>JZKD02S1687407.1:1179297-1238394 GCA_000966675.3 Picea glauca
AGTAAAACATCCTGTCATCAATCATGACGCATCATCATCAAGGTTAAGTGGTTCATCATCATAAAAATCCAGATCACTTGCGAGCAAGTGTCCTCAAAGAATAAGTTTTGTCAGTTCACCAGAGCGGGATGTTACATCAACGAACTTAGAAAAAGAAGACATAACACATAAAGACAGGCACAAAGCACGTTAACACATTGTTTACGTGGTTCACCCCCACCCTAGGGATACATCCACCAACTCTTCTTCTTTATTATATTCGGTCAATCAGTTACAAGCATAGAGCCTCGAAAACCCTTACTCCATGAAGGATAGAATATCTGTGTAGCTCTCTAGACCCTTCTTCCTTGTCTTACATCACTAAGCCCTTCACAAACTGTCACAACCACTTGCACTCATCTCTATAAGTCTCTTACAGTCATGCACAAATCACTTACAACCCTTCGATCACATAGATCTAGAACTTAGCTCACCAACCTACTAGATATATTTCTTACATCACCTAGCTATTTATTTATATATTACAAAAGGGCCAAAACATGGGTAAACCCATGGGCCAACATCACATACCTGTTACATATTCCAAAAAACCCAAAAAGAGGCCCAAAAGGAGGTCGAGATCTCGTGATCTCCGCTTTGTCTTGCGCTCCTTCTTTGATAGGCTGTCGAAGTCCCAAAATAGGTCAACATGACCTAGATTATCCCAAAACTTGGTCAAGGGCCAACATTCCTTGATTATACTTTGACTATGGGTTATTGTATTGATGTGGTGTTGCACACTATTGTGCAGGGTTATATTGTTGTTTCCCTTGAAATTGTTGCGCATTATACTATGGTTGTGTTGCAAATTGTTGCGTGGGGTTGTATTGTGGGCCATTGCATAATGTTATACTGTGGTTGTTGTGCAGATTGTCCTATTACATGTTCACCCTAAACTTTGTATGTATCTGCAATCTTTTCTTTCATCATCTCCAAGGTTCTACAATCCTTGTTTTCGTGTCCAACTGAATTACAAAAGTTGCAATATGTACTCTTCAGAATTGTCTTGTACTTCTACATCAAGGGGAAATGATAGGGATCATACCCATGTGTTTTGAAAATCTCACACCATGGTCCTCATAGGGCTAAGGGGTTGGTCATACCCACTCCAATATACTATGAAAATAATGGACACTCATTCTTGTGGCGACATTTTGTCTTGCACATTGTACACCAGACATCTTCTCTTTTCTTCTTTCCTTTGTTCTGATTTAACTGGAATGTTAAGTTATTCATATCTTGTTTCAACTCTTCCAAAGATGGATCTGTATGCTTGTATTGGTTTTCTTCTATTTGTAAGGCAACCTACAGAGACTCACCCTAACTTTGGAATTTATGTTGTCTCAAAGGATACTTCAAGTGTGTCAACAAGGAATTAACAAACAAATGTCTCTGTTGTGTATCAATAATAGTGTATTTTAACTTACCTTTTAACCACTTGAATTTCTGGTCCACTTCCCAGACTGATTCTCCTGGTTTTTACTTGATCTCTATCATTTCATTCATAAACTGGTCTTTTGAACTTGGCTTCTGAAATTCATTGATTAACAACCTCTTCACATCTTCTATAGTTGTAGTGTTCATGTTGGGTTATTTGTTGAGAGACCCATGTACCAATCTAATGCACGATATCTAAAAGTGATTGCTAACTGTGCAACCTTTGTATCCTCATATGTAATCTTCTATGTTGCCCATATATTCTCACATATGAACAAATGTTTTTTTGGGTCATCTGATCCATCCCCTTAGAACTCTGGTAACGTGATGGTTGGATCTTGTCCTTCCATTGTGAAATTTTGTGAACTAACACCTACTCGCAGTGTAGAGACTTGACTGCTACTTGTTGAACTTGCACTTCTGCTACTATACCCACATCCTGAAAAATTTCTTCTACCACTAATCACTTGTTGGTTAACTACTTTTTCTTCTTCATTTGTGTTGGTTGCACATGGGGTTGTGGGTTCCACACTAATTCATATATGGAATGGAGAGCCTTTTTCTACACCTGACCCATGACCTATTCTTTTCCTCTCAAGTGTGGCACACAAGATATCCTCAATATTCCCTCTGGTACGGAGATACTCTACCTCTTCCTCATCATTATCCAATCCCTCTCACTCCACTAAATCCCTCTTGTTATTATTCATCCTATACTGATAGGGTTTTCCGTTGCGCGTCACACATGCATTTCTTATAATTTCCCTAGTATTTTCATCATCTATCATGATGGGGCCCATTGCCTCCTTCTTCTAGATACTCTCTATAGCCTTCTCCATTTCTCAGATCTTCCTTAGTGCTTCCCCCAACTCCCCCATGTGTGCAGATTGATCTAGTTGTCTAATTCTATGGTCATCACACCTTTATCATGTAGTAATATCTCGATCGACGTGTAAAGAGACCTATATAACTCCCTCTAGGTCCCCTCAATAAATCCTTCTCTACAGCAGTGTATGACTTCGATATATCTATTGCAAACTCAGTGATAAACCACACAGTAATATTGTCTAACCAAAAATCCACTGTGCATGTGAATTTATTATTAAATATTTCCAACCGTGCAATATTTTAAACCAACCACGCTACTGTCTTAATCTGATTAGTCGGATGGGTATCCTTCAACCTTAATAACCATTCATGTAATAATTGTGGAAATAAATAAAAATATGCTTCATGTAGATCAGTAAACACATACCTCTGCAGGTACTGGCATGGTGTATACCTGGAAACATTATTGTCTTTATGCACAAACTCCAACTACTTTGTCTCTAACCATATTTCAATCTCTTGCTTCATAGGATTCCATGGCCTGAACATCCCTTTCTACCACTGCATCTTCTTCACCAAACCCCTTAGTGGCTCTCCTTTTAAGTTCTAGCCAACAACAAAACCATTTGTTGCACTTATGGGCTGACCCAGGTTCTACCTTAGTTCTCCAAAAAAACCCTTATCACCATTGGCCCTTCTGGTAAACCAGAAGGCTACACTGCACATAGAGTGCATAGCACAGTCTCACTCGAGATGGTTTATGGGGGATTGTAGGACGCATATGTCTGCAGTCAGGGAAGGGATCGGGGGATGTTCTTTCTTACTTCTTCTTGTTCTACTTAACCATGCATTCTATTATACCATTCATCAGATCCATTAATTAAGTAATTCATTCATTCATTAATATAGTGCGCGTTGTAAGTAAATCATCCATTCATCTATCTAACCATTCAAAGTGTTATCACTACAAGTCACACCTAGACTGTTGTTGTTATAGCAAGATTTGCCTCACCCTATGCAATCTTGCACATAAGGCCTTTTTCCATTTCCCTATGCAGAATTTTCATCCATTTTTGCAAATTCCAGAACTAAAAATACATTTTTTCCACATATACGCACCTTGCCTACTATACAACATGCCTATATGCAGGTTGCACCACTACATCCCATGTACATCGGGATTTGTGCCCAAAAATAAAAAAAAATGGTGTCAGGTTTTCATGTCACGACAAGAGATCAATGATCCTTGGCCTTCCATATACTGGAAACATTTCGACTCAGCCCTTCAGTTCCATTTGAAGGCTATAAATGGGACAATTATGAGCTATGGAAAAGAGGAGAAAGAATTCAATTTTGAGAGCAAAGTTACTCTGGAGAAATTATTCACTTCACATTGAGTCTGCATCCCTTTTACCTTTAAGTATGAACACAATGTTTAGTCCCCAAGCTCTTCCCTTATTGATTAAGAACTTCATTGTCTCTCTAATATGAGCTTGCCTTTGGTGGAGCATTGAAGTGGTGGAGGCCCAACTGGAAGGAACTTCATTTTTTAGTTCCGAACCATGCCGACATGGAAGTCTGTAACTTTTTCACTTCTGTTGATCATATATTAATAGAAATACTCTTTTCCCATCCAATTGATATCTTGTAAATATTTGAATTATTATTACATGGGAGTATTTGTTATGTATGTTAATGGATTATGCTATTAAATGTGATAACATCATATATTATCACCATATGCTTTCTTTGCTTGGTTGTTGAGGACTAGTTGCAGGTATATTGCTTTGGTTCAAGTTCTCAATGGTGGACTTCATCGAATGTTTGGATGAGGTAGGCCTTTTATATTGTCTTGCTGGAATATTTGTTTATATAGCATACTTGAGAAAAGAGTTGATTTCTGTAGTCATTTCTGTCTGTTGTGGTTTTCCCCTAGCCATAGAGAGAATTTCCTCGTAACAAAATTGGCGACCATACTGGGGATTAAATCTTCTTTCTTAGGGTTTGGATTGTTTTTCTCCTTAGATTTATCTCATTCATATTGTGTTTCTTGTTGTATCATTGCTTGACAACCTCTGTTCACTCTGGGTCTGAGTCTTTCAACCTTCTCTTTTTCCTAGCTGTGTTTTTGAAACATATACGTGGGTTTTTTCTTGACAGTCGCATATATACGCGTGCTATCCTTCTATAAGTTTTGTACATATGCGTTGTTTCCTTGAGAAATCACATAAATCAGCCTCTTTTACTTGTTTGTTGGGTTTGGTGGTTGTTGGGTAGGTTTTGATGATTTCTGAGTCTTCTTGGGTCTTTGTAGTGACTATTAAGTGTTTGTGGGATGATAGGAAACCTGTCTTTGGTTGAATTTTTGGGCGGAGTCTTCATAAACATATTTTCATTTTGATTGTCCTTGTACATTGGGATGGGTGTTGTGCTCCTTGGTATCCTACTTGAGTTGCCTCTTTCTATACACAGTAAAGTCTTTATATATCAAGTTGTTGTTCAGTCCATGCATTTTCATTTTTCTTATATCGAAAATACAAAAATATTAGGCATTTTGCATTGATTGGAATTTTGATCTTTTGAGTCTTTGTCATTTAGCTTAGTGCATGTAAAGAAATATTGCATTTTTATTCAGAATTGCGGAGTTGAAATTGAAAATTGCATTGTTTTAAGAAGCATATCATTCATTGAAAATTGAAGTTAGGACTTTGCATTATTTTCATATTTACTTTACTTATTGAGTCATAACATCATGAGTTTCACCATCGCACCTTTTTTAGTAAGAACGACCATTAAAATTAACGCTATGATTTAAAATTGATTAGTAACGATTTTATTTTCTAGGGTGCACAAACTAGTTTAGGATTTAGTGCCTTGGAATAGGATTTTGTCAGTAAACTTCTCCAAGGCTATTAAATCAACATATGTGTCTAACTAAGGGAGTGGAGAAATCCATTGTATAATTGGTAATATCAAGAGGCTCCACTTACACCAGAGTTAATCACGAAGTTGCGCAAAGTCGGTTGAAGGGATATCCCCTCGATACCTTCTTAGTGTCAGATATATTTCTGGGGATCTATTCATATATGGGGATCTTGCTAGTGCCCTTACCTCCATGAGAGGTAGTACTTTGAATGTTTTGGGCTTTGCTACCCTTCCAATATGGTGGACCTGAGTTATGAATTCTCGCATGTGCATCGGTTATAAATTGGTTTCTTATTTGCTTGACTTAGGTGCCACATAGGTTACTTACAGGGGTTATTATGCAAGTACCCTAGGTTAGATAAGGGTAAGACATCACACAACCTTTATGGAAAATTACCTTTCCGGGGGGATTTGACTAACTGGTTCTTAAGCCCATGAGGATCCTTATAACTAATGTTGTTACCTTTGATCTTTAGCAGGGATTTTCAGGCCCCTCTTGGGTGAGACATACCTTTTTTTAGGGAGGGAGGCCCATTTCAGCCACTTTATCTCATTTTTGTGCATATTGGTCATTTGATTTTTGGTGTGCTCTTTGATCACTAGTTGGCCTTAGGATTTTATACTGATTTTTCATTATCATGGATATTGGAGTTCCTTTGGCTCCCTCATTTACCGCTACCCCCCCCTAATGTTCACTCATTTCATGGGGAGGAATCTATCCACTTTTCATAATGGTATTAAGAATTATGACACTCATTCCATGCCTTGGGTCTCTAATCATTTTCCTGTTGATATGAGGAATGTGCCATCACCCTTTCCATCCTCTCCCTGGACCACTTATATGAATCCTAGCATTGGATCTAGGGGCACCATGGCCCTGCTGCATACATCTTCGTTTGATATGAGTCATGTCCCTCAACCAACTCTCACCGTGGGAGGTCAGAACCTCCCCTCTTACAGATCTAGTCCTAGCTATGTTCTTTCAAGAGATAGTACTCAAATGAGTGCTTATTCTACTTATTACAACCCATTCGTGTATATTTCATCCACCGTGTCGGTTCCTTCAAACACTTTTACCATGGAGGGTCCACATATATCCTTGGGTCTTTCATACGGGGAGAATGAGTTTTACGGTTTGAGCTACCCTCTTCACGAAACCCCTTCACATGGGGGCAACATATATCCTCACTTGAATAATCCTTGTCATACTTTTGTCTATTCCCAGACTTCAATTATGATGCTCATTCAAACCTATTTGGATCAGTTAAGTGGAGGATACTACCTTTTCAGATAGGGACAGGGGGTAAACCAAGATCCTTCCTGTAACATACCCCAGCCACCCCTTGGTCGGGTCATGCTACGTCAGAGAAATCTTACTATTCTCTCTTTGCGAAACAGGTCATAACATACCCAGGTTCAATTGAGCAGTGCTACTTAAAATTTTACTACTATAGACATATATACACATGCATATATATATATATATATATATATATATCAAACTGCATGCAATTACACATAAACATACAACACTCTTGCGAAAGCATTACATATAAACATAAACAGATCATGACATTCTGTAATCATACTATTTCATACTAAATCAACAGTAAACACATACATACAACATATACATGGGAATACCCGTAAACATACTAGAAATTATAGTCGCACATGCCATAACCCCTACAATATACACGTAAATAACAATGCAGTATGTGAATTCATAACAAAATTGTTACTTATCTTAATAGGAATGTCACCAACTACGTGCAGACCATCCACGGACCTTCCAGCCTTAGACTACACTGTTCATCACTCTCAACAGTGAGTCACCCCTAAGCTGGGACTAGACTCCACCTGGGTAAGGGATTCCTAACCAGGCTAAGGGTTCACGGTCAACCAAAAAGACTCAATCTCAGGTGGTCACTCAACCAACAACCTACAACCTCTCATTCCCCACATGCATGTCCCACCCAAGGAAGTGTGCCCCTTGTCTGCTCAACAGTCCTTTGGCTTCCCCACTTCCCTTACATGGTTTCAACAATAGGCTGGACTGGAAGTCTCAGAGTGCTGTAACTACAGTTTAGCACCTTCAGGAAATCGATCCCTAGCAATTCTCTCACTCTGAGAATTGCTCACGGGCCTGACAACCCGCCTCTTCAATCCTGCTCCCAAGCTGACAGGTACACCAACAGAAATGGCTATCGAACTGGTCTCATTATGGTGGTAGGAAGATATGAGGATAGCTCAATGACTGACAGAATGTATCTGGGATAATGGTTCTTTGGTCGAAAGAAAAAAGGTAAGATTCTGAGAAATGCTTCCCACACCCCCCTTGAACAATGGAAAAATCCCCCTCAAAGGAACTAAGTCTTGGCAATAAGTATGCATGTCTCCAACTTGACACTTGTCATGTTGGAAGCTACTATGGTACACTTGTCCCCTACTTTAGGACTTAGGATAAATTAATTATCCATACTTTATGTTTCTAATAAATGTTAATATAATATTTCTTTTCGGCTTTAAGCTCTTTATCTTAGCCCTGTTATTAACTTTAGGCCCTCCCTTTCCCTAATTGGTGGAATCTAGTCCCCCGTCTATTTTATCATGGTCATTTTGCATGCAGTGATGTATTTTATATTAATCATGAGACATATAAAAATAGGTGCATTGGCCTTTAACATCTAGGCACTCTGGCCTAATTCCAAAACATAAGCATCCCAGCTTATAATACTGGCTCACCAGCCTATAATACATATCATATACACAAAGGTTCGATGACCTTAATATTGTGTGCACTTTAGTTACTGCGCACAGTATCCGCTGACTTCAAGGTTGCACGTACTTTAGTTACTGTGTGTTGTATCCACCGACTTTAAGGTTGTGTACACTTTAGTTAATGCACACAGTATCTAGGAATGTGCATACTACATCATTTTACTGCGCAGTTCCTGCGTGCACTATGCCATGAAAGGTGCATTACCAAATGATGTCTAAACAACTCACCAGCTTAAGTATACATGTTTTACATTTATAATTGGCTTCGGCCAAGGGATATTACAATCCCCTCCCCTTATTTATGCAATGTCCTCAGTGCATCACGTACCCATATACAAAAAAAAATTCAAAATTTTTCAAAAATATGCGGGTATTCTGCCCGCATTGCATCCTCATGCTCCCAAGTAGCATCCTCAGGACTGTACCAGGTCCATTGGACCTTTACAAGCCCTATGGTTTGATTCTGGAGCTGTTTCATTTTCTGGTCTAGAATGATCACCAGATGCACTTGAAAAGCACCTTCTTGGTCAACCTGAATCACAGTCCAATTAATAATGTGATTAGCATCAGGCATATATTTCTTTAACAATGATACATGGAATACATTATGAACAAACATAGATGTAGGCAATGCAATCATATAAGCAACTGGTCCAATCTTCTCTAGGATTTCAAGTGGTCCACAAAATCGGGCTGCCAACTTGGCAAAGCTTCTGTTACACATCATTTTGGTCACTCTGGTGATGTCTCTATAGTGATTGTGTCCAGGATCTCATAAAGAATTTTTTCCTGAGAAAAGTGACTGTCTTCTTCCTCTACAAAGCATATTTTTAAAGTGAGTACACAGGCTGCATATGGTGCAAGGTGAAAAAACCCCAATTCTCATAGGTTTCTCTATACCTGTCCTGTGAGAAGTTCGTAGTTTGCTCTATAGACAGGGTGAGAACCTGTTTTGAAGATAAAAATGGAAGAAGAGGTTATGAAGGTTTTAGAAGAGGATCTTCTAGAAAATGAGTTGGCATTCACATGGTTGGCATCCTACTGAATTATCAGATTTAGTGGGATCATCCTCATCCCTTTAACCATCTCTCCTTCTCCTATAAATTGAAAGATTTCTCATGGAAGAGGTTAAACAAGATTTAACAAAGAATTGATGAAAGGATAGGTCTAGAATTGTGTGAGAAGCCCTATTTGAATTGATGCTTGAGGCCTCTATTTGTCCATCAAGCCATAGTGGATCTTCTTCATACAAGTTTGGAGCAAGGGACAACTGGAAGGAAGCTTGCAACATCAAGATGACATGGTTCTATATTCTACTTTCATTTAATATAATATAGTGGCATGTCCCTTTCCCATAAAATCACTCTTATTTTATTACATGACTCCTTGATCACATGTTTAGGTATTCATTGAATGTATTATTGTTGCTTTCACCTTGGTCGATTTGTGTTGTTGCAGATTTGATATTACAAGGCCACCAAAGTGAAGTAGGGACAACAAAGACATAAGGAAGTGCTATCTAAAGGTATGTCACTTATTCCTTCCTTGATGGTAAATTCAATGATTGTAACTTAGGGAAAGTGTCACGTCCTATCCTGTTTTGTTCTATATCTAGGTGGATCTAGGGAGATTAGCTAGTGTCTGCACATACTGATTTATCTAATAATAAAATTGCCGACTCCACTGGGGATATCCCATTTTGTGTTTTTTTGTTGGCCATTTTCTTTTAGCCTATCTGTTTCATTTCAAACTAGTCTCTGAGTCTGTGGGAGATCCATCTAGATTCTCTGGACCTAGAAGTTCACTCAGGTTTTTGTCCCTTTTTTCAAATTTCTTTGATTACAAACAGTCTCGCACTGTACCTGCTTGGAGACTATGAAAACCCTTGATTTTCACAACCCACTGTTTAAACCAGTGTGACATTTTCTCACCCTGCTTGTGTCCATCCTGCGAACTCCTCTGATTTTTGCACTACACTCTATAGCTAGGCTACAAACCCATTTGAAATTTTTGTTTGGAATTAGGCTTTCCTGTATTGTTGATGCCCATATTTGTTTGATTGTCTAGGAGGAACTTCTTGTGCCATTATTTGACTGTTTGCTAATTTCAAATCTTGCCATTGATTGGTTTTCTGAGATCAGAAACTATCCTCAATCACGTTTTCCAGTTTTTACTTCTTGACCTTTTATCAACAAGGGTATAATATTTTATTCTGAGATCTGAGTGCTTGTCTAATTAAAAGTATTTTGATTGGATTTAAAATTCTGGATTGATTACGTTTTTTAGATTGTTTACTGACTAGAAATTCCTTTGTTCATTTGCATTCGACGAACTACTTTCTTGTCGTTTTTTTTTTTATCTACGTTGAAAGCTTGATTTGGGTGTGTGTTGAGTGTATCAATCTTCGGTGATTACTTGTGATTTCTTCCTTACATCCCTATTTTGGTTTTTGAAAGAAAAATTAAAGCCATTCATTATTTTTGAGTAATCATTCATAAGAAGATTTTGCATTCAAATTTTTTTTTAAGAGAAAATTGAAAAAAAATCTCATTTGCATGGTTGTTTGCAATTGTGTTCAAGAAAGGAAAATACATTTCATAGATTCTATTATTCCATAAAAACACCTTCTCCCTGCTGTAGATAGAGTTCAGTGAACGGAAATTTGCATCATTCATTTCTATTTGCATATTTTTGGGTCAAGGTCTCAACAACATTAGTTTCATTCCCATCTTCCCCTTGTGTAAACAACA
The DNA here is from genome assembly GCA_000966675.3 of Picea glauca. Lineage (NCBI taxonomy): Eukaryota > Viridiplantae > Streptophyta > Pinopsida > Pinales > Pinaceae > Picea > Picea glauca. Next base: position 1,190,058 of record JZKD02S1687407.1, read on the forward strand.
ACCCATAAAAACATTGCGTAATCATAAAATTTACTTAGTAAATTTTTTTTTCTAGGATCTTTCACACCAACATTAGCTAGGCTAACGCTTTGGAATAGGCTATGAGACACACTCTCCAAAGCACAAAACACACAATAGTATCTTGTGATAGGGAGTGTTGAAATCTGTTTGCAACATTTTGTCCTGGGAAGCCCTTCTCACACAAGGGTCAAACCTGAGGTCGCATTGATATTGGCAGAGTTAATCACCCGTCTTTATTGGTCTCAGTATAGAGATTGCATGTATTATGGGGGTTGCTTGAAGGTATACCCACAATGATGAGTGGAAGCCTTTCAAGTTGATTTCGGGCTCAATACCCTGCCCTTGCGTGTGGATTGGACTGTCGAATGTTTCCCCAGGCATCATTGTTGTTTATCATAACTTTAGTGACCTATCTTCTTAGGGTATTACAAAAGGTGACTATGGAGGGGCAAGTCTTCATAGTACCTAGAATCGATGTTGGCCAAACTCACTCAGGCTCCTTGGAGGATAAATCCACAATTACTGCGTGGAAGCTTGCACCAAGGTGTAAGTCCGTTAAGCAGGTCGTCAATGTAACCTTTCCACCCTAGCCCAACCCCTTCTTGTCTTGATTTCATGACGTTGGATTTCATCACCAACTAGTGACCTCGAAATAAGAAGGTTTTGTTTTCTTGGTTTGATTCCTAGATTATATTAGCGAGTGTTGTTTGTTTCCATAGTTGGCCATAGAGTTCCTTTTGTCAGATATTTAGCTCAGCCAACATCGACCCTCCACGTCGCTCACATAGAATGAAAGGACTACCCCCAAAAGATCTGGAAGGTTCTCAATCCTTTCCTACCAACCCATTGGAGGGCTCTCCTTAACAGAGTAAAGTCCAAGACATTACCACTCCATGAGTGGAAAGAACTGACTCCTTAGATCAATTCCGAGTGACAGATTCTCTAGAATCTCTCTGACTTCCTCCCAGTTCCGTGAGACATATTCTCCAGCTAAATTCATCTAGAGATCTTGTTGTTTGAACTTCTGGAATAGAGACCGAGCCTTTCGCAGGCCCTAAAGGCCAGGATCCTTTTTGGAGTACTGACATATTTCAAACCCCACCCTGTACAGTGTGGGATATTTTTAACCGAAAAACATGTGTCAATATATCTGTCGAAGCCGACTTACCTGAAACATATGATACAGACATAATACCCATAGAACCGACCATCCTTACGACTGCCTATCTATTTTTGGGATCAGAAACCCAGTCAGTTGACCCTAACACGACCATCCCCCTTCAAATGGCCCATTCTCCAATGAACCTAGACGCTACGAATAATTCCACCGGGAATACGATGGCTAACCAAGCTCCCATCGGCACACCACTTTCACCTAGACCTACCCCACCCCTTTCCCCTGGGTATAATGCGTTAAATACTTCTATCCCTAACCCTATTCAGGGTCCATCTGGAGCTTCTGGAGTTTTTCCCCCTCCTGGACATAATACTGTTGTCGGTTTTATTCCGACACTTCCTCATGTCCCCTTCGGAGGGTATTATCCGCGTTCTACCGGCGGAGCCAGCCCTAGTGGCACTACTCAGTCTTTCACACCTAATTATCAGATTTCTGTTGGTGGACAATTTACCTTTAGGGGCCAACCCCCACTTGGATGCCAAACCCACATTAGGACACCACCCCCATACGGAGGTCAAATCCCAATCGACACACCACTCTCGGTTGGAGGAAAACCGCCACCTAGAGGTCAATTCCCTATTGGGACACAACCCTTGTATGGAGGTCAATTCCCAAGTGGGACACAACCCCCAGTTAGAGGACAACCCCCAACTATCCCACCCTATGGGCATAATATACCTACAGCCTTGGCCTAGTATTGGAACTATCTTACCCAATGTATTCCTCAACCGACTAGGGGGCAACAACCTCAAGCCAGCTCTTTCCTACCCCCTAGTGCAGGCCAGCCATACCCAGGACTGACCAATCCCATTTGGGTTTCAAACGTTTAGCTTAGTGTCCCTGTTCAAGGGAATGTTCCTTCGTGAATGACATCTCTAGAGACATTTCCATGGGTGGAGATGTCACTGAAGAATAGGAAATCATTCATGCCTAGTACCTTGACCCTGTCTATTCACAGACGAGTACCCTTTATGAATTACTCCCTGATGTTCCTTGTCCTTCCACCATATCTACCTCAACCACCTCGGTAACTTCTCATGCTGTTGACAGTGTGATTGGCACTTTCTCCACTGACGCCAAATCTACGTTAGCCTCTCACACCAACCCCAAGTCTTTTGATTCTAATGTACATAATGCTCCAACTCCCGCCCCTTCCACCGACAAGACTTCTGAAGTGAACTCCATTCAATCTACCCCTGCTGGTAAAAATAAATCCAAAAAAGGGAAGGGTAAGAACAAGGAGGATAAAAATAACTCCTAATTCAAAAAAACTAATAGACAACCTGTTGATGATAAGGATAAGCGAAAACCTCGATATTCGTGTCTTATATGTGGTGATGATCACTACATGAAAGATTGTCTGAGACGATATGAAATCACTAAATTCCTTCAAGGAACCTCAAAACCTCCTACACCTGCCATCTTGTCACAACCTTTCCCTTCTCAGCAGCAGGCCCAATTGGTCATTCATGACCAACCCTCCTCTTCTAGTACTTCATACATCCTAATGTGCATGGGTGATTCAAAGAAAAATGACATTGCTATCACCACTTAGGCCAAAGATTATTCCCCCTCCAAGGAGAAAGTTGATGATACACCACCTTCGTTGGTACAACTAACTCCCATGACTTCACCTCCAAATGGTCCTCTTCATATCGAATGACCGAGCCTCTATACAGTTCTCCACCCTCCTCCAAAGGGCATTGTTTGAAAGTCTGCCTTCAACCCTCACCCGCATGATTCCCAAAACAACAACATTGTAGAAGATCTTGTGCAAGCACCCTCCACGATGTCGGCACTAGAAGTCCTTCAAAGTTACCCTACGCAATGGAAGGCATTGTTAAAGGCTCTTGGTGGAATGAACCCCACAGATACCAATTTGATAATATTTGACCTAAAAGATTACATTCCAAGGCTACCTTCTCAACTAGATTTTCAAATACAAGTTGTTGTTTGGCGCAGACACCCTGCCCTCAGGCCGAGATCCATGAAAGATCTTTTCCAAACCATGCCAAGAGTTAATTAAACCCTTTGTTTAAGACCACGAAGTATTTTGGGTTTCATGAGTTGGAGGTTCTCGACGCATTGCCACAACTCTTGCAATAGTCAAAACGGGAAATGTCAACAAAGGTTGACTCGCCCAAAACGACAAGCACATGCCACTTGTCACCCACTAACTTTCGGATTTCGGGACTCGAGTGAACAACCAACAACCATTCCTCTTCCTCTATGATCCCCCGACTCTAAAATTGCGCCTTTGACAAGATCCCCGGCTGTGAGCCTCCCTCGATCCAACGACTCACATTGTATCGATATTTCTCCAACCGGGAATCCACAACGCTTGACCCAAACCACTGGTCACTCCATTCCCTGAAGTCCGATGTGCGAATTCACATGCAAGATCAATGGCTCTTGTTGATCTAGATCTGACGGTCACTATCCCTCCTGATCTTAAGGGTGTTGAAAGTCACTTAGTCTTAATCCCATCATTTTCCCATGAGATCCAATGGCTCACGGGACTTCGACACTCCCTCTTGAAATGATTCCACTGTCTAATTCACTTCTCAAGAATTCTAGACAAATGACTTGGCATCCTCCCTCTTGAACTTGACTTCTACAAGATGAGTTCGACCTTCGTCTCCCTTTGACCACTTCAAAGGTTAAATCCCTCCTGAGAATTCGCTTGTAAACTCAAGCTTCCAAAAGGATCCCTGCATGCAATCCTTGCGGAAAAATTTCAAATAACCTCTGGTTATTTGAGTCTTCGACCCTATGCACTCTTTGCAACAATAGTCTCTCAATCTTCCTCCTGGATTTGTAAAATCCAAGACTTCACTCGGCCTACGCACACCTTGCACGACTCTTGTGTTTGTAAAAATTCAATCTGAATCTCTTCTGAGAGTTCTGAGATAAAACTCAGAGTCTGTTCGATGCACTCCTTATGGACCCTCCACTGCACTCTTTGCAGGAGTTATCAGAAAAAGAAATAATTGAAACTCATTCTTCCCTTACCCAGAATTCAAGCATTCAACTGAAAATTCCAGAACCTACAAACATACATAGCATTGAAAGAAATGCATACAAAGAATGAAAACAAGCTTGCAACATACCATTCAACAGGTGGTTCCAACAACCATAACAAACACATAGATTGGAATCAAAGGTTTCTTCTATTAATTCTAGTGCCCCTGTACATGGTAAATATCAATAGCTAAAAATGCATAAAATTCCCTGTTCTCCTCTATTCTCTTCTGCAGCTCTATAGCTTACGAATTCTGAATAATAATACAATGGTACAAGGGTGAGGGTGTCTATCATCCATTTTCCCTCCTACACTTCTAAACTATCTAATCTAACATTCATATCTACCTACTTGCATTAAACAAACATAAATGTCTATTACATCTGGTGGATAGGAACATACGCTCCAAATCAGTTTAGATCTGTAGATATAAATGCAATTGCACTTTCTTCCTATCTATTACATTAATTCTTCAGATTTAAAAATTCAAAATGTTTTCATAAAAACGTGCTCAAGTTACATCTGCACGTCCAACTGTCTTTTTGGATTTCTAAGATGCTCCTGCATCATACTCCCTCTCTTGAAAATTTTCATGAACTCCTGTTCATGAGCTCTTGTAGGGTCTGTCCATGCTTTTGAATTACTGCTTCATCTTCCCGACTGGCATCTTCAACTGGATTTCCTTTCCACTTGACCAGGTATTCAAAATACTCTTTTCTCGTGGTCTTTTTTCTAATCCTCTTGTCAATTATGCTTTCCATTTGTTGCTTTTCAACTACAGGCATTTGTTTTGTCCATTGAATTTCTTTCTATTCCTCCTCTACTCCTACTTCTTCAGTTATGTAAGGGTACAAGTCTACAATGTTGAATATCGGTGAGATTTCAACCCCATCTGGTAATTCAATCTTATATGTGTTTTCCCCAAATTTCTTTATGACTTTGCATGGTCCAATCTTTTTCATCTTCATCTTGTTATACATTCCCCTTAGGAACCTCTCCTTCCTCAAATGCGCAAGAATAAAATCACTAACTTCATCTACTCTACAATGTATAACAAAGTCATATAAGGAAGTTATAAAGTCAAGAATACAATGTAGAGTAGATGAACATTTTATTTTAGGCTATGAAGCTCCTTCATTCCTTCCGCAAAGTCCTCTGCACTAGCACTCCTGAATTCAGCTTGTTCATCATATTTCAATTCAGAAACTCCCCTTGGCTGCATTCCATATACAATTTGGAATGGACTCTACCCTATGCTTCTATTGAGTGAATCATTGTAAGCAAATTCTGCCTGTGGCAGAATTTGATCCCATTGACTGTGGTGTTCAGTCACTAAGCTCCTTAGCAAATCTCCCAATCTCTTGTTTACGACCTCTGTCTATCCATCCGTTTGAGGATGATACGCTGAGTTAAAAGACAATTTTTTCCCGATATTCTTCCATAAGGTACTCTAGAAATGTCCCATGAACTTGGTATCTTGATCAGAAATGATACTCTTTAGCAAGCTGTGAAGTCTGATGACTTCCTTGAAAAAGAGGTTCACAATATGAGTTGCGTCGCTGGTTTTCTGGCTAGTATGAAATGTGCCATCTTTGAAAATCTTTCGACTACTGCAAAGATTGAATCATATCCCCTTTGCGTCCTTAGCAGTCCCAACATGAAATCCATGCTCACTACATCCCACAACCTTTAAAGTATGGGTAAAGGTCGATATAATCCTATGTTCTACCTTTTTCCCTTCGTGTGCTGGAAAATTCTGCATCTATCTATGAATTTCTTAACATCTGTTCTCATTCCTGGCCAATAATATGAGATATTCAACTTTGAGAACGTTTTGTCATGACTGAAGTGTCCGGCCAATCCTCCATTGTGCTTTTCCTTTAGCAGGTTCTCCCTCATGTTGCATTTCAAAATACATAGTTGATTGCCCCTGAATAATAATCCATCCTAGATCATATACTCGGTCCATTGGCTTCTGTCCCTAAGAATTGGATTCTCGTATGCCTCATATGCTTCCTTAAAATATGGATCATCCCTGTACATTTATTTGAGGTTATCAAAACCCAAAGTCTTGACTCTGAATTCCTACATAAGCAAACATTTCTTGCTCAAGCGTCAACAACTTTGTTAGCAGTTCCGGAAATATGCTTAATCACAAAAGTAAAATTCTGCATGAATTCAACCCATTTATCATTCTTTTGGTTCAACTTCTCATGTTGATTCACGAATTGCAAAGTGTGATTATCGCTGTAAAAAACAAACTCCTTGGGAACCACATAGTGTCTCCATTTCTTCAACACTTGTATGTCTGCGTAGAATTCTTTGTCATATGTGGAGTACTTAATCTTCGCTTCATTCAGTTTTTCATTGAAATATGTGACCGACCTGTCGTTTGGGATTAATACCACTCCAATTGCAAATCCACTCACGTCACACCTGACCTGGAATGTCTTGTTGAAATCTGGAAAAACCAGAATTGGTTGTTCAATGATCTTCTTCTTCAACAAGTTGAAGCTCTTCTCTGCGTCCTATGTCCAGTGAAATTTTTTATGTCTTTTCTTCACTGTATCCATCATGGGTGCGCTAATTCCACTAAAGTTTCGAATGATTTTCCTTTAGAATTTAGCCAAACCATGGAAGCTTCGAACTTCAAACACACTCTTCAGTGATGGCCAATCCTTAATCACCTTTATCTTTTTTGGATCCATTTTTAGTTCATTTGCAAAGATAACAAAACCCAAATAAATGAGTTTTGTTCTCATAAATGACGATTTCTTCATATTGATCAACAATTTCTCTTGTTGTAACCTTTTCATTACTGCAGCTAAATGAATTAAGTGTTCTGCTTTAGTTTTGCTGAAAATTAATATGTCATCAAGATATACAATGACGAATTTCCCAATGAAATCCTTCAAGACTTTGTTCATCAATATCATGAAAGTACTGGGTGCATTCGTTAAGACAAATGGCTTGACAAGTCATTCATATATCCCTTCATTCATATTGAATGTTGTCTTCCATTCATCACCTTCTCTCTTTCTAATTTGATGATATCCGCTTTTCAAATCAATCTTTGAAATTTTTTTTGCTCCACTCAAGCAATCCATCAAGTCATCCATCCTTTGCAATGGAAACCTGTACCTGATGGTAATTTTGTTGATTTCCCCTGAGTCTGTACACATTCTCCAACCACCGTCCTTTCTTGGGCTGAGCATTGTCGAAACAATGTATGGACTCAAGCTCTCCCAAATCAATCTTTTGTCCTTTAAGTCCTGGACTTGTCTCTTAACTTCTTCATTTTCCTGCGGTGTCAATCGATACGCTACTTTGTTCGAAAAAATAGCTCCAGGTATAAGATCGATATGATGACTTATACTCCTGATAGGTAGCAATGAACAAGGTAGTTCATCCACTACTATATCAACAAACTCTCCCAACAACTCCTAGATTTCTTCTGATAAATCACCTATTCTCGTACTGGTCAAAACAATTTTGGGCTTCCTGGCCACAATAAATTGTGTGTCTTCCTTCTTCTTAGACTCATTAAGAAGTTCCTTCCCACTCATGAGAAGTATAGTGTTGCTCATCTCTATTTTCACCTCTTTATCCTTAATCGGTAGTAACATGTGCGTCCTACCATTTTTCTCCAGGGTGTACGTGTTCTTTCTCGCATCATGAACCATGTTTTTGTCATATTGTCATGGTCTACCCAACAATAGATGACAAACATCCATGGGAATGACATCACATAATATTTCATCTTTATATCCTCCTATTTTAAATTCAACTAAACATTGTTTAGTGACATTTACCTGATGTCCTTTTTGTAGCCACGAAACTCTGTATGGGCTTGGATGTGCAACAGTCTCTAGATCCATCTTTTCTACCCTCTCTGTAGATACGAGATTATCTATAACACTGTTGTCTACTATGACCTTGCATACTCTATCCTTAGTTTTGCAGGAAGTCCTAAACAAACTGTTTCTTTGGGCTGGGTTCTCTACCTCCTTCTCTAGCTTCAAGAGAACTTTCCCCGTCATCAAAGATCTTTTTCCCTATGCATATTCTGCCTCAACATTCCTTCCTTGAGCTTCGACAATGTGAGTTTCACCACCATCTTTCTTCCTACCAGGACAATCATAGGATTTATGTTTGATTTTCCCACAGACAAAGCATTTCACTTCACCTCCTATACCTCTTCCTCTTCCTCTGGCTCGAGGAAAAGTGTTTCTATCAGCTTACTACCTTCCCTATGAGCGTCCTCCTCTCTCAGGTTGAGTTTGAGGTTTCTTCTCCTATTCTTTAGACTTCTGGGTTCTGTCTTGGGAAATTTCCTTTCCTCTGCTTTGACTTCTACCTCGGTCTCTTTTACCTTGCTTTTGGCTCAGCTTCTCTTCAGCTTTCAAAGCCATCTGATAAGCATCTTCCAAGTTTCAGATGGTCATCATGATCATCTCATCTTGAATGTCATATTGCAGACCATTCATGTACCTGACAACTTTTTCATCATCGCTTTCCTGATGACCTACTCTGATGTTTATCCTGTAGAATTCTTCAGTGTATTCTTTCACTGACATCAACTTCTATCTCAAATTTTGCATCCTACGAAACATATTTATTTGATAATCCCTGGGTATGAATTTGAATTTCATCTTTGCAACCATTCTATCCCAGCTTTTGATTTTCTATTTTCCTTTGTAGCGTCTGTCAGCCTGCAGTTCATCCCACCATAGCGTTGCATGCCCTTTAAGTCTGGTAATGACATGTTTGACTTTTTTGTCTTCTTCGAAATCCTCATAGTCAAAGTATTTGTCTATAGCTTCAGTATAGAATCTCTTCAACATCTAAGTTGCCTTCGTACATTGGAATGTCCATTTTTTCCCTAGCACCTATTCTTGTAACAACCCTGAACAGGCATTCTTCTGTAGCATCTTCGACTTCAAATTCTTCTCCTTCGTTTCCAATTTCATTTTCACTTTCAGATTCGATGATATCCCCAATGTCAACTATGCGCCTTTGTGTTGTCTTCATAACATCAAGCCTGACACATAATTTGTGCATTTCTCTTTCCCTTGTTGGATCAGGTATTTGCCTGTCTCTTCTTCTTAGCGGCATGGCTATCAAATTACCCTTTTTTTTTTCTCTGCTATGGAAAGAAAATAATTTGTTCTATTCTCTGATACCACAACTTGCACAGACCCCCTTCCCTTGGGTTGAGATCCATGCAGGATCTTTTCCAAACCACGCCAAGAGTTAATTAAACCCTTTGTTTAATCCCGTGAAGGATTTTGAGTTTCGTGAGTTGGAGGCTCTCGACGCATTTCCGTAGCTCTTGCAATAGCCAAAACATGAAATGTCAACAAAGGTTGACTCCCCTAAAATGATGAGCACATGCCACTTGTCACCCAATAACTTTCATCTTTCGAGACTCGAGAAAACAACCAATAGTCGTTCCTCTTCCTCTATGATTCCCTGACTCCGAAATTGCGCCTTTGACGAGATCACCGGCTATGAGCCTTCCTCGATCCAACAACTCATGTTGTATCAGGATTTTTCCAACCAAGAATTCACAACACTTGACCCAAACCACTAGTCACTCAATTCCCCAAACTCCGATGTGAAAATTTGCATGCGATATCAACGGCTCTCGTTGATCCAAATCTGATGGTCACTATCCCTCCTAAGATTAAGGGTGTTGAAAGTCACTTAGTCTTAATCCCTTCATTGTTCCATGAGATCCAATGTATCACGGGACTTCAACACTCCCTCTTGAAACGATTCCACCATCTGATTCACTTCTCAATACTTCTATCCAAATGAATTGGCATCCTCCCTCCTGAACTTGACTTCTGCAAGACAAGTTTGACCTTCGTCTCCCTTTGACCACTTCAAAGGTTAAATCCCTCTTAAGCATTCGCTTGTAAACTCAAGCTTCCAAAAGGATCCTTGCATGCACTCCTTACAACAAACTTTCAAATAACCTCTGGTTATTTGAGTCTTCGACCTTGTGCACTCTTTGCAACAGTAGTCTCTCAATATTCCTCTTGGATTTGTAAAATCCAAGACTTCACTCGACCTACGAACACCTTGCACAAATCTTGTGTTTGTAAAAATGCAATCTGAATCTCTTCTGAGTGTTCTGAGATAAAACTCAGAGTCTGGTCGACGCACTCCTTGCGGACCCTCCACTGCACTCTTTGCAGGAGTTCTCATAAAGAGAAACAATTGAAACTCATTCTTCCCTTACCCATAATTCAAACATTCAACTGAAAATTACAGAACCTACAAACATACATAGCATTGAAAGAAATGCATACAGAGAATGAAAACAAGCCTGGAACATACCATTCAACAGGTGGTTCCAACAACCATAACAAACACATAGATTGGAATCAAAGGTTTCTTTTATTAATTCCAGTTCTCCGGTACATGGTAAATATCAACAGCTAAAAATGCATAAAATTCTTTGTTCTCCTCTATTCTCTTCTGCAGCTCTACAACTTACGATTTTTGAATAATAATACAATGGTACAAGGGTGAGGGTGTCTATCATCCGTTTTCCCTCCTACACTTCTAAGCTGTCTAATCTAACATTCATATCTACCTACTTGCATTAAACAAACATAAATGTCTATTACATCCAACGGATAGGAACATATGCTCCAAATCAGTTTAGATCTGTAGATATAAATGCAACTGCACTTTCTTTCTATCTATTACATTAATGCTTCAGATTTCAAAATTCAAAAAAAATTCATAAAAACATGCTCAAATTACATCTGCACGTCCAGTTGTCTCTTTTGCTTTCTACGATGCTCCTGCATCATTGTCGCAGACAAGAAAATTTATAGAACAGTTATTGATGAGGGTGCCTTGACGTGCGTCATGTCTGCTGCCTGTTGGAAAGCCATTGGCTCTCCTCCCTTGACTGAATCACACAACACACTCAAAGCCTTCAATGGCTCTGGCTTTAAACCCTATTGTGTACTCCTTTCATTGCCTATTACGTTAGAAGGCAAATCGGTAAACGTTGAAGTTGAGGTCTTTTATGCGCATCTCGATTACAACCTCTTACATGGTCATCACTGGATTGATTCCATCCGTGCAGTCGTGTCTACTCTTTTCCATATCATGCATTTTCCACATTAGGGAAAATTTGTGAAAGTAGACCAACTGGCCTTGTTTAACTCTAATTCTCATACCAGCAACAATCCTTTCATCTCAAAGACACCCCTTGGTATGAGAATGTCGATGTGGGTCTACTAAAAGATTCCACTTTTATGGGTACTTTCCCAATCCCACCACCCGATGTTCCACCTCCTTTGGTTGCCTTGATTAGCATGATTTCCACATCCATCCATGAAACCCCCGCATCTTCTGACCCATGGATAGTACCCGAACCCAGTGATTATCTCCACTATGGCAACCAAATGCCCTTAACTCTAGTTGAATATGCCTACCAATCCATTCAATCGACAACTCCTTCCACTTCCTTTCTTGGTGATTTATCTCCCGATCCTTTTCATGTGTTTTTTCCCACAGACGAGATGATTATGTATGTTATGCCCAAAGATGACATCCCATGGGAAGATGGGCATCATCGCTCCATTATCTTCCTCGAACAATACACCATAGAGAGTTACCAATGGATTTTGACTCCGTCGACTGTTGCCATCATTTCCTCTATTCCCAAGTCTACCCATGACATGCTTTATGAATGTAACCTGAGTAATATCTCACCCACTATTCCACTTGACATCTCTATTAAGCCCAGGATTGTCGAAAATGTTCATATAGGAGCCACTTGTTCCGATGATAAGGTTGTCACATACAAAACTATCTTTCAAGAGTTCTGTGATGTCTTCGCTTGGAGATACGAAGAGATGTCGGGTATTGACCCCCATATTTTTGTACATGAGATCAAGACATACCCGAACACTAAACCCGTTCGGTAGAGGCTTCACCCAGTCCACCCCTGTAAAGCTGCTACTATTAAATTTGAAGTTGAAAAAATTCTCAAATCCGGTTTTATTTATCCAGTGGCTTTAACTGATTGGGTATCCAATATTGTTCTAGTCAATAAGAAACAAGGCACCATCCATGTTTGCTTTGATTACAGAGATATAAATAAAGAATCTCCCAAAGACAACTTTCTAACCCCTTTCGTCGACTAGATCGTCGACGATTGTGTCGGGAGTGAAATCTTCTCATTAATGGATGGTTTCTCCGGCTACAATTAGATCAACATTTTCCCCGCGAATCAACATAAAACCACTTTTATTTGTCCTTGGGGTACTTTTGCCTACCAGAAACTCCCTTTCGGTCTAAAGAACGCTGGCGCGACTTTTCAGCGAGCCATGTCCTATGCTTTCCATGATATAAGGCACATAGTAAAACCTTATCTTGATGATCTACCGACACATTCTATGCATCGCCAAGACCACCCAACCCATATCCGAGCCATTTTCCTTCGCTATCGCCACTACCGTATACATTTAAACCCACATAAATGTGTCTTTTGCATAGAATCCGGTCGAATTCTAGGCTTTATTGTTTCACATCAAAGGATCAGGGTAGATCCTTTGAAGGTCGAGGCAATTCTTAATCTCCCTCCTCCTTTCTCACTTCGCCAGCTACAAAGTTTGTAAGGGAAGGCAAAATTTCTACGTCGTTTCATCCCAAACTACGCTGATTTAACACTCGGATTTACTCTACTGCTCAAAAAAGGTTCTGAGTTTGTATGGGATACCACTGCCAACAAAGCTTTTGAAGTTTTGAAATTGACTTTAACCCATACCCCACTACTTTTCCCACCCAATTAGAGTTGGGATTATTTCCTTTATCTCACAGCCTCAGACTCTACCATTGCTATGGTTCTAGTCCAGGAGGATGATTCTCATGATGAACATGTCATTTATTATTTGATTCATAGTTTCACGACTATCGAAGCCAAGTATTTACATGTTAAAAAACTGGCCTTGGCAGCGATACAAGTTGTCCAATGTTTCGACACTATATCCTTTTACGCAAGACTACTATGATTTCCAATTGCAGCCCTATGCAACACATTCTTACATGCCAATTGCTAGGGGGAAAATACTCCAAATGGATCGTAATACTCTAGGAGTTTGACTTAGAATTCAAACGTGCTAATTCCAAGAAATCCTTGGTGTTTTCCGAATTGATATGTGACCTTCCCTGTTCTGAGACAAAAAATGTAGCAGAGGATTCACTACCCGATGAATCCATTTTTCTGATCAATACTGATGACCTTTGGTATGGGGATATCATTATATATCTCCAGACCCAGACTTTTCAGCCCGATTGTTCTAGCACTGACCGTCATCGCATACGTTACCAAGTTCGTCAGTATATCATCCTCGGTGATACTCTTTATCTCCATGGGATTGACTCCATCTTTCAACGATGTCTCACCCTTGATGAAGCCAAGAAATCCTTGAATGACTGCCATTCTGGAGCATGTGGTGGTCATATGTCTGGGTATGCTACTGCCCAAAAGATCTTACGAGCTGGGTGTTTTTGGCCTTCTTTATTCAAAGATTGTATTGTCGTCGTCCAAAAATGCCACGCTTTCCAAATATACTACAACAAAATATGATCACACCTTGCTCCTATACACCCTGTAGTCTCTGTTGGACCTTTTGTGAAATGGGGTATCGATTTCATGACATGTCACTCTCACTCAACTGAGGGGCATGGATACATTATTGTAGCCATAGATTATTTTATGAAGTGGGCCAAGGCGATTCCTACATTAGATAATATGGGAAAGGATGCATAACTATTCATATTCAATCATATCATTACTCTATTTGGTGTTCCCCAAGCTATCATTACTGATCATGGTAGCCACTTTAGAAACTTCATGATGTCCAAAATTACTGAAAAGTTGGGTCTTCGCCATGAAAACTCAACACCCTATTACCCACAGGCCAATGGCTAGGTTGAAACAATAAACAAAATCCTCATTACTATGCTTCAACGAATGATAGGGATTCATAAGACTAGTTGGTACATGATGTTATTTTCAGCATTATGGGCCTACCAGACATTCGTCTAGTCTTCTACCAGGTTTATACCTTTCCAGTTAGTTTATGGTATAGAAGCCATCTTGCCGATTGAATGTGAGATACCAACTCTAAAGCTAGCCGTTGAACTCCTCCCAAACACTTTTTTTGAAGAAGAACGTATGTTGTATCTTATGCAAATGGACGAAACCCATTGTGATTCCACCCTAGTTATAGAAACCCAGAAGAAACATGTCAAAGCCCAATATGACAAACATGTCAAGCCATGTGTTTTCTCTGAAGGTGATCTAGTTCTCCTCTACGAACAAGATCGTGATTTTCTAGGAGCCAAAAAATTCGAGGCTATGTGGTGAGGTCCTTATATCGTCAAACGAGTGTTGGAGAAGGGATCTTACGAGTTAGTAGATTATGATGGTGTTCTTTTGAGTGAGCCCATAAATGGGATTTAGTTAGATAAGTATTATTCTTAGGTCATCTATGCATGAGTGCTTGTATTTTATTGTACCATACTTTTGTGTGTCACTTTAGTGTGCTTTTTTGTTATTTGGTTTCTACCCTCAACCGCTTACCTTGCATTGTGCTTGGTTTCCAGATGTCGAAGTATTCGCTAACCCACATTGGCTTCGCTGATGGTGCTAGTCGTAGTAATCAGAACCTAGCTTTTGCTGCATGGGAAATTTATGCACCCACAAATGAACTTGTTAGTCTATGAGGTGTTTGCCTCAGCTGTGCAACCAATAATATCATAGAGTATAGTTTCGTCATAAAATTGTTGACTGATGCTATTTCGATTGGTATCCATAACCGGGTTATACGAATTGATTTGTAGCTAGTAGTACTACAGTTAAGTAATGTCTATGCTATCTGAAGTCCTACTTTATTGTGGGTATATCTATGAATTCGCCTCTTGGAATGTTATTTTGATTATATCGAATATCAACACATTCCTAGATGTCTAAATACATTAGCTGATGCATTAGCTAATTATGTGTTTGATAGACATCTGAGACATTTATAAACCCAATCACACATCACATGTATTATAAAAAGCAGACTAATCTGGTAGAAGCCGCATGTATATATGTATAATGATCAGAAGTTTTTACAAAAAGTTTTTTTCCAAAGACTAAAATATCAAAATATGAAGCCCATGGCTTCGACAAAATAGCACCACGGATGACGCTCATGCTAACACACAACTACTCATGCTACCCTATGGAGCATTCAACTAAGAGACTTAGATACACCCATAGTATGGTGTTGATAGCGTCTCGGGATCTCCCCAATAGAGATGTCCGTGACATCTGTAGTGAACCCCTCTAAGTTTTGTTCAACTTCCTCATAATCCTCAGCACCCCATCCTACCACTAGAGACACTTCTCCTCTTCTCTAGATAGAAGATGTTCCTGGAGGCTGATGCATCCCCACATCTGTGTCATCAAAAGAGATTTTTGATTAGTCCTTGGATCGAAGAAATAAAAAACATTTTATAAAATAAAATTTACAAAAACATTAAAAAAACAAAATGTGTACTTCTTACCTAAGTCTCCCCACTGAGCACCCTCAAGAAGAACCAAACTTGGATCTCCTCGAAAATCCAAGCCAGCATAGGCATAGTCATCAACCATCATCATCTGGGGCCTCAACCAATCAAAAAATGAATCATTATACTTGATTATAGGACCTGCTACATGACGAGCCATGAGGTCACACCACCTCATCATCTTTGGGTCTTATGGGGCTGGTAAACCCCATTCTACCTGTAAACGCAGTAGTGGGACCCTCCCAAGGAAGAAAGACACCAAAAATGACCCATACCCAAACTATTTTAGGTCTCCTCTTCTGCACTTCGTTAGTTGCCTCTTCATACTGTGAAGAACCGCATGCAACCAGTTGAAAAACCAAGGCTCGGTGCACTCTATTGCATACTAAAAATAGCTCTGGAGAGCCATGTGTGGAGCCATGCTCCCATCCATGTGTGAAATGGTAAATAAAATGGTCTGTAGAGTCAAATCTCAGACTCCCTAGATAGAAACCTTACCCTTGCTTCTCCCCGCCTCAGGAACACAATACTGATGAACGTACTCACTCATAGGGAGACCTCCACCTTTACTTCCTGTCAGAGTCACATGGTATCCATGGTGAGATAACCCCGTTAGAAATTAGATATCCTCGATATCCAAAGAAAGAGTGTGAATCCACACATGAAAAACATGTTGGTCCACATCCCACATGTGGACCGGGTACTCAAGAAATCTGAGTTGGGCTCTCATGCCTTGGATCTTGAAAAATTTCAAGAGTCGACACTCCTGAAGACAATCCACGGTTCCTGGTTCATTCTTGATGGCAAAATCTTCAACTTCGTGCTTTCTTTTTCTCCATTCTAGCATCTTGATAGTCCAAACCTGCAATAAAACCATGGAAGGAAGTTAAAAAACCTTGATTTAACCTCCTTAAAAATTTTTGTTGAGTAAAAAACACACTTCAAATTTGGATTCACGACCCTTGCAGGTGACACTTTCATACAATACGAGAGGTTCACAGGTGTGCTGAAGGTCACCTGCGAAAACCTTCATTCTCGCAGGTCCTGTAAGGCCCACCTGCGAACCTGTCTATGCACACCCTCGACCTAAGAATTGACTAAAAAAACCTACCTTTTACCAACAATTGTTTTTTTTAATCCATGTAAAAGATGAAGGATCGAAGGCTTACCTTGTTGGTGGAGACCTTTCATCAAATGGTAGCCTATATCTCTTGCAATCCACTGATAAAATTTTGAAAAAAGAGAGGTTCAATGGACAAGTTTTGGGCAAAAACAACAATGAAATGGTAAAGATGGGTTTTACCCCTACTTATTCATTTTCTTTACTATTTTTTGGTACTATTTTATTATTTTTCCTAAAACCTAATACCTTAATATCCATGTGAGTATGGTTTCTCTCGCAGATCACTAACCTAGGAATTTGAACGATGGTGTATGGAAGTTTTCTACATTTACGAATACCTTTTTAGGGTTTTGTAAGAAAAACCTCAAGCTCAGTCTTAGTTCGTTCTCACTCTCGGAAATACATGAGAACGCAACCAAGTATTCTTTTGTTGTCTTTTCGTACTCGTCATGGTAACACGAAAATAATGAAAATTAAGGAGTATCCTTTAAGATCTTTTCATGCTCCATAAAAACAAAAATATTGCCGAGGGATCTTGTTCTTTTCATGCTCATAAAAGTATTTTAAAAAAACATTCAACGGGCGATAGTTTATCACTTTTTCAGTCTCGTCGAATTAATTTACAAAAGAGGAACTGGGAGAGTTCTCTTTAAGTGTTTTTCAGACTCTCAAAACATGCAAACCCCCCGAGTTTTCTATCTTTGGACTTGTTAAACAAACATCGAAAGGCCCTTATGGCACCGAACCAATCCTTCCTAGGGTTCATTAAACATACTCTGAGGGACTCATCTGAAAGATGAGCTTGCATCAACAAGCATATGTTATCCTCCTCAAGCTTGTGTAAAAATAAAGAGGTACTCGCCATAAATGGTGGGGGAAATTTTGGGAAAGGGATGTTCCTTCATATTTGTATTAATGGAAGTAAGCGTCGCTCTTGAACATGACACCCCCTATTCATCATTTGAATCCAGGTTGGGAAATCCATTTGTCTCTCATCTAACTTTCCACAAGGTCATATCTTGGGTCGTCTTTGAGTCAATGCTACCAAGACCATCGTCGTGTCACTCCTATGTTCAAGAGAAGTTCAACCAAGCCCTCCATTGAGTTGGCCATCTGTGGTTGTCAATTCTTACCATATCGACCTTCCTTGTGTCAGTTTCAAATCATAGTCATACTATGAATTACCCTAAAATCTGTTACTTATTTTGTGTCATTGATGGGGGATACATCAAGGCCTTCCTGTGACGTGTCTTTTTCCATCGACTCCAACTCATTTTCTGGGAATAAGACTTAGAAATCATTTAGTACCTTAGAACGTGCATGCCTTAATGGTAGGTATCTTCTCTTTCGATAGTGGATTCACATCATTGGTCCCTGATCGAGAGATTTCGCTAAGTGTTCGAATTCAACTCATTTATTCACATTCGTTCGGATTGTACTTACGTACCTTGGGAGTCATTTACATCAATGGTGATTTCCTTCACACTTGTTAACGGTTTTCATCAATGACCGGTAATCAAGTGGTTTCCACCATGTTTGACTTTGACACATGTAATCGCATGGCCATATTTGTACTTTCATATGACGGGATTGAAGACCCTGGGCGTCACATTTTTGGTCCAGGTTGTGATGAATCATTTATGATTTGTATTGACACATAGATCCACTTTGTATGTCATGTGGCTATGTCCTGATATGAGTCTTTTAACACATAGATCCATAGTGTATTCCTGGTGGCTATGCAACATTTTGATGACATGGATCCACAATGTATGATTGGTGGCCATGACCTACATTTGTGCTTTTGTTCACTTGTAGTCTGAGAATGGGAATGCCTACCTTAGAACTGGCATTATATTCTGCGGATGCTTGACTGTTTGCAGGTTTTCGATTAGGTGCGATCCTTACTTCCAACACACACACGGATTTTACAAAGTATTTTGGCTATCAAAGATTCCATTCTCATACTTTGGGGGGCATTCTGTTACACATGATTGTGGTCACTCTGGTGATGTCTCTACAGTGATTGTGTTCAGGCTCTCATAAAGAATTTTTTTCTGAGAAAAGTGATTGTTGTCTTCCTCTACAAAGCATATTTTTAAAGTGAGTTCATAGGTTGCATATGGTGCAGGGTGCGAAGACCATGATTCTCGTAGGTTGCTCTATACCTATCCTGTGAGTAGTTTGTAGCTTGCTCTATAAACAGGGTGTGAACCTGTTTCAAAGCTAAAAATGGAAGAAGAGGTTACGATGGTTCTAGAAGAGGATCTTCTAGAAAATGAGTTGGCATTCACATGGTTGGCATCCTACTGAATTCTCGGATTTAGTGGGATCATCCTCATCCCTTTAACCATCTCTCCTTCTCCTATAAATTGAAAGATTTCTCATGGAAGAGGTTAAGAAAGATTGAACAAAGAATTGATGAAAGGATAGGTCTAGAATTATGTAAGAATCCCTGTTTGAATTGATGCTTGAGGCCTCTATTTTTCCATCAATATATAGTGGATCTTCTTCATACAAGTTTGGAGCAAGTGTGTGTGTTGGAGAAAGGGACTACCGAAAGGAAGCTCGTGACATCAAGGTGACCTGGTTGTATTTTCTACTTTCATTTAATATAATATAGTGGCATGTCCCTTTCCCATAAAATTACTCTTTTTTTATTACATGACTCCTTGATCACATGTTTAGGTCTTCATTGAATGTATTATTGTTGCTTTCACCTTGGTCGATTCATGTTGTTGTAGATATGATATTACAAGGTCGTGGAAGCGAAGAAGGGACAATAAAGACATAAGGAAGTGCTATCTAAAGGTATGCCACTTATTCCTTCCTTGATGGTAAATTCAATGATTGTAACTTAGGGAAAGTGTCACGTCCTGCCGTGTTTTGTTCTAGATCTAGGTGGATCTAGGGAGATCGGTTAGTGTTTGCACATACTGATTTATCCAAAAACAACTTCCCAGCTTCAGGGAACTCGTATTGGCATTCACTTTTAGGAAAACATGATCACCCACTTTGAATTCTCTGTGGATTATGTTCTTATCAGCATAACGTTTTTGCTTGTCTTGGGCAACTTTCAAATTCTGCTTAATTTTTATCATTTGGTCCTCCATCTCTTTGAGAAACTCTGGCCCAACTACTATCCTATCAGATGGATTATCCCATCTCACTGGAGAATTTCACTTTCTTCCGTAAAGTGCTTCGAATGGGCTCATCTTCAATGATGCTTGATACCCATTGTTGTAAGAGAATTCTACCAAGTGTAGATAGTCTTCCCATTTTGATGGTTTATCCATCACATACATCCTCAACATATCTTATATCACTCTATTCACCCTCTTTGTCTGTCCATCAGACTCATAATGATAAGTTGTACTAAATTTCAGATTCGTTCTGAATCCTTTGAACAATCATTTCCATAAATTCGAGGTGAATTTCAGGTCTCTGTCAGACACAATTGTTTTAGGAATTTCATGAAATCTTGCCACTTCCTTTATGAAAATATCAGCAGCATTTGCTGCCTTGTGAGTAGTTTTTAGTGGAATAAAATGGGCATCTTTTGTAATCTTGTCCACCACCACCATGATCGAATCATGTAGCTTGCTTGTTCTGGGAAATCCCATAATAAAATCCATTGTCACCACTTCCCACTTCCATTCAGGAATGGGCAAAGGTTGCAACAACCCTACTGGGTGCCTATGCTCCACTTTAACTTTCTGGAATTCCATACATCTTGCGATGTATTCAGCTATATCTCTCTTCATACATGGCCAAAAGTATTGTCTCTTGACCACTGCCACTGTTTTCTTATATCCAGGATGCCCTTCATAAGAAACATTATGCATCTCATGCAAAATCATACGTTTCAAGTCCTGGACATTTGGTACAAAAATTCTATTCTTGTGCAGCAGTATTCCATCTATTCCCAAATTATATGTGTCCATATTATGTGGCTTCTTACCTTGCTGTAGCTTTGCTACCAATTCTCTGTACTGCAGGTCTGCATTTGCAGCCTCTAGAATCTTGTTTTTAATATCAGTCTGATACATGATAATGGTTGTAGCATGTAGCTCATGCACCCTCCTGCTGAGTGCATCAACCACTTTATTCTCTTTTCCCTTGATATGCTTTATACAAAAGTCATATTCACTTAGAAATTCTAACTATCTGCTTTGCCTAGCATTTAGATTTGGCTGATCAAATAAATATTTCAGACCATTGTGGTCTGTTCTTAGTTCAAACCTTTTTCCCATGAGGTAGTGTCTCCATTTCCTCAAGGCATGCACTATGGCTGCCAACTCCAAATCATTGGTGGCATAGTTTATTTCATGCTCCTTCAACTTCCTTGATTCATAGCATGTCACAAATCCATTTTGACTGAGGAATCCACCAATTCCTTCTTTACATGCATATCTGCATACAATGAAGTCTTCATTTGGGTATACAATCCTTAGTATTGAAGCACTTGTCAATAATTGTTTCAAATGTTGGAAAATCCTTTCATAGTCTGCGTCCACTAAAACTTCATACCCTTTCTTTGCAAGGAAGTGTTTGGGTGTGCTATCTTTGAGAATCCTCCAATGAATCTCCTGTAGTAGCCTACAAGGCCCATGAATGGTCTGACCTCTGTCACATTCTTTGGCGCTGACCATTCTCTAATGGATTCTATCTTCTCAGGATCCACTACTATCCCATCTTTTGAAATGATATGCCCCAAATAATGAATTTGTTTATGATAAAATGAGCACTTGCTCAATTTGGCGTACAACTAATTCTCCTTTAATACTTGTAACACAATTATCAAATGATGTTTATGCTCTTCCTCTGACTTAAAATATATAATAATATCATCCAAAAAGACAATGACAAACTTGTCCAAATATTATCAAAAAACCCCATTCATTAAGCACATGAAAACAACTGGTGCGTTTGACAACCCAAATGGCACCACTGTGAACTCATAATGATTGTACCTTGTCCTGAAGGTGGTGTTGTTGATATCTTCTTCTTTAATCCTTAACTTATGGTATCCTGATCTTAGATCTATATTTGAAAAGATCTTTGCATCCTTCAATTGATCAAAGAGATCATCAATCCTTGGTAGAGGATACTTGTTCTTTACAGTCACTTTATTCAACTGTCTGAAATCAATGCACAATCTTAACATTCCATCTTTCTTTTTCACAAACAAGACTGGGGCACCCCAAGGTGACACACTTGGGCATATATACCCCTTCTTCAAAAGTTCTTCAAGCTGCATTTGCAACTCCTTCAATTCTGGTTTACTCATTCTGTAAGGTGTCTTACACATGGGAGTTGCTCCTGGTGTCAGATTTATAGAAAAATCAATGTCTCTCTTTGGGGGTAGTCCTGGTACCTCCTTGAATACATCTTCAAACTCTTTCAGGACTGCATAATCCTCCAAATTTGGCACCTTGTCTTTAGGTGTCTCCTCCATATGAGCTGCAAATATTTAACATCTTCTTATATAACATTTCTTTAGCTGCAATGCTAAAATTTCTCTAACAGTTACTTCCCTGGGAAATCCCTGAACTTTCATTTGGTTCCCTTCCACATCCAAGCAAGTGAATTCTTTGTTATGACAATCCAATAGAGCTTGATGTGGATCCACCGAATCCATCCCAATTAGACAGTCATAGGAACCTAAAGGTAATATGTTCAAATCTCCCTTGGTGTTCAGTTCATTCATGTCCATGAGACATGACTTAAACCTCTCATTAACCTTTCTTTTGGCTCCTATAGCCAACTGTACCAACCAAGATTTTCCATGCTTGCTTCTTGGCAATTGCAAACTTTCTACCATCTTAGGATATATATAACTATGACTAGCTCCTGAATCAATTAAAATAGCAATGGTTTGGTTGTTAATCATACCTTCCACTTCAATCTTGTTTGAATGATATTCTTATTTCTTGTTATCCAGGGCTGCATAGATCCTTGGCACATTTCTGCCCATGTCCTCCATTGTTTCAGCTTGTTGTACATTATAAATAGTCCCTCCTTTTTCACCTCTGTGAGGACAATCTCTGAATCTATGATCTCCTTTACAACCCCAACATTAAATAGGTGGCTTCCTTGGCCTTTGGCCTTCTGCCTCTATCATTTTGAGCTCTTTAGGAGTTTGTGGTCCCTGTGGACCATTTCTAAAGAATGGTGGTTTAAATCCTTTCTTCCTTTGATCCACCTTGAACTTTTTTTTGTCTTCCCAAGATTTTTGGAAAGTTGGTGTTGCACTTCTTTTGCCACTTAGATGAGCAAAACAAAGGTGTTTACAAGCTTAGTTGGGTTTGCTAAGAAGGATAGCTGTAAGGAAAAGGGTTAGAGAAATAAATATAAAAGAACAACTAAGAATTAAACTAAGAAATAAAATAACAACTAAACTAATGAGCATAGGGACATAAGACCAAAAAGACCAATAAGACTCATGTCACCAATGGTAAGGTTTATATCAGTGAAATAAAACACCAAGAATAAAGAGGACTATCAGTCCCTTCTTCCTCCAAGGGAGGGCTCTTAGACCCCCATAAATAAGCTCTTCTTACAACTTTGATTGAAAATGGTGAAAGAATTCCAAGCTAATCCACTCAAGGGGTGAGATGGATTGCCCAATGTAATGGTGCTGGTATACTCTTGATGAGAATAGAGGATTCCTCAAGAGAATAGTAGGAGCATAAATTTGCTATTGAATTACTTGAAAATGAAGTGCACCCATGGCCTTGTTTTATGACACCTCTTTGCGGTATTGTGCAACTAGCTTGTAGTGTGAAAAGAGGCTAATTAGGGCATTTTTAGGTCTTTGACCAGCCACCCAATTGGATCCAGTCCAGATTTGAGTGTCAAATCAACTTGGAAGCTGAACGAGAAGTGGGTGGGAGGATGACCGATATCATAAATGCACCGTTCTAAGATGTGCGTAGATTTTAGTGACCACGGTCGCGCATCGGGCGCATGTGCACTTTTTCTACGTTTTTGTTTTGCGCATGTGTGTGCGTGCCCTATGTAGTCATAGCGCACTTTAATTTTATCACTGGTTGTATATTTTTGGACCTTTTAGAAAAAAAATTGTGGTAATTTTGGTCCATGGGTGACCTCATAACTGTCTGACGATCCTGGATTCTTGTAACCATTTGCGGATGAAATTTCAGTGATAACATATGCCCCCTGATGGATGAGGTTAGGAGCATATGTATAGCCAAAATTCATCAATGTTACTTTTACTGAGAGTGTCATTGTAACAAAGAGAGATAGTGGGATTATCAAGAGTTACCCGTTGGAGGGAGAAGGGAACCTATAGAATCCAACCTCCCATAAGGTGTGTAAAAATAAACTGTGTACAAATGAGGTAGGCATGCCCCATGATCGTGTCATGTAACTCAAAAAGGAATGGTGTGTTGATGTAGATAACTGCAGTGCCCTCGGGGGAAGTCATGATAAAGGCATAAGACAATTCTACAGAGGAACATACTATGAACAATAGGCAGTGACATCTATAAGAAATATCATGGATTCTGTAGGTATTGATAGCCAAGCCAAGTTCAGAGGTCTTCAGCAAATATAAGAAATAACTGCAATAGTTGCAAAGTAAGACCCACCGTAACATGAGAAAGTGTTGAAGTCGAATGTTACGGGGGTCAATGATAGTAGGGAGCAATTGTGGTTCTCCCTGTGCCGTCCGAGACCTCTCATTGGAAAGGTAATGAGAGCCAAGATACTGTCACCCTTCTGGAAACTGTGTTGATGTCAACAAAAAGGGGGACGCGACTCCAAGAAGCAAAGGGCTTCGTGAAATCTACTAGGTGAGGTGAGGAATTGGGGGAGGTACATGGAAAAAGTCAATATGTAGGAAGACTTAAGACTGCCCTTTTTTGGGGGTATATGTGAAGTATAAGTGGCTGCAACTGTTCAACTAGGTCGAGTGGTAGGGGGACAACAAGACAAGGGATAAGTTGTGCCAGAGGCATGACAAAGTGAACGGACTCAGAGGGTAGAGGTAAGTGGCCTGTGGGATACTCAGAGTATATGGACAATGTCAACAATGGTATATAATAAGGAGTGCCCCAACCAAGGGAGAAATGGGTTACGTTTTCCAAAAAGGGCAGAAGGTCATCAAAGGTGATGACATAAGTATATGTAAATGCTGGAAACAAAGGATTTTTACAATGTACCAAATAAATAAAGAACAATTTGGGATGAGTGTACAAATATAGAAATGGGTGCCCCAATGTAATATGGTTGGGCCAGTTAGGGCACAATTTTCTTGGAGAATTGGTGGAGGGTGGGGACCCCATGGGTTGGTTTTTGTATGAGGTAGGTAAAATGGAGGGAAATTTGCAGAGGGGCAAACTGATTGTAGATGAAATGGAGGGTTCATGATACTGCGGAGGTGCAGTCAAAATAGAACCTTGAAGAGATAATCTGGGAGTCCATTGGGAAAGATAGCAAAAGGAGGAGAAGGAGTATGTGGCTGATTTGCGACATGATGTAAGACTATCGGGACTCCCATCCCTAAAGGGTTAAAAAACAACATGAGTGTCAAAGTGCAAAAGGGTGTTATGAATGGGACAACTCATGTGGGGGAGAGTGCTACCAGGTGACAGTACCTAAGATGCAATGGAGGTGTCAGTACTCCAGAGACAGAGATGGGGATCCTAGCGGCAAATGTTAGAGGGTGTGACTGGAGATGCAATTGAAATTCAGAGGGAATGATTACATGCAAGTGTTGATTATATACCTGAAGGGGTTGCATTGTTGTATGATGACCTAGTACCTACACACATGAAAACCAAATACCCGACGTGAACAATATCTGAAGAGAATTGAACATACAAGCATCTTTTGATAATTTTGAACATGAGCATGTTGTTTCTGGATAAATTCGTAGGTGCGGACACTAACCAATCTCCCTAGATCCACCTGGATCTAGAACAAAACGAGACAAAATACTACCCTTTCCCTAGATCTAGACTATTGAGTAAGGTGAGAAGTAAGGATCAAGGACATACCTTATGAATGCTTTCCTTATATCTCTATTGTTCCATGCTTCGCTTCAATGCTCTTATCCCGTTCAGATCACAACAGATAAACCAATCGAAGTGAAGGAAGATCAATACATTCAATAACTAGTCTATACATATGATCAAGGAATTATGTAATAAAGTGATATCATCTTTATGGGAAAGGGACATATTATTGTATTGAATAATTGAAAGTGAAACTTACAACCTGAGCCTTGATGTCATAGGTCTCCTTTCGATGGCTCCAAGCTCTGACACACACACTTGCTCATGCATGAAGAAAATCAACCACTTTGATGACTTTGCTGTTGTCTCTTGCTGCTGTAGCATCAGTCCTCCATACAGTCTTGCACTAATTCTCAATCAATCTTTTACTAGATTTCTTAACTTAACCCTTTCCATGAGCAATCTCCTCAATATATAGGAGAATATAGATTAGTTACATGGATAGGGAATGATCCCAAGATATATGGAATTCCAGCTCCTGACTAACCATTCGAAAGCCAACTCACCCTTCTAGAAGATTCCCTTCTAGAAGGTTCGATATTTTTATCTTTTTCCCCTTTAATAACATGTTCGCACCCTATCCATGACTACAGTGCGAGAAGTTCGCACCCCATCTTGAAGTAGCCTGCGAGAATAAGGCATTCTCGCAGGGAAATGTATAACTAGCCTACGAACAGTCTTCAAAATGTGATTTTGGAAGCAGACAAGCAGTAACTTTTCTCATGAAAGTGTCTTTAATGAAGAGTTTGATCTTCTACCATCATAACATCATCATGAAATCATCACAATGACCAAAATTTTGGATAATAGAATGCCCCCCAAAGTCTGAGAGTGGAACCAGTGACAGTCGATAGACTTTGTAAGCTACATGTGTGTGTCAAGAACCAAGGGACCATCTAATCAGAGACCTGCAAACATCCAAGCATCAGCAGAATATCATGTATACCAATTCCTGAGGTAGGCATTCCCATGCTCAGATCATAGACTGATGACAATAAAAACAAAAGTCATGGCCACCAATCATACACTGTGGATCCATGCAGTCATAATATAGCAAAGCCACCTGAATACACTGTGGATCCGTGTGACAAATTTTCAATCAAGATGACATAGCCACGAAACATACACAATGGATCTTTGTGTTGCAAAATATACATACTCCATCGCAACCTGAGTTACAAAGATAATACTCAGGGTCTTCAATCTCATCCCCCAAAGTACGAATCTAGCTATGTGATTACATGTGTCGAAGTCGAACATAGTAGAAACCACTTGATTACCGGTCATTGATGTATACCGTTAACAAGTGCGAGGGAAATCACCAATGATGTCAATGAATCCCAAGGTACTAAAGTACAATCCATGGACTGTGAATAAATGATTTGATGTCGAACAGTCGATGGAATCTTTCGATCAGAGGTCAATTATGTAAACCCACTGTCGAAAGCGAGAAACTTGCCATTGAGGCATGAAAGCTCCAAGGTACTAAATAATTTCTAAGTCTTGGTTCTGGATAATGTGCTGAAGTCGATGAAACAAGACTCGTCACAGGAGGGCCTTGATGTATCCCCCATCAGTGACACAAAATGAGTAACAGAGTTTGAAAGTGGAACAAAGTATGTGACAATTGGACTTTGGACAGAGGGAAGGCCGACACGAAGTGAATGGATAACTGTAGATGGCCGACTCAAAAAGAGGTTTCAGACGGACAACTCTTGAACATATGAACGACACAACCAATGATTTGGCAGCATTGACTCAAAGACGACACATGGAAAGACCTTGTTATCAAATCGAATGAGAGACAAATGGATTTCCCAAACCGACTTCAAATGATGAATAGGGGGTGTCATGTTCAAGAGCGACACTCACTGCCAACTAACACAAAGATGAAACATATCCCTTTCCCAAATTTTTCCCCCACCATTTCTGGCAAGAACCTCTTTATTTTTACGCAAGCTTGAAGAGGATCACATATGCTTGTTGATATAAGCTCATCCTTCGGACGAGTCCCTCGGAGTATTTTTAACGAACCCTAAGAAGGAGTGGTTCGGTCCCATCACGGGCCTATCAATGTTTGTTTAACGAGTCCAGAGATAGCAAACTCGAAGGTTTTTCAAGATTATAGAGTTAGGAAAAACACTCAAAAGATAACTCTCTCAGTTCCTTTTTCGTACAATAGTCCAACGAGACCGAAAAAGGGTTAAACTATCGCTCGAAGGATGCGTAACTTCAAATACTTTAACGAGCGCGAAAATAGCAAGGTCGCTCAGCAATCTTTTCATGTTTCAAGAGTCTAAAAAGAGCTTAAAGATAACTCCAGGGGGGTTCCTTTTTCGTGTAACCATAACGAGCCCGGAAAAGAGATAAAACAACGCTCGGTCACATTCTTATGTTTTTCACAAGTGCAAGAATGGGAAAAAGGCGCTCGAGGTTTCAAGTCAAAACCATAGAAAACACACAAAATTACACCACACCGTAAAAGTTTCTTGTCCATAATCATCTCCATGGGGTACCTACAAGTCATTTTACTCACTTTCGCATTAGAAATTAGGGTAAAATAGTGAATAAATATCAGAAAACCCACTTTTATCATGGTAAAAAGTAAATAAAACAAATTTACTATTCATTTTTACCACATTGTTTTACTCATTTACCATTTTAGTGCAAAAACCTCCATTTTACCTCCAATATTCATCGTCGATTTTCGAGAGCTTCGGGGCATCATTCTACGAACCGTCTGGATTAGACTGGTAGGTTCTCAAATCTCTATCTTTGCATGGTTTAATTTCATGATTTTAGTGGTTAAATTTCAAGTTTGAGTTAGTTTTTTGAAACCCTATGCATGAATGAGGATTCTCGCAGGTGGGCTTGAGCTACAGTGCGAGAATTTCGCTCTGTGCTTAAAACCCACCTGTGAACAGCGCAAAGGCCCAATTTTTTTTATAATATTTAGCCAATAAAACCAATTTTTCTCATTTTTTAGATCATTAATTATCTTCACATGGTTGCCATGCAGGTTAATAACCAACACAATGGTGCTCGAATGGAGAGAAAGGGAACATGAGGATGATAATGCAACTGCCGAAAATCACCCTCAAACCATTGCCGCTTTAAGAGATTGTGGTCTCCTAAAGTATTTCCGCATACCGGGCATGAGAGCCCAAGTGCGATTGTTGGAACACTTAGTCCGGATGTGGGATCCGGATCAGCAGGTTTTCAATGTTGGTGCTCACACATTGACGATTGATATTGAGGATATCTATTTTCTGACTGGGCTATCAAGACAGGGTTCTTATGTCAGTTTGACTTGTAACCGCAGGGGTGGTATGAAAATGAGTGAGTATTGCCGAGAGTATTGCGTACCAGAGGCCGAACAACAAAGAGGAAAAGTGGCCATTTGGGGAGTGAATGATATAACTCTCCGTACCATTCTCTTCACTATAGCTCACATGGTAGGAAGTGTTTCCCCGCATATGGCTCTACAGAGCTATTTCCAGTATGCTCTGGAGTGTGTTGAGCCCCGGGTCTTCAACTGGGCTGACGCAGTGTTACACAACCTCAAGAAACAACTGACCAAAAGCAGGCGCAGAGATCTTAAGCAATTTGGTTATGGATCGTTGCTAGTGTCATTCTTCTGTGAGAGGGTCCCAGTGTATAGGCTTCAGGCAGATTGGCACTTTCTGGGTCCCAGGGATCCACGGATGTTACGATGGTGCCAACTCATGGCTAGACATGTGGCAGGATCGATCATCAGGTATGACGACCGCTTCTTCGACTGGCTCCAAGGCCAGGTCCTGATGATAGAGGATTATGCGTATGCTGGCTTGGACTTTCACGGTGATCCTGACCTTGCCCTTCCTGAAGACGCACAGTGGGGAGATATTGGTAAGAAGTACACCAACTTTTAACTTTTTAGATGTTTTTGTATTTTCATCATATTAAATGTTTTTGGTTTTTATAGAATCATCCAAAGACTAACACCAAGTTGGGGCGTATAGACCAGCTGGTAGTTCTCCTGTCCAACGTTGAGGAGAAGCAGTAGTTGCAGTCCCCCAGTATGCCGAGGACTACTTGACAGTGGAGCAAAACTTAGAGGGCTTGATGGTCGATGTTCCAGATATTCCTTTGGAGGAGATCCCACGACGCGATCAACGTCACACCATGGGAGTCTCTGCCTCTATGGATCATTTGCTCTGCAGAGTAGCCAGGACCTTAGTGTTCTATCGTGAACATCATTAGTGATGTCACTTTTGTAGAAGCCATGGGCTTCCATTTTTAATATTTTGGTCTTCGGACGCATTTTGTAAAAACAAACTTTGATCGTTATATATATATACATGGGTTCTACCGCCTTACTTTTACATTGTGTACATTTTAAAGTGTTTGATTCATAAATTGTTCAAATGTCTGTCTAATACGTAATTAGCCAAAGCATCTGTTAATGTATTAAGACTTCTCGGAATGTGTTGATATTCTATATGATCAAAATGTCGTTCCAAGAGGCGAATCTGCAAATATACTCTTAATAATGTAGGACTTCCAATAGAGTAGACATTACTTAGCTGTAGCACCACTAGCTGCGAGTCAAGTCACACAACCAAATGACGAATTCCAAGAGAGATAGCATCAACCAATAACTCATAATGGCGCTATACTCTACAATGTTGTTGGTTGCCCGCCCAAGACATACACCTCGTAAAGATATAAGCTCATTTGTTGGGGCATAGATTGCCCAGGTAGCAGAAGCTAGGTTTCGAGTACTACGGCTAGCACCATCGGCGAAGCCAATATAAGGTAGCGAATACTCCAACATTTGGCAATCAAACAAAATGTCGTGTAAGGGTAGAGACCATATAACGTCAAAAGAAGAACTAAAGTAGCACAGACATGTAGTATGATACATAAAATACAAGTACTCATGCACAAATGACTTATGCATAGTACTTCTTTAAGTACAACCCATTTCTGGGTTCACTCAAAGGTATCCCATCATAATCCACTAACTCATACGCTCCTTTTTCCAAAACTTTGCTAACAATATAAGGCCCACGCCACATTGGTTCAAATTTCCCAGCTCCTAAGACATCTTTATCTTGTTCATATAGAAGAACAAGATCTCCTTCAGAGAAGACACGAGGTTTGACATTCTTGTCATACTGTGCCTTAACACGTTTCTTCTAGGCTTCGATCACAAGAGTAGCGTCACGACGAGTCTCGTCTAATCGCATCAAATACAACATACGTTCCTCTTCGGTAGAAGTATTTGGTAAGAGTTCTACAACTAGTTTTAAAGATGGAATTTCACATTCTATTGGCAGAATGGCTTCCATGCCATAAACTAATCGAAAAGGTGTGAATCCCGTGGCAGACTTAACAGATGTCCGATATGCCCACAATGTCGAAAACAATATCGTGTGCCAGCTAGTTTTATGTATTCCTATCATCCGTCGAATCATAGTGATAAGAAATTTATTAATGGCTTCGACCTGGCCATTAGCCTGTGGATAATAGGGTGTTGAGCTATCATGACGAAGGCCCAATTTCTCTGTAAGTTCATACATCATATAATTCCTAAAATGACTACCATGATCGGTAACGATAGCCTGAGGGACACCAAAGCGAGTGATGACATGGTTGAAAAGAAATAACGCTGCAGTATTCCCAGTATTATCGAATGTTGGCATCGCCTCGGCCCACTTTGTAAAATAATCAATAGCTACAATAATGTAACCATGCCCCCCGACCGAGTGAGGGTGACATGTCATGAAATCAATGCCCCATTTAGAAAAAGGACCTACTGAGACTATAGGATGGAGGGGAGAAAGATGCGACCGAATCTTCTGATGATAGGTCTGGCAGGTATGACACTTTTGAACAGCAGTAATGCAGTCCTTAAACAATGAGGGCCAAAAGTAACTTGCACGTAAGATTTTCTGGGCAGTAGCATACCCAAACATATGACCACCACACGCTCCTGAATGGCAGTCATTCAAAGCTTTCTCAGCTTCGTCAAAAGTCAAACAACGCCGAAAGATGGAGTCAATGCCTCGACGGTAAAGAGTATCGCCGAGAATAATATAATGACGTGCTTGGTAACGCACACAACGTCGTTCAACACTAGACAATGCAGGCCAAAAAGTTTGAGTTTGGAGATATATAATGATATCTCCGTACCAAATATCGTTGGTGCTGATAAGGAAAAGTGATTCGTCAGGTAACGAATCAACTGCTACTTTTTCCGTGGCAGTGTGGGGAAAATCACAAATTAACTCAGCGAAAACTAAGGATTTCTTCGATGTGGCGCGATTGAATTCCAAATCGAACTCCTGGAGAATAACAATCCACTTGGAGTACTTGCCCCCCAGCAATTGACGAGTCAATATATGTTGCATGGGGTTACAGTGTGAAATCACGGTAGTCTTCCTGGAGAGAATATAATGACGAAAACATTGGACTGCTTGAACAGCAGCCAAAGCCAGTTTCTCAACATGTTGGTACTTGATTTCCGTTGATGATAATCTTCTACTCAAGTAATAGATAACATGTTCATCGTGGTTATCATCCTCTTGAATGAGGACCATACCGATAGTATACTCAGAAGTAGCCAGATAAAGAAAGTAATCTCGACTATAATCCGGAGGGAAAAGAAGAGGAGCTTTTGTGAGGGACAACTTTAAAGCTTCGAAAGCGTTGTTGGCAATTTTATCCCAAACAAACGCTGTATCTTTCTTTAAAAGACGGGTGCAACCTCGGGTAATCTCGGCGTAATTCGGGACGAACCGACGAAGAAAGTTTGCTTTCCCCTGCAAACTTTGTAATTGGCGCAAAGAAGAAGGAGGAGGGAGATTAAGTATCACCTCAACCTTGATAGGATCTACCCGGATCCCCTGACGGGAAACAATGAAACCGAGGAGACGACCGGATTCTACGCAAAAGACACATTTGTGAGGATTTAAACGAATGCGATAGAAGAGGAAATGAACGAAAATTGCTTGGAGGTGAGTAGGGTGATCGACTCGACGTACAGAGTGAGATGACAAATCATCCAAATAAGGTTGAACAATATGCTTGATATCGTGAAATGCGTAAGACATAACACGTTGGAATGTAGCACCTGCGTTCTTCAGATCGAAGGGAAGTTTTCTGTAGGCAAAAGTACCCCAAGGACAAATAAAAGTTGTTTTGTGTTGGTCCTCAGGAGCGATATTGATTTGATTATAGCCGGAAAATCCGTCCATAAGGGAAAAGATTTCACTGCCGGCACAGTCGTCAACGATCTGGTCAACGAAAGGGGTTGGAAAATTGTCCTTTGGACAAGCTTTATTGATATCCCGATAATCAACGCAAACGCGTATACTACCACCCTTCTTATCAATCGGTACTGGGTTGGAAACCCACTTTGTCAATGCCACAGGATAAATAAAACCAGCTTTAAGAAGCTTTTCAACTTCAAGTTTAATGGCTACGGCTTTACGTGGATGGACAGGACGGAGGCGCTGCCGGACTGGTTTAGCTCCGGGGTATGTCTTAATTTCATGAACAATGATAGCAGGGCCAATACCCGACATCTCTTCATAACTCCATGCGAAGATATCACGAAATTATTTAAACAAGGAAGTATAGGTGACAATTTCTGCGGGAGAACACGAAGCTCCAATATGAACGTTCTCGACAATTCCAGGTTTCACTGAAATATCTATGGGTATCATGGGTGAAATGTTACTAAGGTTCCCTTCTGCAAATACATCATGTGTAGCACCAGGAATGTTCGTAATGACAACAATGGTTGACGAAGTCGAAATCCTTTGGTAGTTTTCGAGACTATGTTGCTCCAAAAACAGTATGGAACGATGATGCCCATCGTCCCAAGGGGTATCTTCCATGACGGACATAATCATCTCGTCAGTTGGAAAGAAAACTCGGAAAGGTTCAGGAGACAACTCTTCAAGAGAAGAAGTATTAAGGGTTTCCGATTGAATAGCTTGGTAAGCACACTCAACCGGACTCAACGGCATGACATCGTCGAAACGAACATGATCTCCAGGATCAGGGACTATCCAAGGGTCAATAGACACAGGAAGTTCATGAGGTACAACAGAGATCATATTAATAGAAGAAATAAATGGGTGTCGAATATCGGGTGGTGGTGGTATGGGGAAAGTACCCATTAATGACAAGTCTTTTAAAAGACCGACACCAACATTCTCGTAGCCCGGTGGGGTTTTAGCTATGAATGGCACATTGCCAACGTGAGTATTAGCATTAAAAAAGGCAAGTTGATCGACTGTAACCACTTTTCCCTGGTGAGGAAATCGTACGACACGGAAAAGGGTAGACACAACAGCATGCATAGAATCGACCCAACTACGCCCAAGTAGAAGATTATAATCTAGGGGGGTATCAAAAACTTCCACTTCCACTTGGACGGTTTTACCTTCCAAAGTGACAGGAAATGATGGTAGAACACCATAAGGCTTAAAACCCGAGCCATTGAAGGCTCATAAAGTGTTTTGGGATTCGTTTAAAGGAGGAGAGCCAATGGCTTTCCAACAAGTAAAATACATTACGCACATAGAGGCACCCTCATCAATAACAGTCCGAAAAATGCTCTTGTCGGCTACAACAACTTGTATTTGAAATGCAAGCTGTGGGGGTAACCTTGGAATATGGTCTTCCAAGTTAAAGACTATCAGATTCGTATCCTTTGGATCAATTCCACCTATGTCTTTCAACAGAGCCCTTCGCTGTGCAGGACAAGACTGAAGGAATTCCAGGGCAAACATCGCTGAGGGTGCTTGGGACAGATCTTCGATAATGCTATAGTTCTGGGCTGCCCGAGCATGAGGATTGAATGCCGACTTCTTAACGACACCTTTGGGGGGTGGTCGTATAACTGTATCAAGGTTCGGTCGTTCAAGATGAAGAGGACCGGTCATAGGTGGATTTGGTGGAGAAAGTTGTACCAAATCTGGAGGTGAATCGTCAACTTTCTCCTTAGAAGGAGTATAGTCTTTAGCTCTAGTGGTAAGTGAAACATTGTCTTTTTTCGAATCACCAGTGCGCATCAAAACATATGACGATGTAGAAGTAGAGGGTTGGTCATGAATGACCAACGAAACCTGTTGTTGAGACGGGAAGGGTTGAGACAAGACTACCGGCGTAGAAGGTTTTGGCGTTCCTTGAAGGAACTTGTTAACTTCAGCACGTCTCAGACAATCCTTTGTGTAGTGATCATCACCACAAATAAGGCAAGGGTAGCGTGGTTTGCACTTATCCCGGTCATCAACATGAGTGGTTTTGGTTTGCTCATTAGGATTATTGTTTTTACCCTCCTTAGTCTTGCCTCTCCCTTTCTTAGACTTAGTCTTACCGGACGGCGTGGATTGAACAACGTTCACCTCGGAAGTTTTACCGACGGGAGGAGTAGGAGACGGAGCACTCTGAACATTAGAAGAATTGGTTTTAGGGGGTGTAGTTGAAACGGAATGTGAGTGGCTGTGAGTGGAACCAATCACACCATCAGCTGCATGTGAGGCAGCTGGAGTAGTAGAAGTGCTGGAAGTTCCAGGACGAGGTAAATCAGGTAGTAAATCATACAAAGTTCCCGTTTGCGAATAAACGAGGTCAAGATATTGAGCCCGACTGATAGCCTGCTCTTCAGTGACAACACCGCCCATAGCAATGTCTTTACCAATTTTGTTTACAAATGATTTTGTAAACCATTCTGCTAGTAACTGATCAGGAAGCTCAAGTTTAATGAGACATCGCCTCCTTCGCCACTCATGAATGTGATCAGAGATATGAGTGCTCGAACTCTGTTTGAAGGAGGTTAAAATCTCAGTTCTAGTATCGTAACGAATCGGTAACTGGTAATGTGTTAGAAAGGCCATTGCAAGGGTGTTGAAATCCGAAAAGAAACCTCGTGGTAATTCGATGTACCACTTCGCAGCAACACCTGTAAGAGTGCATTGAAAAATACGTAGTCGAATGGATTTTTCCATCAACGAGTTGGACGAACACCACAAATGGAAAGTCATGGCATGATTATTTGGGTCCTCTCCCACCTTCCCATCGAATTTTGGAATATCGGATGGAAGCTTCGTAGGAATAGCAAGCCATTGGGGAGAGTGACGAATGGGATCATTAAGAATCCTAGACAAATCTGGCAGGTCCAAAGTAGCAAGAAAAGGCAATTGCCGATTCAATTGTGGATACTGGTGACTTTGGGGCGGGAGCCCTGTCGGTAGACCAGTGGGACCATATGCAGTCTGCCCCCAGAGGGAAGACCCTGGCTGGTTCGGTGGTGGCTGAATAGGATAGTAACCCCAAGGATTTTGTCCTTGAGTCTGAGTAGGGACCTGAGGTTGAGTAGTCTGACCCGAACCCAAAATAGGATTAGTCACACCTGGATATGGTTGGCCTATAGTAGGGATAGCTTGCTGCCCCCCAGCATTTTGAGGAAAGTTTTGCATAAGTTTATTCCAATACTGGGCCAATGCGGGAGGTATGTTTTTTCCTAAAGGTGAAGTTGGTCCCCCTATCACAGGTACAGTTCCACCTGGGAGTTGTGTGCCAACCGTAGGTTGTGTAGTCACTGTATTTTGTCTGGGAAAAGGAAAAGGAAAAGGAATTGTGCCACTCTGTCCACCAACAAGAATTTGTACATTAGGTGCAACGGTCGGAATAGTGCCACTAGGATTAAGGTTGCCAGTAGGAAACTGAGGGAGTGTCGGGATGAAATCGGGAATAGGATGCCCAGGAAACTGAGAACCACCTAGAGAACCAACAAGGGTATGTGGAGGTGTTGGATGAGTAACATTCAACGTAGGATTCAATGCATGGTAACCAGGAGGTAAATTTGGATTAACCTCAGGAGGACGTTGGGTATTGATAGGGGCAAGAGTAGTTGCAGTAATTCTGGTTTGGCCACTCGTAGTATTCTCAAGATGGGCCATCTCGGGAGGGAGAACAAAGCGATAAGTTGTAGTCTCTGGTGTAGTTTCTGGTTCAGGAGACGCAGGAGGGTTGATGATTTCATAGAAAGGAGATTCAGTACCAAACAAGACTTGTCGGAAATCACCCGACCAAAAAGGGTTTTGGTCTTCTACACTGTGAGAAGGCCTAGCAGTTGATGCAGAGGATGTAACAAGAGTTTCTTCAGAAAGATGAAATCATCCGGAAGGTCGTTCACCACGACGAATGCGATAGTCCTCTATAGTATTGGTGATTCGAAATTCACAAAGAGGATCAGTAGGTTCTACTTGTGGAGGTGGTGTAAAAACTTCTGGGACGTCAATTATGTCCATGTGTGGTAAAGTAACCAGAGGGATTTCACCCGGACGAGGAGATTCCTCAGGGGTACCCTCAGGTGTTGTTGTCTGCAAAGGTTGTGAAGCTTCTGGATGTTCCGGAGACAAACCTTGCATCCTACGCGAACGTCGCGAGGGAGCAATTGTAAACAAGTAACAAGCTCCTCAAAAATTCTATGGTCAACTACGAGAAACAAACAACACATGCTAGAAAACAAAATCTAGAAGCAACCACCAAGCAACAATACCTTCTAATATCCAAGCCACTAGTTGGTGATGAAATCCAACATCGCAACAACGAGGCGAGAAGGGGCAGGGATAATGTGGAAAAGTTACGCTGACAACTTGCTTAACGGACTTACATCCTGGTGCAAGCTCCCACACATAATCATGGGTATACCCTCCAAGGAGCCCGAGTGAGTCTAGCCAATGTCAATTCTAGGTACCGTGAAGACTTCCCCTTCACAGTCACCTTGGGTAAGAACCTAAAGAGATAATCCACTAAGGTCACCACAAACAACAGTACTGCCTGGGGAAATAGTCGCGAGTCCGATCCACACGCAAAGGCATGGTATCTAGCCCGAAATCAACTCAAAGGATTCCACTCATAATTGTGGGTATACCTCAGAGTGACCCCCATAATACGTGCAATCTCTACACTGATGTCAACAAAGCAGGGTTAGTAACTCTGCCAACACCAATGCGACCTAATGCTTGACCCTTGTGTTAGAAGGGCTTCCTAGGACAATATGCGGCCAATGGAATTTTACACTCCCTATCTCAAGATTCTATTGTGTGTTTTTGAGCTTTGGAGAGTGTGTCTCTCTTCCTACTCCAAAGCACTAGCCTAGCTAAATGTTGGTGTAAAAGAGCCCTAGAAAATAGTTACTAGATCAATTTTAATATTACGCAATGTTTTTACAGGTTATTGTTTACTCAAAGGTGACGAAAATGAAACTCATGAGATGTGACTCTGACCCAAATAATGCAAGGATATGATGAAATATAAGTCTTTTCATTCGATGAATCCTAGTTATGGGAGAGAGAACAATTTCCGAATCAATCTCAATACTATAATGTAAATGCAATTCTCAATTTCTTTTCAGATGCTTATGCAAACAATCATATATCGATGAGCAATTTCTAAATGTCTTTTTCAAAACTTCAATACTCTAAAAATTTGATGTTCATTGTCTTTACAAAAGAAAAAACAAAATCTTGAAAGAAAACATGCAGTTCACTTTTCAAGAAGAACTCTGATGATTGAGAAAAGAAAATCAAACTATCAACAATCAAACAATACAACCCAAACCAAAACTTTCAACGAAAGTAAAAACAAAAGCAAACCAAGGAGCTTCTCAATGCAAATGGAAATTTGTCCTTTCGAACCAACAAGCACAAGAGAAACACCAAACACTCAACTCTCAACCAATCCCTGGTCCTCAGCCAGTTAGATACATTCACCTCCAGACGTCAGAGAGAATGAAAAAACCAACAAGAGCTAAGAAATGAAAGTCAAGTTACAAAGGCAATAAAAGACCTTAAAACCCTAAATTAGTTCAAGCAAGAAAACTAAGAAAAAGATATGTAAGCCAATGATCTAACAAGCCAAAAAGGAGTAAATCAACAATCCTGAGCTGTTGACAAAGTCAAAACTTGAATTCAAAAATTTCAAAAAAGATGTTCGCAGGCCAGTGTGGAACACAGTGCGAGAAACTAGTGTTCTCGCAGGCTGCTTTGATGCAACATCCAAACTATTCGCACTGAAATGTATATGCAACGTGATAACTATCAAGGTTCACGCAGGCTGCTAATGGACACAGTGCGAGAATCCCTGAAACTAATGAAAAATTTGAAAAATCAAGCAAAATTCAAAATGGCTTATAGACCCAGAATGTCTCTCAGGGTATCCTGAGGACTCAGAGACTGACAAATCAAGAGAAAAAGGGAAAATAGAGCAAATGGCCACAGAAAATTCAAAAAACCAAAAAGACAAAGGGATAAGATCCCCAGTGGAGTTGCCAATTTTGTTTTTGGATAAATTCGTAGGTGCGGACACTAACCAATCTCCCTAGATCCACCTGGATCTAGAACAAAACGAGACAAAATACTACCCTTTCCCTAGATCTAGACTATTGAGTAAGGTGAGAAGTAAGGATCAAGGACATACCTTATGAACGTTTTCCTTATATCTATGTTGTTCCACGCTTCGCTTCAATTCTCTTATCCCATTTAGATCACAACAGATAAACCAATCGAAGTGAAGGAAGATCAATACATTCAATAACTAGTCTATACATATGATCAAGGAATTATGTAATAAAGTGATATCATCTTTATGGGAAAGGGACATATTATTGTATTGAATAATTGAAAGTGAAACTTACAACCTGAGCCTTGATGTCATAGGTCTCCTTTCGATGGCTCCAAGCTCTGACACACACACTTGCTCATGCATGAAGAAAATCAACCACTTTGATGACTTTGCAGTTGTCTCTTGCTGCTGTAGCATCAGTCCTCCATACAGTCTTGCACTAATTCTCAATCAATCTCTTACTAGATTGCTTAACTTAACCCTTTCCATGAGCAATCTCCTCAGTATATAGGAGAAGATAGATTAATTACTTGGATAGGGAATGATCCCAAGATATCTGGAATTCCAACTCCTGACTAACCATTCGAAAGCCAACTCACCCTTCTAGAAGATTCCCTTCTAGAAGGTTCGAGATTTTTATCTTTTTCCCCTTTAATAACATGTTCGCACCCTAGCCATGAGTACAGTGTGAGAAGTTCGTACCCCGGCTTGAAGTAGCCTGCGAGAATAGGGCAGTCTCGCAGGGAAATGTATAACCAGCCTGCGAACAGTCTTCAAAATGTGATTTTGGAAGTAGACAAGCAGTAAATTTTCTCATGAAAGTGTCTTTAATGAAGAGTTTGATCTTCTACCATCATAACATCATCATGACATCATCAAAATGACCAAAATTGCGGATAACACATGTGTACCTGGATAGGGTATGAAAAATGGTTCCCTGGGGGATAAGGATAAAAAGTGGCCTGGGGACTATCTTGATGTAGATGACAGGATGTTGATCCTGTGGCTGAAGACGGATTGAAAAACGGACACCCGGAGCTCCCAGAATGGTGATTGGAAGTTTGGTGGAAAGGCATATATATAGTTGTAGGGCCCACATTGCCACCTCATTTGTACTTGCTTCCAGAGTGACTGGACGAGAGGTATTCAGAGGAGATTTGGAGATTCTAGGAGAACGAGGCAGTCGATTTAGGACCAATGAGCTTCAGGTTAGTAGTCTTATCATCTTGCATAGAAGTAGGTTTTCAATTTATGGGAAGGGCATGTACAGAGGGCTGTACAAGGGGTTTTATGGGTGTGGGCCCACCAGTGCGTGGGCGATCTAGAAATATGCGCACATGCATGTGCACCGGTTATTCGGATAGCCGCGCATGGGTGCGCCCATAGGGGGGACAAAGGCGTGCATGATATGCACGCCTGGTTTCTTCACAGCCGCGCATGGAAGCACGACTGTGTAGTGGACAGGCGAGCTATGATGTGTTCCTATGTTCGTGATAGAGGCACATGGAGGTGCCCTTGTAGGGTGGGCAGGCGCACCTGCATGCGCGCCTATGGGATGGACAGGCATGCCTGTGGGGTGAACAGGTGTGCATATGTGTGCGCCTGTGGGGTGAACAGACACGCATATGTGTGCGCCTATGGGTTAAACAACCGCGCCTTGGGGGAAAGGGTGATGGGTGTAAAACTTTTATTTTTTAATGTTTTTTATGGTTAATATGGCTGACCTAGGACTGTATGATGTGTTTGGAGGTGATCATTATGCATGATGCCGGTCGGCTACTTCCCGGTCCAGAGGGACTAGTAGTGGGTTGGGGACCACCGCCTGAGGGAGGGGCAGGAGGTGGTGCTCTAGAGGCACCTTGAGTGTGGCTCTATGTATTTTTGTATTTTGTATATAGGTTGGTGAGCCCATTTTGGTGTAGTGGCACCAGTTTTGTACCGAGGTGCTTCACTGGCCTGCGGATTTTGTATGATGTATGTATGTAAACATTTTGATGGCACTGGTGATCGATTTATATATATATATCAGTATACATTTTGGGATCTATCTGATGTTTACATGTGTTTTGTTAATGTTTTGATGATTTCTAATCTATATATGCTGTGACAGGTTCTTGATGGTTTATGTGTGTGTAGAGGTATCTTGATGTGATATATGCCAATCTAACACAATGTTAGCTAAGTTATCTATAATTTGATTCAATTGTTGTGGAATATGTGTAAATGTAATGAAATCAAAATGTCGAGATAAAAGTCTAACTTTTAGGTATTTGTGAAAGAGTCAAGGATCGCAGACACGGTACACATTATTGAGCTGGAGGACAAGTAGTTGAGAGTCAAGAAAGACACTAAGGTGACGAATACGATGATGTTGGGCATTGGCGAGGAGGCCAATGATGGCGGTGTATTTGGCTTGGTTGTTGGCTACTGAACCCAAACATATGCCGTTAGAGTGGAGTAGTTCATGTGATGGGGTATATAGGGCCCAAGCTGCCGAAGCGAGATTTTCTGTTCAACAGCTGGCACCATCAGCATAACCGATGTGGTAGGCTAGTGGAGGAATCATCTGTCAATAGCAAAAATGATAGTTTAGACGTGAGGGATGGAAAAACATTAAAAACACTATAAAAGAAATAACCTAAAGTAGAATGGCTATGCTTAGGCGTAAAATTTCTTTAAGTATAACCCGTTGACAGGTTCTTTGAGAGAGAGGCCTTCAAGAGAGGTCAGGATGTATGTGCCTTTGGTGAGGCAATGTTGGATAATGTAGGGGCCATGCCATAGTGACTCGAATTTTCCATGACCAAGGGTATCATGAGCGATATCGTAAGAAAGGACGAGGTTGCCTTCATGAAATGAGTGAAGGTTGACATGGCGATCAAAGGTGGCCTTTGACCATTTTCTGGCTTCCTCATTGTTCTGTAATGAAGATTGACGATCTTCATCCAGGGACTCTAAGTTCAGGAAGCATTGCTCCATTGGAGAAGTGTTGGGTAATAGCTCAATTGTGGTGCGTAAGGTGGGAATTTCACACTCGATGGGAAGAGTGGCCTCAACCTCATGGATGAGATGAAATGGTGTGAAACCAGTGGTTGTTTTCACAGCCATACGGTAAGCCCATAGTGTAGAAAATAACATATGATGCCAATTGGTTTTATGTTTATTAACCATGCACTGTAACATGGTCTTGAGGACCTTGTTAACTGCTTTGACTTATCCATTAGACTGAGGGTAATACGGTGAGTCAAACTCGTGGGAGAATCCTAACCGAGATAAGAGTTCAACAAAAATCTCATTCTCGAAGTGTTTCCCGTGATTATAAATGAGTTGGAGTGGTACTCCAAAGCGGGATATGACATGATTAAAGAAAAAACGCGCTGCAGTGTCAGCAGTGTTGTTGAAGGTGGGCATAGCTTCAACCCATTTTGTGAAGTAATCGACTGGAACAACAATGTATTTGTGTCCATTGCTAGATGGGGGATTACAAGTCATGAAGTCAATGCCCCATTTACAAAAGGGGCTGACAGTAATGACTAGCTAAAGAAGAGCAGGTGTTGCTCGTGCTTTGTTGGCTTAAAGCTGACATTTCTCACATCGCTTCACAGCATGAATGCAATCGTAAAACAATGTAGGCCAAAAATAACCTGCTCAAATGATTTTCTGAGCAGTGGACATTCTCGAAAGATGGACCCCACATGCATCTCTATGGCAGTCATTTAAGACTCTATCAGCCTCATCAATAGTCAAGCATCGATGAAGTATGGTGTTGACCCCTCGCCAATATAAGATATCTCCGATGAGGAGGTAGCGGGGGGCCTGGTGGCGAATACAATGACAATCATCTTGTGAGAGGTGGTTATCGAAATTTTGGGTTCGAAGGTAGACGAGGAGGTCATCGTACCAAGGATCATCCGAAGTGATGTAAAATAGATGTTCATCAAGGAAGTTGGTATTGATGAGGGCACTGGTAGTATCAGAGGGGAAGGTCATGACAAGTTCGGCAAGAATGAGAGATTTCTTGATCTTGGGTGTGGAAAATTCAAGATTGTACTCCTGAAGGATAATGATCCATCAGGAAAATTTGCCATTAATTTGTCAACGGTCGAGCAAGTATAGCATAGGGTTGGAATATGCGATGACCTTAGTCGTGTGAAGCAGAATGTAATGACGCAGTTTCTGGACTGCGAGGATGACTGCAAGGGCTAGTTTCTCTTCATGTTTATACTTCAAGGGTGGCCCTGAGAGGTTTTTACTAATGTAGTAAATGACATGATCACGATCATCATCGCCAATTTGAATGAGAACTCCTACTACTGAGACAGCCGATGCTGATAAGTAGAGGATATAGTCACGATTATATTCGGGTGAACTAATTAAAGGGGCGTTAGACAATATCGTTTTAAGATCGTAAAATGTTTTTTAGGCATGTTCATCCCAGTGAAATGGGATGTCGTGGTTTAGTAAGCGAAGGAAACCATGTGCTCGAGTGGTGTAGTCTGGGACAAATTGTCATAGGAAGTTAGATTTTCCTTGTAGGCTCTGGAGTTGATGTAAATTCCAAGGAGGTGGAATTTCTATGATGGCTTGGAATTTGAGGGGGTCCATGGTAATACTTCTTTGGGAAACAATGAATCTGAGGAGGTACCCCATAGTGATGTAGAATATGCACTTGAGGGGGTTCAAGCAGATGTTGTACTGATGACACCATTGGAAGATGATCCGTAAATCATCAAGATGTTGGGTGCGTTTCTTGAATCGAGCTGTGAGGTTGTCCAAGTATGTGAGGATGATATGAGCCAGATCATGAAAAATGTATGTCATAGCCCATTGGAAAGTTGTTCCAGCATTATTTAAGCCAAAAGGCATGACACGATATGAAAAATTACCCCAAGGGGTAGTGAATGCAGTTTTGTATTGATCGCCTGGGTGGATTTGGATTTGATTATAACCAAAGAAACTGTCCATGAAGGATAGAGCCTCGTGGCCTGCACAGTCATCGATAATTTGATCGATGAAAGGTGTTGGAAATTTGTCTTTGGGACATATGTGATTGAGTTCATGAAAGTATGTACAAATGAAGATAGTGCCCTATTTTTTGTTAATGGGCACAGGGTTGGAAACCCATGAGGTATAGGTGATAGGGTAGATGAACCCAACCGTGCGTAATTTGTCAATCTTGACTTTGATGGCTGCTGCTTTGGATGGGTGTAGCGGTCGCTGTTTTTGATGAAC
The DNA here is from genome assembly GCA_000966675.3 of Picea glauca. Taxonomy (NCBI): domain Eukaryota; kingdom Viridiplantae; phylum Streptophyta; class Pinopsida; order Pinales; family Pinaceae; genus Picea; species Picea glauca. The sequence goes on from JZKD02S1687407.1 coordinate 1,234,673, forward strand.
TGGTGTAATGTCAGGCTAGGTGTCAATGTGATGCTCGACGGTAAAGGGATCAAGGCCAGACATTTCTGTGTATGACCAGACAAAAATATCTCGATATTCTTGGAAGAGGGATTTATAGGTGGTGATTTCTTGAAGAGTGCATGTGACACCAATGGTGATTTCCTCGACGACTCCATCCTTGATGGAAATATCGATTTTGATGGTCGGGGAAATGTTGGCCATGTTGCCTTCTTCAAAAGCCTCAGGGGCAGAAATGGGGTTGTTGAACTAGTCGATATGCCCTGATGGGAGAAAATCCTTGGTTTTGATCGCATATATGGGGTGTTGGTTAGGAGGCGTGGAGGCTTCCTATGGAAAGAAGAGTGCTCTGTGGTGTACCACATCCCATGGGTAGTGAGGGGTGTTTAACTCTTCAAGTATATCCTCGTCACAGTGGAATTGGTGGGAATACAAAGGATCTAAAAGAGCGATATCAGTGACTATCGCCGTGTGGATGTCCCTTGGTGATGAAGAAGCAGGGGGAATGATGCAATGATATTGTGATGGTTCACTCGACATAAACCAAAAATCGAAGTACTAAGGAGTACCAGTGGTAGTTGGATGTAAAATTTCTGTAGGGAAATGAATGGGGGAATTGGGAGGATTTGGGGGTGAATCCTCGGATAAATCATCCAAGAACCATGGAGGCGTCAGGAGTGCCTCAGGTTCAAGAGAAATGATATGAAGAATCTCTAGTGATGAGGTAAAGTCAAACATTAATTCTATAGGGGTACAGGGGTTTGAATCAGGGTCAATTGGCATTGCCTGTATTCAATGATCATAGAACATTGGTATGTAAAATGATCTAAAGATTCACATAGAGAGCAAGGGCATCTCATACATTCATTAACTGAAGTTGTGACATAATGGATGTCGGTGATTTTTGGTAGGGATGATGTAGTTGGATTGGGTTCGTTCTAGAAGCTTTGGCTTACTACGGCTAATGTCTACCAGAAGTGTGGTAGTGCTAGGAAATGGTGTGTATAGTGGCCATATTCTGAACATATGGCGCAAGCGAATTTGGTTTGTAGCCCTTTACTACTTGAGTGAGGGGCAGTAGCGGCAGTACTTGCTATAGTGGTGAGTGTTGATGGTGTTTGATTGAGTGGAATTAGGTTCCGTAACTTGGGTAGAGATGGGAAGTTGTTGGTTTTGTGTCCATCTTTCTCACATAGTTTGCAAGGAGGTTGGACACATGGGGGAAGTGGAGCTGTGGGATCCTTATTCTATCGCCTGCCCCCAGCTATGGTAGGGAGGTTAGTGAGAGGGGGTGCAGAGGGTATGGTGGGAGTGAGTATGGGAATCATCATTGGGATTCCTTCCATTTGGGGGGGAAGGGATGGTTGAGGGACCATCTCTGGTGGATGTAAATACCAAACTGGAATTGCAAACACAATATTAGGGAGGGTAAGAGTTGCGGCTACTTGGAAAGCTTGTACGCTTGGTGGAGGGTAAAAGAAGGGGATTTGGGTAGTGGCTTGGGAAACTGTCTCCCAAACTGGGATATGGCCTTGGGGAGAGGTGAAATCATGAACTAGTGGAGTTGACAAGTTTGCAGGAGGCTCATGAGGGGGGAGCTCTGCGACTAGTGGGACGTCATATATGATAGAAGCCTCTAGAGGAGGAAGGGTATCCTCTATGTCAATTCCATTGGACGATACGACGCATACTTGATTGGAAGGATGAAAGAGTGGTGGTGCACCATGGTAAGTTCCTAACAATGATGGGTCTTTGAAAATTACGGGACCCATTTCAATCAATGGGTAGGCGTCATGACTCATGTGTATGAGAGGGAGAATGTTATCGATGTTGGAAGAAGGGTTAGGCTCGTAATGTGAGACTTGGTCGATGGTAATGATCTTCCCGTTATGGGGGAACATCATCATTCGAAATATGGAAGAGGCAACTGCCTTCATAGTGTACATGTAGCTACGATCGAACAAGATATTATAATCAAGTGGGGCATTGATAACTTCAATGTCGATGAGAATTGTCTTGCCCCCGAGTTCTACGGGGACATTTTGGAAGATACCTTCAAGAGACGATGGTCATCCGTCATAAGCTCTTAAGGTAATGGAAGATGGGATGAGTTCGGTGGAACCAAGTTTCTACCATACATATTTAGACATGATGCATGTGGATTCACCTTCATCGATGATGCACTGATGAACTGTGATGTTCCGAATTTTTACTGGGATTTGAAAAGCGATTAGAGCAGTAAGGAGAGGTTCTCCACTGTCGAGATCAAAAGTGATGAGTTGGGTATCCACGGGGTCGACTTCCCCCAAGGTGGAAAGTAATGATTTCCACTGAGTGGGACAAGTTTGAAGGACCTCTGAGACTGACATGGCAGCTGGGGATTGTGCTAAGTCATTGACCAAACTGTAATTATGAGCCGCCCTAGCCTGGGGGTTGTGGACATTCCTGCGCAATGGTATGCAAGGGATGCGAAGAGGTGTTTCTGTGTTAGGGCGAGGAATTACCAACGAGGGTCCCGTCGGTGTTGGGATTGTTTCTGGGATAGTCGGAGGAGACTCAACAGGTGTACGGTATTGACGACTATGTGTTTGCAGAAGGATTTCTTCCTCACTGGTGAGGAGGATAGTATGATCTGCAGGATTGTTTGGATTGAGATACTATCCCAAATATGGTGGGGTAGGTTGTGTGTCTTGTTGGGTGTTTATCACACCCTGGTGTGGAATGAGATTTTGCATCACGTCTGGGGGGGGGTTGTTGCATGTATTGTTGTGGGGCCTACTGAGGGGCAGGCGGTGCTGGAGGATGTGGTAGACTGCCTGAGTCTTTCAGCCGTTTAAAATCAGAGATACCGAACTCACCGCAAAGGGCACAAGGGAAGGTGGTTTTAATAGTATTGTTATTTCTCCCTTGACGCCTGTTGCTGTTGCCCCCCTGGTGGTTCTGATTCCCTTGTTTCTGGTTTCCCCCGGTAGGTTGGTTATGTTGGGGTTGATTCCCGCCTTGACCTGGGTTGTTATTGTTCCTGTCTCTTCCTTTCTTTTTTGCATTATTCAATGAGTGGGTTGTATTTGCAGTATTCAACTGTTCAAAGTTTTGATATTGTTGAACGAGAGAGGGTTGAAAAAAATTCACCCTAGTGTGAGGGTGTGGGGGTGCCATGGGCCATGGAGGACTAGGGAATGGAAAGTACAGATTCTATGGGAGTTTTGATCCATAAGGTACATACGAAGGAGTGGTTATTTTGCTAGTACTTAGAGTATAAGCTGAGGTAGAGGGGGTACCAGAACTTGTTTGGATAGGTGGGTGTATTGGGGGTGCCGACGGTGGCCCACTAATGGGTGGAGGAATAGAAACAAGGTATGGTTGTTGATAAGGGGGTGGGGGGTAATAAGAGGTGCCCCCACATGTCAACGGATATTGAGGTGTGCCATACATTGGTGGTTGTTGGGGTTGTGGACTATGGTGCATGGTATTACCAATCAATCTGTCTACTGAGTGAGACATCCTGGGTTTGTCTTGACCAAATGGCACGGGTTTTGGGAGATCAGGAAGTACTGTGTATAAGTACCCTGATTATGAATATATGAGGTCATATTTTTGAGCCTTACTGATGGCTTCCTCTTCGGATTGAGGGAAGGTGGAAGCTACATCTTTACCGAGGAGAGAGACAAGTGATCTGAGAAACCAGTCAAGACACTATTGTT
>JZKD02S1687407.1:1245480-1266800 GCA_000966675.3 Picea glauca
CAACTACACATAAACATACAACACTCTTGTGGAAGCGTTACATGTAAATGTAAATAGATCATCACATTCAATAATCATACTATTTCATACTGAATCGACAATAAACATAGACATACAACCTATATAGGGGAATACCCTTAAACATACTAGCAATTATAGTCGCACATGCCATAACCCCTAAAATATACACGTAAATAACAATGCAGTATGTGAATTCATAACACAATTGGTACTTATCTTAGTAGGAATGTCACCAACTCTATGCAAGCCATCCACAAACCTCCCAGCCTTAGACTACACTATTCATCACTCTCAACAGTGAGTATCCCCCAAGATGGGACTAAACTCCACTTGGCTAAGGGATTCCTAACTAGGCTAAGGGTTCATGGTCAACTAGAAAGACTCCATCTTAGGTGTTCACTCAACCAACAACCTACAACCTCTCATTCCCCACATGCCTGTCCCACCCAAGGAAGTGTGTCCCTTCTCTGCGCAATAGTCCTTCGGCTGCCCCACTTCCCTTCTAGGGATTTAGAAACAAGGTAGACCGGAAGTCTCAGAGCATTGTAGCTGCTATTTAACACCTTCAGGAAATCAATCCCTAGAAATTCTCTCACTCCGAGAATTGCTCATGAGCCTCATAACCTGCCTCTTCAATCCCACTCCCAAGCTGATAGGTACACCAATAGGAATGGTTATCGAACTGGTTTGGATACTGTGGTAGGAAGATACAAGGATAGCTCAATGATTGACGGAATGTATATGGGATAATGGTTCTCTGGTCGAAAGAAAAATGGTAAGATTCTAAGCAATTCTTCCCACACCCCCCCCCGAACAAAGGAAAATCCCCCTCAAAGGAACTAAGTCTTGAAAATAAGTATGCATGTCTCCAACTTGACACTTGTCATGTTGGAAGATACTCTGGTACACTTGTCCCCTACTTTAGGACTTAGGATAAATTAATCATCCATACTTTATGTTTTTAATAAATATTAATATAATATTTATTTTTGTCTTTAAGCTCTCTAGTTTAGCCCTGTTCTTAACATTAGGCCCTCCCTTTCCCTAATTGGTGGAATCTAGTCCCATATCTCTTTTATCATGGTCGGTCTGCGCACAACGATGTATTTTATATTAATCATGAGACATATACAAAATAGGCGCACTGGCCTTTAACATCTAGGCACTCTAGCCTAATTCTAAAACGTAAGCATCCCAGCTTATAATACTGGCTCACTAGCCTATAATACATATCATATACACAAAGGTTCACTGACCTTAATATTGCACGCACTTTAGTTATTGCACGTGGTATCCGATGAATTCAAGGTTGCGCGCACTTTAGTTATTGCATGTTGTATCCATTGACTTCAAGGTTGCGCACACTTTAGTTACTGCGCGCAGTATCCGGGAATGTTCATACTACATCATTTTACTGTGCAGTTCCTGCGCACACTATGGCATGAAAGGTTCATTACCAAATGATGTCTAAACAACTCACCATCTTAAGTATACATATTTTACATTTAGAATTGGGTTTGGCCAAGGGATATTACACTTCCTGGCCTGCAATGTTTCAAATCCAATATTTCCCTAGACCTTGGTATCAAATGCCACAACCCACCACCATTCCAATCACTTCCATTCATACTCGAGATCCATCACCAACCTCTTCCATTCATGTTGGAGATGGGTCTACGACCTCTGCGAGTCACGTTGAAGACCCACAACCTGTCACTACTAGTCATGCTGGGGGCATCACTCTAGTTTCCACGAGTCATATCGATGTCACATCTCCAACCTCTATACATCATGTGGGAGATGACTCTCTCGCCTTTTCTATTCATGTTGAGATCATGTCACCACTCATTGTGAATGATGTTGGGGGCATTAAGAAGCCTATATGTCCCAGACATAAGACTAAATTCCTTTGCAGGACTTGCAAAGGAAATCACCTTACTTGTTTGTGTCCTATTACTACTGGGATACTAGAATCGTGGGGCTCACCTAAGGGCCCCTCGGATTCTGAGGAATCTGTGGTTTCCCTACACCCTGTTTCTCTTTTGATTGACATGGGAATCATGCCTCTGCAATCCTCTCCTAACCATACCCCCGTTGTTGAAGGTGATGTGTCCCCTATCCCTGTTATCACGCATCCTCTTCAACCTAGAGTTGAAGAAGTGATCTTACAAGTACAATGTTTGGTCAATCCAACTCTCCTTTTGGAGGGTGATTCATCCTTCAACCATGTCATTAAAATTTCTGATATTGCACCTTCTGAACAAGAGATATTTTTACTTTCCCTGATTTCTCTCCCTCCAAGTCCCGTAGACGTTACCTTTGATTGGGATGGTCTTGTGGAGTATCCAATACCTCCTCCTGTGTCCTTTCCAGTAAGATACATTATCCGGTATATCACAGAGACGATAACCTCCACTATCACTTTATCCTCCATGACTTGGAGAGCTCTAGGTTTTCCAAATCCTATGTCGGCCATTCGTAAGATATTGAAATTTCACAGAAATCCAACACGGGATCCTTGGCCTCCCCCATGACTTGCCTCCTAGAAACTCCCAAGTGATTATGATTTAAGATATTTTTCAACTCATCTAAAAAGTGAAAACATTGTCGAGTGAATTTTTCCCTTTCACACTCATTAAATTTGACTTGAAATATCGTGAGTCTTAGTTAAGATCTTTTCCAACCCGTTTTCAAAAACAGAAAATATTACCGAGTGAACTTGTCTCTTTCACACTTATAAATTGGATTTTAAAGGACGTCTATTTGGTACAAGTTTATCCCTTTTCCATACCAAGTAGACTACAATTATGAAAAAGGACATTTTTTGTCATTAAGTTATGATTTCATCGCATGCCCTTGCTTGCAGTATTGAGCCTATAACCGATTCTCGCTTTGTGTTATAAACCATTTTGCTCTGCATTTTTTCATCCTCAACCAAGAAAAGCCTCATTTATATCCTTCACAATTTTACACCCTATACCCAGGAGGGAACATTCCCCCCAAGTGTCCATCTCTTGCATGCATCTCCTTGAATTGAGCATAGGTATGTTCCACTGCTGGAACTAGTTTTGCTTACTTGCGACACTCGTCTCCTCCTCTGTATCATAGCATTCATTTGACTATGAAAAAAAAAAAAAAAAGACGGGCGGGAAGGGAGTATTATCTTATATTGTTAGTAGCCATGTCACCTTTGAACAAAGCACAAAGTTATTGAGTCCATGTGTCATCATAATTTTTTGTTTAGCATGGCCTTAGGAGGATGAGCTGGTTACAGAGAGTTTTCTCCATCGACTAGTTACTCTTCTAGTCCCTATGGAGAACTTGATTGATGCCTCCTGCATATCATGGTTTCATCATTGAATCTATGCCGCCAGAGTCTTCCATATGTCTCATGCTCTTGTTCAAAGGAAGTCTATCAACTTATGTCATCCATTCCTTAGAACTATTGAATTTTCATGTCGTCCATACCCTCAGTTTTTCTCAGAATCACATGATGTTGTTGTCCTATCATGCACCCTGTCCTACTTTCATCATTGGTAGGTAAAATTGAACCCAGTAGTCGACATTTCATCATTGGCCATTGACTGGCTGGTTTCCATTGTGTTTGACAGCAAGACATATATTCACACATTGGGATTCGTGCAGTGACTTGGATGCCATTAGCCTTATTGTTGGTTTCCTCACGTTTGTCAATAGTTTTCCTCATTGGCTGCTATTCAGAGGGTCTTTTTTGTGTACTTCTTGCACTTGGAACATGAAAAAGACGCACAGGTTCATTGGTTCATGAACATGTTCTTCATCCTATTTCCTCCAAATCATGAAGATTCTTACTTGTACCTCGTTCTGAATTATGAGATATTCCTTAATTCTCTCCTTTAAACGAGTCTCCTTCCATCGACTTCAACTCATCTATTATGGAAACATGCCCTAGATTCCTATGAGTACCTTGAGTCTTGTAGTCATTAGTGGCAGGTTATCTCACCATCGATAGTTGGGAATACATCAATGTCTCATGATCGATGGATTCTTCTAGTGTTCGACCTTGACTCCCTTATTCACAATTGTAAGAATGTACTCGGTGCCTTGATACCTACTTTCATTATCGGTAAGTTTTCTCTCGTTTGTTAATGGTATACCTTAATGACCAATAATCAAATGATGTCTCATTGTGTTCGACCTCAACTCCTTTATTCACATGATGTAGACTTGCATCTTTGGCGGATTGTGTAGAAGACTTGAAGACATCAGTATGTGGCCAAAACTTTCCTGAGGTGTTGCTTCCTTTTCATTGGAACAATACCTATATGACTTCAGTGATCATGGGGGATCACATTGTACTCCATGGTATACAGATATCTTTAGATTTATTTTGAGACTGGTTCTATTGGGCCTTGTTTGTGATTGTGACAACCTTTGGCATGTAACCGCACTTGTATTTTCCTATTCATGTCCACGAATAGTTGTTTGGTATATTTTCACATGGATCCGCAATGCAATTCAAATTGGCAGCCATGTATGCAAATTCAGTACAGAATGTAATGAGAAACTAGTTCTTCCAACCAGTTCCCCATCACAACACTTTTGGGTTTTTTATAATGTATTTTGGCCATCGTAGATACTCCTTTTACCTCACACATTATGGGGCATCTGTTATAGCAAGATTTGCCTTGCCCTATGCAATCTTGCACAAAAGGCCTTTTTCCATTTCCCTATGCATACGTTTCATCCCTTTTTGCAAATCCCATAGCTAAAAATATGGTTTTTCCACATATACGCACCTTGCCTACTATACAACATGCGTATACATAGGTTGCACCACTACAACCTGCGTACATCGGTATTTGTGCCCAAAAATGAAAAATGGTGTCGGGTTTCCATGTCACGACAGGATATCAATGATCCTTGACCTTCCATATACTGGAAACATTATGACTCGGCCCTTCAGTTCCATTTGAAGGATATAAATGGGCCAATTCTGAGCTATGGAAAAGAGGAGAAAGAATTCAACTTTGAGAGCAAATTTACTCTGGAGAAATTATTCACTTCACATTGAGTCTGCATCCCTTTGTCCTTTAACTCTGAATACAATGTTCATCCCACAAGATCTTCCCTTATTGATTGAGAACTTCATTATCTCTCTTCTATGAGCTTGCCTTTGGTGGAGGATTGAAGTGGTGGAGGCCCATCTAGAAGGAACATAGTTTCTTGGTTATGAACCATGCCGACATGGAAGTCTGTAACTTTTTCACTTATGTTGATCATATATTAATAGAAATACTCTTTTCTGGTCAACTTGATACCTTGCAAATATTTGAATTATTATTCCATGCATGTATTTATTATGTATGTTAATGGATTATTCTATTGAATGTGATAACATCATATATTATCAACATATTCTTTCTTTTCTTGGTTGTTGAGGACTAGTTGTAGGTATATTGCTTTGGGTCAAGTGCTCAACGATGGACTTCGTCGAATGTTTGGATGAGGTAGGCCTTTTATCTTGTCTTTCTAGCATATTTTTATATATAACATACTTGATAATATGGTTGATTTTTGCAGTCATTTCTATCTGTTGTGGTTTGCCCCTAGCCATAGAGAGATTTTCCTCATAATAGTTGTAGATGTAATCCTAGTACCCATCAAAATTTTGTAGGTTTATATTGAGTTTAATCGAGTGGACCAGTTATAATGAGCAAGAAAGGGAGAGGGCAACAAATTGCAAGTCAATAGGCTACACCATTGGGCAATGGAGTCATAAGAACTCTACTCATAGAAGACACTAAAGTTGCTCAATAGAAAAAAAGATCATATGCGAATAGATAGAATAATGAAGAAGCAAAAAATAAGATAGAATTTTCATTAGACATAGATCCTCTTAGTTTAATAAATCAACAAATACTTGAAAATGGGAAAAATTACAACAAATCCTCTGTTTCTTAGGGATACATAAATCATTGGTAGCCTTGGATCCTCAAATATGCAATATATTCAAATAAGAAGATATATAAAAAAAATAATTCCAATCTAGAAATCACAACCCTCATGAGTCTTCAATAACAATAATGATTACAATCATAAAATTCCCTCATGATTACAAATGAACACACACAGGGAAATTGTCAGCTCCAACTCTCTCTAGCCTCTCTTGGCTCATGAATCCCCCTTTTATTCTTGATTCCTCTCACCCATTAAATAGAAAATAACATCTAAAATATTAGTAGGAGGTTGAAACCTATCTCTTCCATTGGATTCTAGGCCTTGGAGATAGGTGGAAACAATCAAAGAGACAAGAATCCAACAAACTGCTAATTTTCAGGAAGTTGTTGGAAGTCATTAATAAATTTGTTGCCAACTCACTGCATGAGGTTTTAATGGAGCTAAATCTTAGGTGCAGGTTTCCTTTAGCATATAACTGATATCTGAGAAGTCATTTGAACCCTCCTTGATAGGTGTCAACCTCCAAACAAGGAAAATATCTAAAAACTATGTAAAACAAAGAGTTTGCAGCACACTGGTGTTTTAATTTAATATCTCAAATGCAAACCTGGGTCAAGTTGGATTTTGTTCAGCAAGTAAATGACAATATCATGCTCCTACACAAAACATTTCACAAGAACCCACATCACCATTCAAAATTTATGATCAAATCTTTAGAAGACTCTGCTACAGGAAATGAGTTTGCAACACCAATAGATGAGTTAGCCAAAACCCTTATTTCAGTCTTTAAAACATCATGAAAAACCTCATGGAGTACCTAGTAAACCTGGACTTGATGTAGATTCCATCAAAGTTGAACATGTATGCTTGCAAGTTATCTAACCTTCAATGCTCCTCGTTAACCAGTTTGCAACACACCTTTTGCAATTAGAAATGAAGATCAAAATGATAAATCCTCCTTTTTAAAATAACCATTTGGAGTTATTTGATGATGTGATGGTACCGAAAAAATAAAATCCATCATTAGACCCTTTTACAATATCATAATCATAAAAAGAATTGGCACATGCTCTATTTTTGGAATGTTGTGAACTTCTAGAAGAGTTTGCAACACATAATATTTAACAACTGAGAAGACACTTTAGGTGGTTGAGTAAATCTTTTAGTACCTTTCCTTGGATTTAACACTTGATGGTGAACTTAAAATAAGTATTTATGACCAATACAATTCCTTTCTTGCTAATGATGACACCATCATCATGACACCAAGACTTGTACATCCTATGTGTTAACAAAAAATATACTACAAAAATAATGACACATCAAAACACATTGCACACATGGTTCTACTGTGGTTCAGCCCCCCGGGGCTACATCCACAAAGATCTTCTTCTTCTTTATTATTATTCATCAAAAGTGGAACTGCATGCATTACATCATAGTAAGTATTAGTGAGTCAAACCAAGATCACACCAAGCTCCACAACTTGTGACCTGACCCTCAACTACTTCGACTTCATCTGAGCTCTACATCTCTCAAAACAGACTTCCAATCCCAAAAACTCTAAAATGGTTCTCCAAAACAGACTTGTCACACTTAACAATTTGATATTAGATAATTCTCAAATGATCCCTTAATATACCTCATACTCCTTATTTATATTACAAAAATGGGTTAGAAACCCTTACAATCTGTTAGAACACTTATAATTTTCAACTTTTATTCTTTTGTTTTTACCTCTTAGAAATAAAATTTTACTAAAAAGAAAAAAACTTAGGTAATTCCCTTTTAACTTATAATAAATTCATTGGTCATTATATATTAATAAACCGCTTACAATAACACCCATCGATGAGCTGTACTATTTGATCAAACGGTTCTTGTGATCTCCAAAATATAAAAGCCACACGAATTTTAAAAGAAAAGCTTTAACAGACACTTTGGAACTTCTCACTTCGTGAGTTTCAAGAAATCTAAAACACAAAAACCCTAAATCTACGAAGTCTCAAAGAAACTTCCTCGTGACAATTCCTAAAAAGACTTACAGATGAGTGATAGGACACGTGTCTTCTAATCTTTTCTAGGGCTGACATGTGGCACTTATTTTTAACATTTGTGTTATATTATTCGCTCGATTTCAAGTGACATGTGTCACTCCTCCTTTTTTGACACGTCAACAAGAATGACGTCATCTCTTCCACGTCACTCCGAGAGATTTCCCTTCGGGAGTTTAAACAAACATTGAATTCAAAAACCTCTGAAGTATAAAAACACCGAAGTAATCAATATTACAAAAAAGTAAAAGTGTTTTAAAGAGTTAATAAAACATTTAATAAATTTAATTAATCATTATTAAGTATTAATTAATCACTCCGTAGTTTCGGGCTTTGGGAGATTTCTCTTGTGCTACATCCAAAACTCTCGAATGCCAAACCGTCGAAGTGTGAACCACACTTTTAAAACAAATGAACTCTCAGAGCTCTGAAGCCCCAAAATACATATAACAATTCGAACGACTACTCTAGGGATTTGGCCTTCGGAGGATTTCTATCATACTTCATTCAAAATCCCCGAATATCGAACATTCGAAATACTTAAGGATAATACAATGTTTTAAAACATGATTAATTAAAACATAAAAGCAATTAATTAGAGATTAACTTCTCCAAGAATTCGGCCTTCAGGAAATTTCATCCCTGTCACATTCAAAACCTCTGAACACCGAACCATCGAAGTATTAATGTCATTTATGATTGGCTAAAGTTAACGATTTGACTAAAGATTTTGAATTGCCAGGTAATTAATTCCATTAGATGTTTAATAATTTCATTGTCAGTAAATTGACACGAAGATTGCTAGACTTCATGAATAAAACATTTCGAATTTCAAGTCATTTTACCATTTGCAATTAGAATTTTATAGAGCTTACAGACTTCTCTTGTTACAATAAGGATAATTTCATTTCCCAGAGGATTATGGTGCCACGCAAAGCTGGGAAGAAGAAATATGCATCAAATGATGATTCTAATCCAAACATAGATGTTCTATCAGACACTACTCCGCGAATTACGGATACCATTAAGTCATGGAAGCAGGTTTATGATATCTTAGAGCATGAAATTATTAACTGTCCAGATGATTCTACCGAGGAAGACGATGAGTACTTCTCAGCCAAGCTCAAATTGGTAGCACAATCAGAATTGCACAAGATTGTTGCACGACCCAAGATTTTACCCTACACTGATATGATAAGCTGGGCTCTGGAGCACGTCGAAATTCAAGCCAGAAGTGTTATCAGTCACTAGAAGACCTCTGTCGACTCTTTTCAACCAGAGAACCTACAATTAATGTACACACTTTATTTTGCACCCAAATATACTTACAATGCAACATTTATCCTATATTTTGAAAGAAAAGAATGCACTCAATACGATAGAAATGGCCATGATATAATCAAGTCCTGGTGGGGACATCCGGGTAAATTCAAAACCGATGCTCATGGTATGTATTCCACGACGTCATTAGATGTTCATATATTATATATATCCATGATGCTATGTCATTTATTTAGGAAAAATAACCCTGCACATTTCTCAGTTGAGTGGGTAGCTATAATGAATGAAGTAGCCGAGGGTTATACCTTCAATTGGGATAAAATGTTGTCTAATAACCTGGCTAAGGAAATTGTTGAGTACCAATCATTGAAATCAAAAGGGAAACCTGCTCCTTTTTATATGTCTTCATATATCATGGATTTCATTTTCTTCATGACCCCAATTCCCCTAATGAACTGGAGTTGGACCTCGGCTACTTCTGAGCCAATACATTTCTACCACTCCAAACTATGGGAATAAAATGCCAAAGATTTATTTTACGAAATCTGTCACAATGTAGTGGTACCTATTCATATAACTATCTATGGCCACCCTCTGCCCATGATTTCAGAGAACATTATGGGAAACATAGGCACATTTGCAGATTGGTATATTGAGAAAAACATCTCCTACATTAGAGTGTTCGATTTTTTCATTCCCCCTCATGCCCTTCCACAATTTTTACCTAACATGATGGTGTGCAGATAAGTGGCATACCAAAAAGTAGTGGGAGGTATCACCAAAGAATTGAAAACGGCTCAAAAAAAGGTATGGCCAACCTTTCCCATTCAGGTTGGTATGTTTACATTGTTAGATTTTGGTCATACCAAATTCGAGGCTGCAACCCTAGAAGATTTCAAATTAGTTGACATCGAATTCAAGAGACATGATCCACATAAAATTGTAGAGAATCATTTGGCTCAATACAACATGAAAATATACATCCACGAGGAGTCTCCTTATGATGAGATTTTCAAGCGATCTAGATCCTATGAAGAAGTTCAAAGTAGATTCTAGAATCTACCTCCTAACCAACAAGTTGGTTTCCTCATCTTCCAAAATCATAGACGAAACAATTTTCCTAAGATAGTACAAGGAGATTCAAGGCCCATGCCATCTTCACAGGAAGCTAAATCCATAGAATTTGATCCAAGTTGCTCCACTAAAAACAAAGTTGAAGAAGTTTCAAAGAGTTCATATGGATTGTTTAAAGAGATAAAAACATCATTGTTAGGCCTAAACGATCAACAAATACTAGCCCATGTTGAAGCTTTCATGAACCAGGGACAAGTGTTTCCCCATTAAACACTAGTTTCTTTACCTGGCACCCCAAGCACAACAGGTCAAGAAAACTCCACAACAATTATCTCTCATATTACCTCATTAACTCTTTAGTGACCAGTTTTGGAACTCCTAGTTCATATCTCATTCATGTAAATGATCTTACTCCTATATTTCCTGAAGAAATGCCTCCCTCAATTTTAATTTTCAACAAGAAATGGAAAGCTATTGTAAAGAGAGAATCTCAGCAAAAATATGGAGTATTCACTAAAAGGAAAAAAGTTGTGTATGATGGGAAAGACCAAGATGATCCTGATTTTGCAAAGGAGGTTGCAGATTCACTAGGGTATTTTTCCACTGCCAACCAATGGTTAGTGGAAAATCTGACCAAACAACTGCAACAAAAATCTCTCTTGGTGGAACAATTGTAGAATGAAATACACAGTATAGAATAGATTGTTAGAAACATAATGAACCAAGACATAGAACAAATCATATTAAACTATCAACATCAGATGAAGTAGTTACAGGATAAAATCGAGTTGATTTACTAGAGTTCGCAAACTAGGAAAGGCATGATCACTCAACAGGACAGTTTGATAGAACAACTACATGCCAAATTTTCCCTAATAGAGAACAAAACAATAGACATCACTAATTTCAAAGCACAAGCATCTGAAATCAATGATAAGATGAAAGTTGTCTAGCAGGATCTATATCAAAAGGTAGATACTATTCAAAAATACTATCAAGAAATAATTAAATATCTGAAAAGTATTTATGAGAAAGAAAAAGATTATTTTGTGGCTAGATCCAAGTTTCAGGAGTTCATCATATGGAGGTAGAAAGCCAATATTCTTGGTCTCGCCCCTTTCTCTCAATACGAACAAGTGAAGGGTGAAATGGCCTTGAAAGTTTGGGAGACAAATCTAGAGGAAAGCAAGAAACTTGCCAAAGAGGAAAAGGAGGCTTGTCTAGAGACACTATCTTCTGTAGAATCAAATTTGGTAGAATTTGAAGAAAACAATATCTCAGAGGCACTGGGGTAGATTAAAGTAGAAACGAATAAGGAAAACTCCAGAAAAAATAAGGAAAATATTCAATCTGAGATTCAACAGATGAATCAAATTTATTTTCTCAAGATTAATGAGTTGTTGGTGAAGCCAAATTTACACTTTCAAATTATAGCCCAAGAAGTAAAGAAGATCCAAAAAAATATGCCACTAGTACAAAAGAAGATTTTTGCCTTTGAATTGAATGAGAAAATCGAACCTTGAATATTTTTGGTTTCCTTGATGGACATGTGTACCCAATTCAATGAGCAGAGGAAATCAAGTACATTTGGGAGAAAATGAAGGAACATATGAAGTGCCATCATTTCAAACTATAACTCAATAATATCTTCATTTTGATTTTCCATTGGGATTGTATTATATATTTAGAGCATATATTGTGGAAAGTCCAACTACTTTTAGTTGAGACAATTTTTTAATAAATAGATAGATTTTAGATCTATTCATGGTTGCTTCTAGCCTAATGTAAAAGAGAGAATTTTTTGGATATTAATACAAGTGTAGACAAAGATTCTAAGTTTCGTTCCATTTGAGTTATGTGCTTTCTCTTTGTTTCCATCTCTTACAAGTTTCCTTTTGTCGTTCTTTAAGAGTGAATGATTGCACTTTATTAATACATCTACTATGATAATAATATATCTGAAGTTCATTCAGTAATAGTTTTTCCTCTGTTATTACTGTGAGTAAAAACAAGACCTGTGACATGTGTGAATTGATGCATTCTTAATCTCCTTTGAAGGGTACATCTTCTATTTTTCTTCTACTGCAAACAAGGTGAGACTTATCTGTAATTGATACATGGATTTGTTTTAATAGTTTTGTAAATCATTTATACATCATTTGAAATTAAAATTATGACTCAGATAATTAGATACAACATTTGTACTGTCTTATCATAAATTTCATTTAAAGATTATTTCTCAGAAAACTTAAGGTAGAAGAAAGCACTTATTAAAACATTTCATTTAAAAATCTTTGATGCCTGACATTATTATTTGAGCCTTAGAATCAATCTCATGAAAATAACAATCCATCCGCAAACCCTAACCCTAACTAGGCTAGGTTTGTCCACTTTTGTGTTGGATTTCTGCAAATCCTCTTGCACACGTTGCTTTTCCTCAAAATGTGGCACGATGTTCTGCCTCGCTTGGTCTGTTGGTATACAATCTTGCCTTATCCAATAGAGACTAAGATGCAAGTTGATCTAGTTCAAAAAGAGTAATGTAATCTCTTCTTGGGATAAATTTACTAAATCTATAAGAAAAAAAAATTATCCACTGAAACATACACAAATGACAATGATAGAGTGGAAGGATCTAAGATAGGGTAAAGGATAGAATATTCAAGAATATACACAAGAATTCAAAAAAAAGGAATTATCCCTAGGAATTTTAATGTATACTCATGAAACTCTTATGAAGTACACTAGTTCCATGCACTCATATCTTCATCGCACTATTATAATGTTTAGTCCTACTAACATTGATAAGGTGTCCATACAAGCTACACATTTAGAGGCTAAGGGTAAGTGTGTGAGCGAAGATAAGATGTCATTCAAGTACGAGAAGGAACTGAAAGGTAAATGGAAGAGTAAGAAATCATCATAGTGAATCAAGGTAAGGGAAGACCTACATGTTCTCACTATAAGAGAAAGGGACATGAGGAATCACAGTTTTGTAAGATGCATCTAGAATTATGACCGAAGAAATCCAAGGATAAAGGGAAGCAGAATATTATTGCATCAACTCATTAAGATCTAGGGTCAGATATTGTATATGAATCCAAGATCATGGCCATATGAAGAAAATATATATCAGCTATGAATTCAAATTCTTTTGTTCAATATACCAATATGGAAAGTGATATTGATCCGAAGAAAAGGAGTGAGATTTTTCAAGTTAGATTTATAGTCAAGCATACAAAGGTAGATACTTTATTTGACAATGGATCTCAAGTAAATATAATATTTGAAGCAATTGTTAAAAAACTGGGATTGAATATGACACCTCACAAAAATCCATATCCATTAGGTTGGGTGTGTGATGATGCTAAGTTGCAAGTGATGAAGCAGTGTAAGATCAAGCTTGCAATTACAGCTAAATTCTTTGACGAGGTTGAGTTAGATGTTGTGCCTCTTGACATTTGTGGCATTGTGTTGGGTAGTCCATATCTATTTGATAGGAAGATTGTGTTATCTTGAGAAGAGAAAAAATATCACCTTCTCAAGGATGAGATTGAATATACTTTCAGATCTTATTGCATCAAAACTAATGTTTCTTTAGTGAGAACAGGGAAAATGAAGAGACTCGTGAGCACAAGTAAATATTTTGTTCTCATGGTAGTGAAAGAAGAAGAAGAAGATATAACATATGATTTAACAGGTTGTGATCCAAATCATAAGTAGAAATTGATCAACATCATATATAATTATGATGAGTTATTTAAGGAACCTACAAGGTTGCCTCCTAAAATAAAGATTGAACATGAAATATATTTACAAAAACATGCTCCTCTTCCAAACATTGGAATGTACATGTCATCAATGATCTAGAATGTAGAAATCAAGAAGAAAGTTCATGAGTTTCTCAATAAATGAATCATCATACCAATCTCCTCTTTGTGTGGTTCTCCTATTGTATCAGTTCCAAAGAAAGATGGCACATGGAGGATGTGTATTTATTTCCAATCCCTAAACAAGATTACATAAAAGAATCATTATCCTCTTCCAAGAATAGATTATCTATTATATCAATTAAGGAATGTTGTATTTTTCACTAAGTTGGACTTGCGAAGTGGTTACTATTAGATCATAATTACAGAAGACGACATATGGAAAACTACTTTCAATACCAAGAAAGGCTTGTTCGAATGGTTGGTTATGCCATTTGGGTTATGTAGCACACCATAAATGTTTATGAGAGTGATGAATATTGTGTTCATACCCTACATAGATGATATTTTTATTGTATATTTAGATGACATATTGATCTTCAGTTGAACATGGGAATATCATCAAATGCATGTCAGGAAAATTTTTGAACTTTTGGAAAAGAGGAAGTTGTATATCAAGATGTCTAAATGTGAATTTGGAAAAACTTCTATGGCATATTTGGGTTACATTGTAGGGAATGGGAAGCTAAAAATAGATCCTGCAAAAATAGAGGTCATTGTGAAATGTCACAAGACAACTACTTCCACCGAAGTTAGAAGCTTCTTAGGAGCAGTATAGTATAGGGGGAAATTCGTTGTTAATTTATCATACATAGCATCACCTCTACATGCATTAATGAGTATTAAACTAGTATTTCAATGCCGAGGAAAGAAACATAAATCCTTTGATCTACTACTTGATTTTGATATACTTCCCATTCCCTCTTCTTCACTGAAGATATCACAAAGTCATTGATTGGATTTTCTGAGTTTATAACCTTTTAGAGAATTTTTCTGAACTTTTTAGAAGGGTGTCACTCTCGTGCATTCATACCAGGGTGCCACTTACCCCACTAGCACTCCCTAGAATCCTACTAGAGGAAACTATTAGCTGACTAGTGCCTCCCCCAGAGCCTCCTACAGATTTTCATTCCCCTAACTAACACTCTGTATTCTTGAGAATAGGAGTGTCGTTCCCCCTGTTTTGGCCTTTTTGCCTCCTTTTGCTTGCTCCTTCTCAGTCTAATTTTGAGGGGGTTTTTGTCAAAGACTCTTGAATATATTTAATTTTGTTTAGATTGAGCATTTGATGTTTATCACTCTTTTTTACCTTTTATGATCTTGCAATCATATTCTACATTGAGAGATTGGTCCACCTTGATTGGTCTTTGTCTTGTGATATTTTGATTATCTAATCGATTGGAAGAGTCTGCAAAGGCTTGTTTGGTCTTGAGTTTTTGTTCAATATTCTTTAGAACATCTTGCTTCTTTGAATGATTGAAATCCTTTTTCTTACCACAACCTAGCTTGAATGCTTATTTCTCGTTGTTCATCTTTAAGGATTGTTGAGTGATCTCCTCTTCCTCTCTTTCATTGTTTGCGTTCTTTGAGTCATGTCACTATTTTGAGTGCATTTCTTCTTTGATATTTTTACTTCGTATGCCTTTGTATATTCCTCATATTCTTGATTCGAAAGTAATGAAGTATAAATAACTTGAATTAGATTTCAATTTATTTCATTTATAATCAAATGAATATAAATTTATTGCATTCAAATTATTTTGTCGTAAATTGCATTAGGTTTATGCATATGGGAATGGAAAACGACATGTCTTGTTTCCATAGATAGAGTTCATTGAACATAATATTTTCATATCATTCTGTTGCACTCTTTTGGAGTTGAATTCACTAATATCATTAGTTTTTCTTCCATACCCTTGAGTAAACAACAACCTAATAATCAATACGCTAATTAAAATCCATCTAGAAATCTTTTCTTTTTAGGCGTTTGCAAACATGAATTAGCTTAAAGTGTGGGGCTTTGGAATAAGTGTTGAGAATAAATTTCCAAAGCCATAACAAACATAGAGTCTTTTGATAGGGAGTGAAAATTCAATTTTCATATAAGCATAGACGGGAACCCCCTCTCACACAGGGGCTAAACACAAGGTCGTGTGTTGGAGAGCAGTGAATATTACCCCTCTAAGGCTCAACCAATCGTAGAGGAATGAACGTCTATTGGGGGTTTTTCTTGAGAAACCATTGGTTTCATTTTCTCTTGGTGCTTCTTGAACTATGAGTCCATTTGAGGTCCTCTAGAGTCTTACCGGTCCACTTTTCTTTAGTTCTCTTGAAGAGCTTTGGACTTGATATTCTTCCCATATTTTTGGACCCGACTTTGTACCTTCCGAGAGGCTAAATGCAAGTTGGTAAACTTATTGGCCTTTATATTTAGGTTTCATACATGAGGTGACGATAAAGGGGATTATTTTTTGTACATAGGTCAGACGTTGGTCAAACTCACTTGGGCTCCTTGGAGTGTAACCCACAAATAGACCATGAGGGAACTTGCACCAAGGTGTAAGTATGTTAAGTAGGTCTCCAATGTAACTGATCCACCCACTTTATCTCATCCCCTTCTCACTTTGTTCCTGCAATGTTGGATTTCATCACCAACTAGCACTTTACTGTGAAAACATTTGTTTGTTTAGTTTGCTTCCTAGATTTTTTAGCGTGTGTTATTTTTTTTCCCTAGAAAACCTTAGGGTTGAGTTTGTGTTTATGGAATTAGTTTATGGAAATACCAATGAAGGAACCCATTTTATTAGGTTACTGTTTGTTTCTCCTTCTGTGGGACATGTTGTT
The DNA here is from genome assembly GCA_000966675.3 of Picea glauca. Classification (NCBI taxonomy): domain Eukaryota; kingdom Viridiplantae; phylum Streptophyta; class Pinopsida; order Pinales; family Pinaceae; genus Picea; species Picea glauca. The sequence goes on from JZKD02S1687407.1 coordinate 1,262,465, forward strand.
CCTCCTTATATCGCCACTTTGACTCTTCCTGGACTCACTATTGGGTTATCGGTCTGGTTTTTTTCCACTACGATGAATGTGAATGCTCCTAGTTATTCATCCATAATCACTCCACCCCAAGACCATCATCATCATATTGATCCTATTCCTTCTTTTCTTGTAGGTTATTCTTCCCGTCCTTCCTCTTTACCTAGTGAAAGCTCTACAACTAGTAACCAAGTAGATAAGAAGAAGAAGAAGAAAAGGAATATTAAGAAGAAGAAAAATAATCTAGGGGGAAACTTCCAACCACTACAGTACATGTTGGAAGTGATCAACCAAATACTATTCATCATGTTGGGATTGTTGATAATGTTGACAAGTACACCAAGACACATAGAAAACCCAAATTCCCTTGCAGGCTTTGTAAGAGTGATGACATTCTTAAAGATTTCCTTGGTATTCCCAAAGTTGTAGAAGTGTGGTATCAAGGTCATAAATCCATGTCATCAGTCACTTCATGTCATGTTGGTGACAAACCATCAACTAGTGATAATTAGGTTGGAAGTAAGAATGGTAAACTCCAATTTCCTTTCTTTCTATGTAAGGAGATACACCAAACCTATATTTTTCCTCGCATGGATGAAGCTTCATATCTGTTGGAAAAGATTGATGATTTCCATCAAAAAATTTCATTTTTAAACTTGCCATTCATTGATGAACTGGTCAATATGGTTGATCAGGTGGTCCATCTAGTTGAATAATCAGTTGAGTCGGTCAATAAAGTGATCGGTCTGATTTCAACTTCAATCGATCCCACTCTCCCCTTAGAGAGTGAAGTTAAAGTGATCGATAAAATACCACCCTTGGTTGATCCCATTCCTCCTTTGACGAGTGAGGATGTCTCTCAGGTCTTTCCTATTTCTACATACTCTTCTTGACTAGGGGGCACTTCACCCATCCCAAAAGAACCCCCTCTGAGTAATGAGGACATTCTTTTAGATTGGGGTGCACTACAGAAATTGCGTCTCTCTTCCTATATATCTTTCCAAATAATTGTTTAGGTTTGTGGTAGGGACATTTTTCAAACTATTGTTGATGCGAGTGGATCCGTTAGTATTTTTTCCTCCACTGCTTGCCAAAAATTAGGTTCTCCTTTGCTTGCGTCGATGACTCAGAATCTGTTGGATTTTAACCTTTAGGGATCCTTCCTCAATTTCATGTTACTTTGGGAGGGAAAATTATCTCTATTGATGTGATGATATTACATGACCCCTTGGATTTTAATTTTCTCCTTGGGCGAGACTATGTTTATGCTATGAAAGTTTTTGTGTCCATAGTCTTTCGTTTGATATGTTTCCCTCACAATGGAAACATAGTGACCATTGACCAACTTTCATTTATTGTCCCTTATCCGATGACCAAACATCTGACTTCTTGAAGGGTCCTTATCATCCGGTGACATCGGCCCCACCATAGGTCAATTATGTGGCAACATGTCCCATGCATTCAACACCAAAAGAGAAGGAATCTCTCGTTTATTATTATTTAGATCTAGTATTTGACATGGTGATCTCTTCAATAAGGATATTAAAGCCTTATATCATCACCCCTATCATTTCCCTAGACATATATTCCTTCCAGAGTGTGTATCTTCCATCTAGCAAAGATCTAGTCTTGGATTCCATGACTAAGGTTTGTACTTTAAATTGTCCTCTTGGAGCCATGATCAAGTAGAGGTATTTGAGCATAGTTTATTTACTAATTTCAAGCTCATTAAAATATAAAACTAGGTTCGAGTAGAGTTCATGTTTCTGTGTCAATGTCGTTAAAAAATGAAACAGAGGGCCTCAAGCATAGTTTATAGTTTCAAGCTTGTATAAAAATGAAACCTACACTATAATTATCTGATCATTTGGTAGTACCTGGTCACTAGCATAGTTCATTATGTTGGTGTAGGCCTATTTTCGGAGAAAAGTCAAGTTTGGAGAAAAGAACAAGAACAGTGCAAAAAACGAGGAAAATTGTACCAAAAAGGAGAGTGCTCCATGTTTTGAGGAAAAGCAGTGCGCAACAAGATTTGCGAAAATTTGGTGCATATGTGGACAAACCTAGCCATGTTAGAGTTAGGTTTTTGGGATATATTGTAAGGATTTCTAACCCATTTTTTAGTATAAATAAAAGATGTATGATGTAGGTTGAGGCATCTTAATATTTCATCTTTATATTTTTGGTGTTCTTGTTGAGAGAGAGAAGTTACTTTTCAAGAACCCTTTTGAGTTTGAGTTTTGGATTGTTGAGATTTGTGGAGCTTAGATGGAATCAATATTAAGATGTAGTTGAGGGTCAAGTTGCAAGATGTGGAGCTTGGTGTGACACTGTTCCACCTCACTACTCACTACTATTGTATTATGTAATGTGTGCAATGCTATTTTGATGAAGAACAAGAAATAAGAAGAAGATATTTGTGGACATAGCCCCGGGGGCAGGGGGGGTGAACCACAATAAAACCTTGTGTTGCAATGTGTTTGAATACTTTTGTTATTTCCACAATTATGGTTGAATGGTTAGATGAATGAATGATTTTACTTACAACGTGTAATAGAATATGTATGCATAATGAATATTATGAATGAATGAAATAATAGAATTGATGAATATTGTAATAGAAGACATGTTAAAGTAGAAATCGAAGTAAAAGGAACATCCCCAACCTCTTCCATGACTGCAGACATCTGCGTCCTGCAATCACCCATAAGCCATATCAGGTGATACTACCTTGTGCACTCTATGCATGGTGTATCCTTCTTGTTTACTAGAAGGGATGATGGTGAGAAGGGTTTTTTTGGAGAACTAAGGTAGAACCCGAGTTATCCCATACATCCAACAAATGGTTCGGTTGTCGACTGGAACTTAGAAGAACAAAAGAGAAGGGGTTTTGTGAAGAAGATGCAGTGGTAAAAAGGGATGTTTAGCCCATGGAATCCTATGAAGCAATAAATTGAAAGATGGTTGGAGAAAAAGAAGTTGGAGTTAAGACAGAAATATAATAAGGGTTCCAGGTATACATCACACCAGTACCTACAGAGGTATGTGTTTACTGATTTGCATGAAGCATTTTTCTATTATTTTCCAAAGTTATTGCAAGAGTGGATATAAAGGTTTAGGGATGTCATCCCTTGTTAGGAACCGAATATCAATATAGCATAGAAAAACCTCAGAAGAAGTACTCAATGCCTTGAAAAAGAGAGAAATTCAGATGATAAGCCTCTTCAAGGGTGTAACCTCCTTATGCCCACATAAATGTCCAAATACAAGATGATTCCAAATGAAAATGTCTCCTTGGTATATATAGGAGACTAGGAGGTATAATTACAACTAATGGACTAAAGATGACATAAATAAAATAACATTACTAATGTAATATGCCCCAATTAAGGGGTAATGAGCCATTATTTAGGGCTTAACATGCCCCTCCCCTTCAGACAAGTGTTGTTTGCAACACTTGAGTAATTCTGGATGCTTCTGTATAAAAGACTCATCTTCCCAAGTGGAATCTTCAGCCGATAGTTTCCTCCATTTAATGAGATACTCTAAGATGGATCTATTCCTCAGCTGGTGAATTCTTCTGTCAGTGATGGCTTTAGGATCCAATATAATTTTTCCTTCCTCGTTAAGTTCTAGAAATATAGTTTGAACTGGAATCTTTTCACCTATAACCTTCTTTAAGTATGAAACATGGAAAACTAAGTATACTCGTGAAGATGCAGACAACTCCAATTTGTATGCCATAGTACCAATCTTTTGCAACACCTTATAAGGGCCATAGTACTTTGGTGATAATTTGTTATCCTTATTGGCTTGCTTGAGGGACATCTGTTTGTATGGTTGTAGTCTTAAAAACACCCAATCCCCTACTTCAAAACCTCTTTCACTACGATGTTGATCTGCCTGTTTTTTCATGCGATTTTGGGCCATGGTCAGGTTGTCCTTTAATATCTGGAGAAATTGTTGTTGATGGTCGATGTGATCTTCCACTGCTTGAACCTTAGATTTTTATTTTAGAGAAGAAGTGATGGAAGGAAGTTGGTATCCATAGGTGTCATAAATGGTGTCCTTTTTGTTGCAGTATGAAAGAAAGTGTTATACCACCATTCTTCCAAGGGTAACCATTTGAACCATTGTGTTTGTTTATCAGAGACAAAGCAATGAAGGTAGCCTTTGAGACATTTGTTCACTATATCAGTTTGTCCATCAGATTGAGGATGATAGGATGAGCTATGAGCCAATTGAGTACCCAAACAAGAAAATAATTCTGTCCAAAAATGTCCAATGAAGATGGGATCTCTGTCACTTA
>JZKD02S1687407.1:1267714-1279692 GCA_000966675.3 Picea glauca
ATGTTAGGAGGAACACTCCCAGGAATTAGGTGAATATCATGATCATGATTTCGAGTGGGTGGAAGACCTTTGGGAATATCTTCAAATACTTTGGAATGCTTATTAATGATCCCTTAGAGACTTGAGGAATAGATGGCTTAGATGTTTGAACATCTAGTGAGCATAGTTGTGAAATAACACCTTGATGCCCCTTTTTCAATAATTTTGTCATTCCATTAGAGATTATCACCTTACCAGGTTTCCCTCTGATACCTCTTAACTCAATTTTTTTTCCTTCCAATGAAAATTTCATGAAAATTTCTTGAAAATTAAAAGCCATTGTTCCTAATGATTGTAACCATTGGATTCCTAGTACAACATCAACACCACCCATGGGTATATCAATCATTGGACTATTTATTACATATTCCCCGATAGTAAGATTGATCTTATTCCATTTTCCTGAGAAATTTATAGTTCCTCCATCTGCAATCATTACTTGAAACTCGGGTGCTAGATATACAAATCAATTGAGTGCTTTGGCGATTTTATAGTGAATAAAATTATGAGTACTCCCATAATCAATTAGGACTATTACCTTTTTCTTTCTAATATATCCTTCGATCTTAAGGGTTTGAGGAGTGCTAATTCCAGCCAATGCATTACACAATATCGTGGGAGTCAACTCTTCATAAGAAATTGCTTCTACATTTTCATCTTGAGATGGTTCTTGTTCTTGTTCTTGTTATTCTTCCTCTTCAAAATATATGTAGAATACTTTCTTCTCACCACACTTATGTACCTTACTGTACTTGTTGTCACAATTAAATCATAAACATTTTTCTTTTCTTTCCTCCAATTGTTGAGGTATCAACCTTATAGGTTGAGGTGTTTTAGAAGAAGGAGCATTATTCTCTCTATAGATGTTAGGATTGGTCCTTCTAGTAGCCATAGCCATATTTTTACTTTCAACATTTCTTGCCACCCTAAATGCATTCTCCAATGATTTGGGTCCCAAAGAAGAACCTCGTGTTGAATGTTATCCTTTAGAGTTCCTATGAATACATCAATCAAGTGCTCATCTGGAATATATGTTACATTTATATTCAATCTTTGGAAGTTCTCAATGTGCTCTATAACTGAACCCTTTTTCTTGAGATTTATCAATTGTCTAAAGAAGGTATTGCTCCTTGTATCCTCATAGTGTGTTATCATTTCTTCTGTGAAAATTGTCCAAGTGATGAGTGATTTGAGAGAACAAAGCCATCAATACCATACAAATTGATTGGGTTCTAATATAAAGAATAAATTTGTACCTTTTGTGTATGTGGCACATTATGTAGATCAAATAATTTCTCCATCTAAAGTATCCATGTGATTGGGTCCTTGCCATCAAACTTCCTCATATAGATCTTAGGAACATGGTTGGTCTTCAACCCAAAGTTAGAGTTTCTCCATTCTTGATTCACCTTCCTTGTGTCCTCGTCATGAATTTCATGGGATAAATTTTCACTTTTAGGTGTCATCTCTATTAGTATTTTTTTCAATCCTTCCATGATCTCCCCTTCTGAACCATCCATATTAGTATTTATTGCCTCAAACTTAGCTTCTGTTGAATCCATAATCTCTTGTAGTTCATCTTTTGTTACTGTTGTTGCGCCTCTTTTGTCACCTAAATGAGAAAAACAGAGGTGCTTACAAGCTTAGTTGGGTTAGCTAAGCAAGACAACAGTAAAGGAAAAGGGTTAGAAAAAGAAACATAAAAGACTAAGCTAAGAGTTAAACTAAGAAATGAAAGAACAACTAAACTATTGAGCATAAGGACATAAGAAAAAAAAACCAATAAAACTCATGTCACCAATGGCAAGGATTATATTAGTGAAAGAAAACACCAAGAAGAAAGAGGACTTTGGGTCCCTTATTCCTCCAAGGGAGGGATCTTGGACCCCCACAACTAAGCTCTTCTTACAAATTTTTAAGAAATGGTGAAAGAATCCCAAGCTAATCCACTCAAGAGGTGAGATGGATTGCCCAAATGTAATGATGCCAGTATACTCTTGATGAGAAAAGAGGATTCCCCAAGATAATAGCAGAAACATAACCTTGCAAATGAATTCCTTGAAAATGTAGTGCACCCATGGCCTTGTTTTATAGCACCACTTTGAGGTATTGTGCAACCAACTTTTAGTGTGAAAAGGGGTTGTTTAGAGAATTTTTAGGTCTTTGACCAGCCACCCAGTCGGATCCAGCCGAGATTTGGATGTCAAATCAACTTGGAAGTTGAACCAGAAGTGGGTGGGAGGTAGACCAATCTCATAAATGCATCATTCTCAGGTGTGTGCGGCTTTTAGCGACCACAGTCGCGCATCGTGCACATGTGCGCTTTTCATGCATTTTTGTTTCGTGCATGTGCATGTGTGCCCTGTGTAGTCATAGCGCACCTTAATTTTATCACTGGTTGTATAGTTTTTGACCTTTTGGAAATGCCATTTTGGTAATTTTGGTCCATGGGTGAACTCATAACTGTTTGAAGATGTTGGATTCCTGTAACCATTTGCGAACAAAATTTCAGTGATAACAACTGTCTTCTTTTGTAAATCATTTATGTCACTACGCATTTCTTCAGCTTCATCAAGAGTCCAAGTAGGATTATCTAGAGGCTTATTTGGTGTAGAAGTTCCCTTTTTTGGTGGCATGTTGGCCAAGTATCACTTTAAACCTTGATTTTGAGGTGGTTCTGCTTGATAATCTTCCTTTATTGTATCTCCAAAATTTTGGCCCTTCTAAGTATGATTTTTTTTTTTTTTTTATGTCTCTGATATTTCTTTTGTACAATGGCACAGATATAATAAACATTGGATGTGCCAAGTGGAATTTACGGTAAATTCCCCACAACTTGTTGATTTTTGGCCTTTCCAGGAGATCTCACTTGTATAGTGTGTCCCGCACAAAATAATTGATACAAAATTCTAAAACTTGTACCATAACTACTACAGTTTGTCCACTATCCAATGCAACTGATATAACTCAATTTGGATACTCTAGGAATAAATTATGATTTTTGTACCCAAAACACCTTCTTGAGACTAGTCAATAGGACTAGTCAGATACCCTATCTTCCAGAGGGTGTATCTACAAATTTAAGATGACTCAGAAGCTAAAATTGTCACCACATATACCTTACTAATTTCAGTGAATAGCCTCTAGAGTTCAGCGTCTTCATCCATCTACTAAATATCCTCCAATACATTCCTTCTGAATAGTTGTAGAAAAAACGTTATAGAAAAAATACCAAGGTGTCTCAGATGTAGCAGTGAAACCCCAAGACCTTGAATTCTGATACCATATGTTAGGAACCAAATATCAATATAGCATATAAAAACCTTAGAAGAAGTACTCAACGCCTTGAAAAAGAGATAATTTCATATGATAAGCCTCTTCGAGGGGGAATCCTACTTATGCCCACATAAATGTCCAAATACAATATGATTCCAAATGAAAATGTCTCCTTGGTATATATAGGAGACTAGGAGGTCTAATTACAACTAATGGACTAAATCTGACATAAATAAAATAGCATTACTAATGTAATATGCCCCAATTAAGGGGTAATGAGCCACTATTTAGGGCTTAGCATCCCTTGAATCACATTAGACCAGTTGAGTGGAATGCTTAGGATATTGCGTGGTTAGAAAGGGCTAATAATAAATTCACACGCGTAGTAGATTTTTGGTTAGACAATATTATTGAAGGGTTTATTATTGAATTTGTAGTAGATACAGTGTAGTCGTATACTACTGCAAATAAATATTTCTTGAAGGGACCAAGAGGGAGGTACATAAAGTCACTTTACACACCAATCAATATCTTATTACATGATAAAGGTGTGATGACCATGGAATCAAACAACTAAATCTCTATGCACGCATGGGGAAACTCGAGGAAGCACCAAGGAAGATCTGAGATATGGAGAAGGCTCTGGAGAGTAGCCAGAAGAAGGAAGTAATGGACCTTATCATGATGTATGATGAATAGACTTGGGAGATTATAAAGAAATATGGTGTGACGTGCAGCGGACGACCCTACTAGTATAAGATGAATAGTAAGAAGAGGGAAGTAGTTGAGTGAGAGGGATTAGATAGTGATGAGGAAGAGGTAGAGGATATTCATGCCATGGGGAAGATTGAGGATATCTTTCACGCCACATATGAGTGGAAAACAATAGGTCATAGGTATGACCAAAATTAAGTCTCTCCATTCCACATCCAAATTAGTGTGGAACCCACAACCCCATGTGAGAATAAAAAAACTAAAGAAGAAAAAACGGTTAACCATCAAGTAATTAGTGGTAGAAGAATTTTTGGACGAGGTTCTAATTCAAGTAGAATTCAAGTATCTACACAGGGAGGAGGTGGTATTTCAACAAATTTCACTACGGTAGGACAAGGTCCAACTATTAGGTTACCAGAGTTCTGAGGGGATGGGTCAGATGATCCAGAAAAGAATTTGTTCATTTGTGAGAAGATATGGGAAGAAAATAAATTACAGATGAATATGGAAACTTCACGCAGTTGGAAATCACATTCAAAAACCACACACCTGATTGGTACATGGGTCTTATAGTAAATAACCCGACAAGAGCACCTACAACTATTGCAGAGGTGAAGAGGAAGTTAATTAATGAATTGCATAAACCAAGCTCAGAAGACCAGTTTATGAATGAAATGATAGAGATCAAGAAGAAACTAGGAGAATTAGTCTGGGAAGTGGAACAAAATCTCAAGAGGATAAAGGGTAAGATAAAGTACACTATTACTGATACGAAACATAGACATTTGTTTGTTAATTCTCTGTTACCACACTTGAAGTATCCTTTGAGACAACATAAATTCCATACCCATGTGTTGTATCCTTTTCGTTACCTAAATGAGAAAAAGAAGGACACTTACAAGCCCAGTTGGTTTAGCTAGATAGGACAGAAATGAATGCAAGTGCTAGAAACATCAAACATAAGAAATAAAAAACAACTAAACTAATAACAACAAAAGAAACTAAACTAGAGTGCATAAGAATATTAGAGTAAAAAATAAACTATATTCATGCCACCAATGGATAGATTGTATTAGTGGGAAAACACCAAAGAAAAAGGGAGACTTATGGGTCCCCTCTTCCTCCAAGGGAGGGCTCTTGAACCTTGAATGATTGAGCTCTTCTTACAAATAGAAAACTAGAAAGAGATGGTGAAGAAATCCAAAGCTCATTCACTCAACAGGTGATGTGAATAGCTCAATGAAATGATGCTTGTATGCTCCAATGAGGAAAAAGGTTTCTTACAGGAGAATATAGGTAGCATAACAATACAAATAGATTCTTGGAAATATAGTACACCCATGGCCTCTTTTTATAGCAAAGATTTGAGGCATTATTCAACTAGTCTTTAGTGTGAACAAGGAGCCATTTAGGGCACCTCTAGGTATTTGACCAGGCGCCCACTCAGATTCAGTTCAGATTTGAGGGTCAAATCGACTTGGGAGCTGAACCAGAAGTGGGTGGGAGGCCGAACAAAATCATAAATGTGACGTTCTAAGGTCTGCATGGTTTTTTACATCCACAATTGCATATTAGGTGCATGTGCGCGTTTCCGACGTTTTCGACTGGTGCATGTGTGCCCTCTTTCTTTGTATTCTAAGCGCAATGCTGATTTTATAACTAGTTGTATAGTTTTGTGCCCTTTGGAAATGTATTTTTTGGGCCATGGATGAGCTAATAGGTGTTTGGAGATGCTGGATTCCTATAACCATTCACAGATGAAATTTTAGTGATAATAGATGCCCCCTGATGTATGAGGTTAAGAGCATACGTATAGCCGAAATACATCAATGTTTCTTCTACTGAGAGTACCATTGTAAAAAAGAGTGTTGAGGGGAGTTGCAAGAGTGACCCATTGGAGGGAGAGGGGAACCTGTAGGACCCAAACCTTTCACAAGGTGTGGAAAAATAAAATTGTGTCAAAGTGAGGCGGGCATGACCCATGCTCATGTCATGTAACTCAAAAATGTATAATATAGTAATTGAAAATGTGTGTTGGTGTAGATGACTACAGTTCCCTTGGGGGCGTGTTGATAATGGAAAAGGGCAATTCTGATGATGAACAAAATTTGAAAAGAGGTGATGACACCTATATGAAGTGTTGAGGATTCACAGGCATTGATGGCCCAACAATTTTCAGAGGTCTTCAAAAAATATAAAAAACAACTGCAATAGTCACAAAGTAAGACCCACTGCAACATGAGAAAGTGTTGAAATCGAATGTCATGGGGGTCAACCACAACAGAGAGAAAGGATGGTTCTCTATATGTCATCCGAGACTCCTCATTGGGAAGGTAAATGAGATTCAAGATATTGTCGCCCGTTTGGAAATTGTACTGATGTCGATAGAAAGGAAGACGTGGCTCCAAGAAGTGAAGGGATTCATGAAATGCACTGGATAAGATCAGGAACTGATGAGGAACATGGACGAACTCAAGAAGTGGTGAGACTCAAGACTACCCTTGGCTGGGGATGTATGTAAAGGATGAGTGGAAGCAACAGTGAAACTGAATCTAACATCAGGGGGATGACTAGGCTTGGGTAAATTGTGCCAAAGGCATGACAAAATGCACAAATGCAGAGATTAGAGGTGTATGGACTGGAAGATGCTCGAGGTTTATGGATGATGTCAACAAGGGTAGGAGGTGAAAAATTCCCCAACCAAGGGTGATAGGGGTTGCTTTGCTGGAAAAGGAAGGTCACTAAAGGAGACAAAAAAAAGTTATGTAAATGTGGGAAACAAAGGTTTTGTACCAAATGAATAAAGAATGAGTTGGGATAATTGTGTAGATACAGAAGCAGGTGCCCCAGTGCAATATGGCTTGGCCAGTGAGGGTGCAAGTTTCTAGGAAAATAGGTTGGTGTCTGTATTAGGGAAATGAATGGAGGACAATCTACAGATGGGAAAACTGATGGTGGATGAAATGGAGGGTTAATGATATTGCAGAGGCACAGTCAAATGGGAACCATAATGAGATTAACCGGGAGTCAATTGTGGGGAAGCTAGCAAAATGAGGAGAAGGAGAATGTGGATGATTCTTAGGAATGCAAAGACTATTGGACTCCCATCCCTAGGGGGTGAAAACAACATGAGTATCAAAGTGCTAGAGGGGACTATAATTGGGACAACTCATGTGGGAGAGAGTGCTACTTGTTGATAGTACTGAAATGTAGCAGAGGTGTGAGTACTGCAGAGGTGGATGGGGGGACCCTAGAGGCAAATATCGAAGGGTGTGACTGGGATACGCAATTGATATTTAGAGGGAATGATTACATGCCAGTCTTGATGATATACCTAGAGGGGTAGCGCTGATGCATGATGACCAAGTACCTGCACACATAAAAATAGAATACCCGATGTGCACAATATCTGAAGATAAAGAACATATAATAGTTATTCAATAATTTATGAATATAAGCAGGCGTACCTGGGCAGGATGTGAGAAAAATGCATCCTCTGGGGCCGAGGATGGGTTGTGACCCAGGGGATGTGACTGTGTAGGGGGCGGGATCCCAATCCTGTGGCTGAAGACAGATCGAAAAACGGACGACTAGAGCTCTTGTAATTGAGCATGGAAGTTTGACAAAAGGGACTATATATAGTGGTAGGGCCCACAATGCCACCTCATTTGTACTTGTTGTCTTAGTGATTGGACGAGATCCTTTAGAGGATATTTGGATATTCTGAGAGATTAATCCAGTCAATCCAGGATTAGTGAGTGCCAGGTTAGTGGTCATATCCTCCTACATAGTAATTAGGATTTCATTTTTGGGCAGGGTCGTATGGATGGCCATATAGAAGGACTTTGTGAGGGTGGGCCCCCCAGTGCATGGGTGATTGAATGATTCACATGTACAAGTTCGCAGATGTAATTGGGACAATCACACATGGGGGTTCCTGAATGGGGAAAACAGGCACACATTGGATGCACGCCTATTTGAAGCACAACTGTGCATGCGTGCACAACTATGTTCCTGACAGTTGTGCATGTGTGCGCAACTGTGTAGTGAATATGCATGCTAGAATGCGCGTCTATGTGTGATAGGGGTGCATTCATGCTCCCTTATTTCTCTGATAGTTGTGCAAGAGTGCACAACTGTGGGATGAAGAGATGCACATATGTGCATGCCTGTGGGGAAAACAGTTGCACCCTTGAGGCAAAGATGAGGGGTGTAAAAACTTATCTTTTTTAGAGATTTTGGTGTTTTTATGGGTTGTGATGGTTGATCAAGTACTATATATGTGGATTCAGGTGACCAGTTAATGATGCCAATCCACTGAAGGGAGAGAGATTGGGCACGCCTGAGAGAGGCGGTGAGAGATGAGGAGCCAGCTGTAAGGGGCCCTTTGGTAGCCTGTGGGTTGCTAAAGTTTTTTGAGTATTCACTGGTGTGAGTAGAAGAGTACCTATTGCAATTCCTGGTCTCGATGTGGATCCCTGATCTACAGTGCTTCATTGTGTGAGGTGAGCAACTCAAATTCTCTACGACAAAGGATGTGTATTTTTTGACTAGGCTCCCTTTTCGAGGAATCCCACTACCGACTGAGCCCGTGTTACCCGGGGATGGACAGTTGGTTGTCATGGCCTGAACATATTGTACTAGAGAGGAATTCATGTCAGGTTCGGTGGTGTGGATAGAGGTGATGGACACCCTTGTGCATCGTTGCATTGCAACAATGATCGTGAGAGTGTATGGGTCTTTAGCTACCCAACGGATTAGTGGGGGGCAATTGAAGATCATGCAGAGGGCACTGAGTGGTGAGCACTTTGCCTGGGGTTTGATGCTGCATGCCAAGATGGTGGGAAAAATCAATAGGTTTCGAGCTGCTGACTCAGGGGATTTCACCTTTGGGTCTATCTTGGTAGCTTGGTTTTTGGAGAGGGTGCCCATGTTGCGCCTGAGAGTTTTGTTGGATGCGCAGAGTGCGCGAGAGCCGCGATTGAGGTGGTGGGCAGTGATCTTGGTTCGATACAGGGGTGGGTAGGGTAGCCATTACTTTATGGCCAAGCTTGCACGAGTGTGGCTCCAGATGCCACAAATTATCCTCAAGTTCCCATATAGTGGGGTGGATTTCCGAGAGGACCAGAGATGGTGCTACCCCCTGGAGAGGTGTTCGACCGTAGAGGTATGTTGACGTATTTGATGGTTTGATTTTTAGATAGTATACCATATGTTTTATGTATGGATGGATGTTGATGCTATCATTTGTTTGTTGTGTGTGAAGATGTGGGACCTCACGGGCAGGAGGTTGAGTTGGTCAGAGCGTCGGCTCGTCAGGGGCCCATGCGATTGTTAGGACCACACAATGCACCTTTTTGCCTATACTTTTTGCCACTATTATACTCTTGATCACCTATATTTAGACTCATACTATCACTTTATCTGATCATCCCAAAGTTATACAACGTCCCTTCTCATGACTATACGTTTAATCTGTTTTGCATAATATTTTACATCACTCTCATACTTAACCATTGATTAGAAATGCATAAGTGTTCAAAACTGCAGATTAGCACTTGAGGCCTATTGCTGAAACAAAGAACTGTCCAAGGTCGCTGTTGCTGAAACACAGAGCTGCTATATAGTCCGAGGTCGCAGTTGTTGAAACACATAACTGATGCTAAAACATAGAGCTATCATATAGTTCGAGGCCACTGATGCTGAAACACGAAGCTGTCATACAGTCCGGAGTCACAGATGCTGAAACACGGAGCTGTTACACAGTCCAGAGTTGCAGATGCTGAAACACAGAGGAAAACGCCAGGACCGACGATGCTGAAACACAAAGGAAGCCGTTACAGTCAGCGGTCAACACAGTCAGAGCGCAATTCACGTGGCTGAAACAACCCACGAATTGCGATGCTGAAACAACATCAGCAACAACAAGAAGAAGCTATTACATCAGCCGTAACAACAATACCTCATTCAGCTCCTGTAATAGCATTTCTGTTGCGTGAGACTAGGACATCCTGTTCTTGTTTAGAAAGAAGATCTGGCTAAAGATAGGACTCAGATACACATTGTAATTTTTGATCAATTGTATCGAAGGGATGTCCTCTTTAAATAAGAGTAAATCATCATTCGAGGGATCAAAGTTTTATGTATTGAAGCAAATCCAGAGAAGCAAGACGTATTCTATCTTCCAAATTGTAATGTGATATTTCGACAGATGAATAGAAGACTGCTTTGAGTATCTTTCTCTAGCTTCCTCGTTTAAGGGGAATCTTGTGAGAAGGGAGGGTCCACCTTCTTCACAAGATTCACCCATTAGTTAGAAATGTGTTAGTACAATTTCTTTTTATGTTTTGTTTACTGTCGTTTGCTGAAACACTGTTTTTAATGGATTCCTCTTTGCTAAAACACTACTGACTCTGTCATAGTTTATTGAATGGAATTTGTAATTCTTTTTATCAGCAATCTTGTGTGATGTTTTTATGAGGCTAGCAGAGACTGGGTTAAAGGTTCCTGCTCAGACAGGAAGGAATCAAAACACCTTGTCTTCTGTAGATTTCATTACTTCTGCAAGTGTGCTAGCCAGAGATTTGGTTAAGGGTTCCTGCTCAGACAAGAAGGAATCAAAACACCTTGTCTTTTGTAGATTTCATTTACTTATGTAAGTGTGCTAGCCAGAGATTTGGTTAAGGGTTCCTGCTCAGATAAGAAGGAATCAAAACACCTTCTCTTCTGTAGATTTCATTTACCTCTACAAGTGTGCTAGCCAAAAACTGGGTTAAGGATCCCTGCTCAGAAAGGAAGGGATCAGACTGCCCTGTTCTCTGTAAACCTCAACCTCACAAGTGTGCTAAAATAGAAATAAGGCTCAAGGCTCCTGCTTAGAAAGGAAGGAACTAGGTGGCTTTGTTCTCTGTTAGATAGAGTTAATTGTTTTCTGCATTACTGTTTTCATGAAAGAGTGTTAGTACTAAAGTCTCTATTTGAGAGTAAGGGTCTTGTTCTCTGATTGCAGAATAGTTGTTCTTTCCCGTTGCAAGTGTTATTTTAATGTAATCCAGGATTCTTAGATTAATCTTAAAAAGATCTCCAATAGGGAAGATACTTGCCTGTGATTTAATTCAGAACTTCAACAAGTGTGATTAGTATAAGTTTCTTTACTACAACACTAAGTTTCTTTTGGAATTGAGCATATATAGTGCGTGGCTATATTTGAAATAAAAGACTTCCCTGGGTTGATAATTTATGTATCACTTGATTGTTTGAATCAATTAAGCAATTATAGTGACCGACATTTTGGCGCCGCTGCCGGGGAAGATAGCTATAGATTTCAAAAGCACTTATGATTTTCTTTATATAAAAAGATTGCATGAAAAACCCCAAGGATACTAACCCTACAGGTGGCAAGGTAAAAGGAAAAGGAGGAAGAAAGACTTACATCGACGAGATTCTATCAAAGTCCGAATCTGCTGCTCAACGACCAAACTTTCGAAGACAAAACTCCCAGCCTTCATTCCAAGCAACTTTTGGAAAAGGGAAAGAAGTTTGGAGTCCGGAGACAGTCCAAAAGCCAGTAGGAGACATTGAGGATAGAGAAAGTGCAGCAGGGGAGCAGATAGAAGAAAACATGGATGAGTATAATGAACAATTGTATCATGAAGAACAGGTAGATCTTGAAGGAGAGGTAAAAGATGAAAATTCTTTCTCTACATTAGGATTTCCTATTACCGATCTCCCTAGAGGAGCAGCCCCCATGAAAAACATTCCACTCTCAGCATTGCCTAATTTTCATGGTTTATCTTCAGAAGATCCTGATGAATTTTTGTTTGAGTTTGACATTTTATGTAGAAGCTATGATTACGTTTCTAATGCTCAGAAACTGAAGTTATTTCCAGCAACACTAAAAGGGAATGCACTAAGATGGTTTATGAGTCTTGGAGGCCATGTAATCACAA
>JZKD02S1687407.1:1291985-1336174 GCA_000966675.3 Picea glauca
CATTTTGGATCTATATGATGTTCACATGTGATGATGATTTTTAATGTTTTTTATGATGTCTAATCTATATGCTATGATAGACTTTTGATGGTTTATGTATGTGTAATGGTATCTTGATGTGATAAATGCCAATCTAACACTAGGTTAGCCATATTATCTACTATTTGATTGAATTGTCTTGGAATATGTGTAAATGTGATTGAATCAAAATGTCAAGATAAAAGTCTAACTTGCAGGTATTTGTGGAATAGTCAAGGATCACGGACACGGTACACATTGTTGAGCTGAAGGACAATGAGGTGGGAATCTAGTAAGACGCTAAGGTGACGAATATGGCAGTGACTGGCCTTGATAAGGAGGCCATTGATGGTTGTGTATTTTGCTTGGTTGTTGGTTGTTGAGCCCAAACATATGTTGTTGGAGTGCAGCAACTCATGTGAGGGGAAATAGAGGGCCCAAGCGGTCGAAGCGAGATTCTATGTCCATCGGCTAGCTCCGTCGGTGTAACCGATGTGGTAGACTGATGGAGGAGGCATCTGTCAAGAACATAAATGGTATATTAGACACAATTCATCGAGGGAAAAAGAATATTAAAAACTCTACAAAATGTGTACAAAAAGAAAACATCTTAGTGTAGAATGGCTATGCTTAGGCGTAAAATTTCTTTAAGTACAACCTGTTTATGGGTTCTTTGAGAGGGTGACCTTTGGGAGAGGCCAGGATGTATGCAAATTTAGTGAGGCAATGTTGGATGATGTAAGTTCCATGACATAATGACTCAAATTTTCCATGGCCGAGGGTATCGTGAGCGATATCATAAGCAAGGATGAGGTCACCTTCGTTGAATGAGCGAAGGTTGACATGGTGATCAAAGGTGGCCTTCGACCATTTTTTGTCTACCTCATTGTTCTGTAATGAAGACTGATGTTCTTCATCTAGCGACTCTAATTTCAACAAACGTTGCATCATTGGAGTAGTGTTGGGTAATATCTCAATAGTAGTGCGTAAGGTGGGGATTTCGCACTCGATGGGGAGATTGGCCTCAACCCCATGGACAAGATAAAATGGTGTAAAACCAGTGGCAGTTTTAACTGTCATGCTATAAGACCATAGTGCGGAAAACAAAATATGATGCCAATTGGTCTTATGTTTGTTAACCATGCACTGCAACATGGTTTTGAGGACCTTGTTGACCACCTCTACCTGTTTGTTGGAATGAGGGTAGTATGGGGAGGTGAACTCATGGGAGAAGCCTAAACTAGAGGAGAGTTCGATGAAAATGTCATTCTCGAAGTGTTTCTCGTGATCGAAGACTAACTGTAGTGGGACTCCAAAGCGGGAGATGACGTGGTTAAAGAAAAAACGCGCTGTAATGTTAGTGGTGTTGTTGAAGGTAGGCATTGCTTCGACCCACTTGGTGAAGTAATCGACTACCACGATGATGTATTTGTGTCCATTTCTAGATGGAGGGTGGAAATTCATGAAGTTTATGCCCCATTTGCAAAAGGGGTTGGCAGTAATGACTGGGTGTAGAAGAGCAGGTGGTACTCATGCTTTGTTTGCATATAGCTAACATTTGTCACATCTCTTCACAGTGTGGATGCAATTGTGAAACAATGTGGGCCAAAAGTAGCCTTCTCAAATGATTTTCTAGGATATGGACATCCCTGAGAGGTGGTGACTGTAGGCATCGTTGTGGCAGTCATTCAAGACTCTATCGACTTCGTTGATGGTCAAACATCGACAAAGTATGGTGTCAACCCCTCGTCGATATAATATATCACCGATAAGGAGATAGCGAGGGGCATGGTGGTGAATACGTCGATGATCATCCCGAGACAAGTGGTTTCTAAACTTCTGTGTTCGGAGGTAGACGAGGAGATCGCCATACCAAGGATCATCCGAGGGGATGAAAAAGAGATGTTTGTTGGGGAAGTTTGTATTGATGGGAGAACTGGTAGTATCAGAGGGAATTTTCGTAATGAGTTTGACGAGGATGAGGGATTCCTTTCTCTTGGGTGTTGAAAATTTGAGGTCGTACTCTTGAAGGATGACAATCCATCGGGAAAATTTACCATTAATTTTCTGGCGACTGAGAAAGTATTGCATGGGATTGGAATTTGATAAAACTTTGGTAGTTTGAAGAAGAATGTAATGGTGCAGTTTCTGAACTGCGAGGACAACTGGAAGGGCGATTTTTGTGATTGTATTTCAAGGGTGGCCCTGAAATATTTTTACTAATATAGTAAATTACATGCTCATGGTCATCATCCCCTAATTGGGCGAGAACTCCTTCTACTGAGATGGATGAGGCCGATAAGTAGAGGATATAGTCATAGTCATAGTCGGGTGGACTAATTAATGGGGCATTGAAGAGTGCCACTTTAAGATCATCAAAAGCAGTTTGGGCATGTTCATCCCATTGGAATGGGATATTTTGAAGTAAGAGGTGAAGGAAACCGTGTGCACGAGTGGTGTAATTGGGGACAAAGCAACGTAAAAAGTTAGCTTTTCCTTGTAAGATTTGTAGCTAGCGTAAATTCCAAGGGGGGGGAACTTTTGTGATGGCTTGGACCTTGAGGGGGTCCATGGTGATGCCACATTGGGAAAGGATGAACCCAAGGAGGCATCCAACGGTGATGCATAATACGCACTTGAGGGGGTTCAAGAGAATATTGTACTGACGACACCTTTGGAAGATGATCTGTAAATCATCGAGATGTTGAGTGCGTTTCTTGGATCGAGCGGTGAGGTCATCCAAGTATGAGAGGATGATATGAGCCACATCATGAAAAATGTATGTCATGGCCTGTTGAAAAGTGGCACCAACGTTCTTGAGGCCAAAAGGCATGACACAATATGAAAAATTACCCTAGGGGGTAGTGAATGCGGTTTTGTATTGATTGACTGGGTGAATCTGAATTTGGTTGTAGCAAAAGAAACCCTCCATGAAGGACAAAGCCTCGTGGTTGGAACAATCATTGATAATTTGGTCAATAAAGGGCGTTGGAAAAAATTTTTTGGGACAAGGATGATTGAGGTCACAAAAATCAGTACAGATGCAAATAGTACCTTTTTTTTTGTTAACAGGGATGGGGTTGGAGACCCATGACGTATATGAACCCTACAATGTGTAATTTTTCAATTTCGTCTTTGATGGTTGCCACTTTGGATGGGTTTAGTGGACGTCGCTTTTGTTGTACAGGTGTGATATCAGGCCATGTGTCTATACAATGTTCGACAATAGAGGGATCAAGGTCCGACATCTCTATGTATGACCAGGAAAAAATGTCTCGGTTTTCCTGAAAGAGAGATTTGTAAGATATGAGTTCTTCAGGAGAGCATGTGGCACCTATGGTGATTTCCTCTACGATTCTAGGTTTGATGGAAATATTGATTTTGATGGTGGGGGAAATGTTGGACATGTTACCTTCTTCAAAAGTGTCGGGGGTGGGGATAGGGTTATTGAAGCAATCTATATGCTCTGATGGGATAAAATATTTGGTTTTGATTGTGTATATGGATTTTTGGTTAGGAGGCGCAAAGGCTTCCTGTGAAAGAAAGAGAGCTCTATGATGCAGCGGATCCCATGGGAAATTGGGGGTAGCTAATTCCTCGAGGATGTCTTTGTCGCAGTGGAACTGTCAAGAATATAGGGGATCCAGGGGAGTAATCTTGGTGACTGTCACCATGTGGTTGTCTTCTAGTGGTGAAGAAATATGGGGGGTGATGCAAGGGGGTTGTGATGGTTCACTCGACATAAACTAAATATTGAGATACTGTGGGTTGAAATTGGTAGTCGGGCGTAAAATTTTTGTGGGGAAATGAATTGGAGAATTGGGGGGATTTGGGGGGAAATCCTCATATAGGCTATCCATGAACCATGGAGGAGTGGGAAGTGTCTCAAGATCAGGAGAGATGGTATGAATGACATCAGTGGATGGAGTAGGGGTAACCACTTGTACCTCTGTCAGTGAGGGGGGTGTAGGATTTGAAATAAGGGCCACTTGGTGACGCCTATATTCAATGATCATAGGACATTGGTATGTGAAACGATCAAGTGATTCACTTAGAGAGAAAGGACATCTCATACGTTCATTGATTCAGGTCATGACATAGTGGATGTCAGTGACATGTGGTTGAGATGACGTGAATGGAGGCAGTTCTTGCTGAAATATCTAGCATACTGCTGCTAGCGTCTGTTGAAATTGAGGTAGCGTAGGGAAATGGTGGGTGTAATGGCCACACTTTGAATAGATGGAACATGAAAATTTGGTTTGTAGCCCTGTAGTGGGGGATGTAGCGGTAGTACTAGGTGAACTGGAGGAAGAGACGAGTGGTGTTATCACTCGAGGGAGTTGAATTAAACTGCGTAGCTCGGGGAGAGACAAACATTTATTGGTGGGGTGTACATATTTATCACATAGTGCACAAGGAGGTTGAACTCATGGGGGAAGTGGAGTGGTGGGATCTTTCTTATTCCGTCTACCCCAAATTGTCACGATGGTGCTAGTAAGTGGGGGTGAGGGTGGTCTGGTTGGAGTAAGTATCATAATCTTCATCGGGATTCCTTTTGTTTGGGGAGGGAGGGATGGTTGAGGGACCATCGCAGGTGGATGTAGATACCATACTAGAATTTCCAGCACCATATTGGGAAGGGTAAGCATTGCAGTTACATGGAAAGATTGTACGCCTAGTGGGGGCTAAAGGAAGGGGATTTGAGTAATGACTTGGGGGATTATCTTCCAAACTGGGATGTGGCCCTGGGGGAGGGTGAAATTGGGAACAGGTGGAGCTGAAGAGTTCTCAGGGGATTCCTTAGGAAGGAGCTTTGCAATGAGTGGGACGTCAGATAGTAAAGAAGCCTCTATGGGAGGGAGGGCATCTCTAGTTTCAGTTCCATTGGATGAGATGACACATACTTGTGTTGAGGGATGTAAGAGAAGAGGTGCTCCATGGTATATTCCTATCAAGGATGGGTCTTTGAAAATGTCAGGGCCCATCACGCTGAGTGGGTAGGAATCAAGACTAGTGTGGAAAAAAGGTAGGATGTTATCGATGTTGGAGGAAGGGTTAGGCTCGTAATGTGAAACTTGATCGATGGTGGTGATCTTCTCATTATGTGGGAACATCATTGTTCAAAACTATTGTCCCTTAGTTATGGAAGGGAGCAAAGATCAAGGAAGAAAAGGTCAAACGCAAACTTCGTGGGAGACATAGTGACTGACACTGGGTCGAAGTGAGAAAAAGAATAGAAAAGATGGAGTGAAGTCCGAGAAAGCAGACCATTGGATGAGGAGATCAAGGATGATAGGTCAGCAAGGAAGAAGGATCGTGGACAACTCAGCAAGTGGGAAAAGCCACTGTTGGATGCTTTGGAGAACTGCGTGAGAAGGAAGGAAAGATAGGCTGGAAAAGCCCAGAAAACGCAGGTCAAGTTGACATAGGGTGTTAGACACTTAGGGTTTTGGTATCTAGGGTTTTGACACTTAGGTTTCAGCCTAAGGATGTCGGTGAGACACTATAAAGTATAAATAAAGGTCTAAAGGACCTGGGTCGGGTTGGTATGATGTTGTTGTTGATCTAGTTGTATTGTTGTTATGAGTGATTACTGTTGTGAGAGAGAGAAGTGTTGAGTGTGAGATCCTTATAGAGTTGTAATATCTTCAACTGAGTGAGAAGGTCGAACCCTGTAGCTAGGTGCACAGGGGGAGGAGAGAAAGAGAGTAGAAGAGAGAAGATCTGCTAGCTGAGAGCACAAAAAAGAACTATATGATTTACCTCAATATAATATAGCATAGTTATGTGGATGTAGCCCTAGAGAGATGGTGAACCATGTATATTTCGTGTTATGTGTGATTGATTTATGTCTCTATCATTGATATACTATGATTACATTATTGTGTTAGATCATATAAGTATATGTGCAGAGTACATCTAAGCTGATAAGTGATATAAGTAGGGTGTTTTGCTCTTGTACTATATCCACTTGATATTCCCTTTGGTTGTAAACATATCTATCCTACAACCCCCTCATAGCTACTTTGGGTGAGACTGCATCTACTTCGCAGGTGTTGTCGAAAGGGCCAGTAGCTAGGGCTTGTTGGTGCGCTCTTGGAGATGAACCTTGGGTCTGCCCCTGTGCCAACAAATGATTTCTTTGCTGGGACTAGAATATTATTGAGGGAATGTGTAGGTGGTTCCCATCAAAGAAAAAGATTCAGAAGTGGATAAAAGATCAAGAAAATAACTTCGTTGAAGCCCAGAATAAAAACCCTAATCTGAGTACAGAGGACTGGTTAGGAAGATATATCTTCACTGACATTCACGAGATCTTCTTTGAAGGAATCCATTAGGATCTATATGAGTGGTTATATAGATTAGCATATACACAAATTGAGATCACACCTAGATCCCCTGTGGTCTAGACGTCGACATTGATCCAGAAGGTCCAGAGAGTCGATAACGTTGTATCCAGAGCAGTAGATCACCAGTTCGATAACACCATTGGAGGTTACATCATCGAGTTCATTGTTGAGAGAGTAGAATCATATAACCAAGCCGAGAGATACTTTTTCAGGGGACCTAGAGGAAAATTTTTACATTTTCTGAAGTTAAGGATGAAGATACTCTTGCATGAAAAGCACATCTTGAAGATACAGTAGATTGGTTGGGTTTTAAAAGGATAATGTTTAAGAATTTAGACAGCGATAGGGACACTGAAGCTGGACATACGCATAGTGGAAAAGTGTTCAGAGAATTCCACCTTGTGGACTTGTTCAAGAATAACTATGGGGATGAGGATTTCTACAGTGGAGAAGAGGCATATCTGGCAGACGAAGAACATTTAGAACCCTCTAGGGAAGAGGAAAGAGAAACTAAAGAACTTCACCAGGACGAACCAGAAACTTCAGGAAATGCGCAAATTATTGAAGTAATGTTAATCCTCTTGTTGTTTCAGTAGCACTCGATAGTCAGAATAGTTAGAATCACTAGATCCCTCAGAGTACTATTACTAGCAGTTCAACATCTACTCAGACAGGAAACCTAGGTAGCTCTATGGCAGATGAGATGAGGCTCCCTATCTTTAGGGGAGATGGATGTGAAGATCCTGATCAGCATTGGTTCTTGTGTGAGGCCATATGGAATATCAAAAATGTTACCGGTGAAGTTGTTAAAAGAAACCAGTTCAACGCTACACTAAGGGATCGCGCATTGAGCTAGTAAATGAAGCTTGTCCAAGGAATTGTGCAACCTAAGCCACTAAAAGAGATCAATAATGCACTGATTTTAGATTTTAAGAAACCTAAATCAAAGTCCCAATGTATTACAAAACTAAAGGAGATCAAGCAAAAGGTAGTTGAACCAGTTTGGGAGTTCGATCAGAGGTTCAAGACCTTAACAGGCCGATTGAATTTTAAGATCCCAGACGAGAAGAACAAAGAATGGTTTATTGTTTCCCTCTTACCACACATTAGAGTCCCTCTGATGCAATAGAATATTTCTTCATAGGTGGAGGCATTGGAGATCGCCATGAATCTTGAATCAACCCCTGTGGGAGAATCCAACTCAGGTATGAGCCAATTAACTAGCTTTTCTTTACAGGTTGAAGACATGAAGAAGGACAAGGGAAGAGACAAAAGAGAAGAAATATGGTGTGTCAGATGCAGAACAAAAGGCCATGACAAGGAACACTACTCTCTATTCAATGAATATTTGGCTTCTGTAGCCCCAAGACCCTTGAATCAAGTCATCTTACCTTGGTGCGAAGTATGCAGAAACAGACATCACCCTAGTGAGTGCTATTACATGCAAAAATATCTTCAGACACCCACAAAATTGTATTGCACATTTTGTAAGTAAGTAGGGCATGATGATAGATATTGTAGAGCTTATGACCTCATGCATGAAAGATTAAGAGACATCTACAAAATTCAAGTTGGAGTACAATAAGAAGGAAACACTATGCAGTACAACTCTCTAGGCAGAGGAAAATTTAAACCTCGTGGTGGATTCATAGGACGAGGAGGAGGAGGAGGTATGGGTTGAGGCCGAGGAGAGATAATATGTTATAACTACATGTGACCAGGACATCTAGAAAGGGACTATCAGAACCCTTGTACCACTTGCAGTTATTGCAATTCCTTTGAACATGTCATTGAAGACTGTCCAATATTGTTGGCTAAGTTTCAGGAAAGACGAGGACCTCCGTAGAACCCGCAAATACAGTTAATCAAAGAAGAACCTCGTGGAGCAGACCTTAGAGTCATTGTTATCACTTAAGGAGGTGTTGCTATAGGAGAGGATAGAATGACCCAAGGAAAGATCACAGAAGCCTCAGGTATTAGGAAAGATGCAGAGAAGATCCACACTTTCGATGTGAAGAGAGAAAGACATACCTTTGAGGAAGCAAGACAAGAGTTCAAAGAAGATCAAATTTCTTCATCAAAGACATGACCATAAATAAGAGAGTATGGAATGCCTCATGCATTTGATCAGTCTGCTTCGCCAAGAGAAGGAAAAGAGGTAAGAAAGCTCATGGACTTTTTACATACTTGTATTAAGTTGATCCAGGATGAAAGCATTGTACAAGAGTTATAGAACTTAATCAGACAGTATGAGCTAGGAAAGATAGATCCCTTACTGAATAAGGTGGTGCACCGGATTAAAAAAAGGACAAGGACAAATAAAGAATTACACTTGAATGCTCAGATAGGAGAATATGATATAGATTATGTAGTCCTCGACTTAGGGTCAGAGGTCAATGTCATAACAAATAAAACTTGGGCACTGATGGGAAAAATGAAGTTGATATATTCTCCTATCAGGCTTAGGATGGATAACCAACAAGATGTCAGCCCTTTTGGATGACTGGAGCATGTCCCTGTGGACATCGACGGAGTTATAACGTTTGCAGATTTTGAGGTAATTGAGATAGTTGATGATAGTTTCCCTTACCCTGTGCTGTTAGGAATTGATTGGGCCTTCAATAATTCCATTGTGGTTGACTTAAAGAAAATAAGTATGATTTTTGAAAAACATGGCCTTAGGTTCATAGCACCTTTATATCCAGATGAAGGTCCATGATACACAACGCCCATCAAAGAAGAAGACCATGCATATGAATTGGAAAACATATACAAACTGATAGCCATGCAATAGGATTATATCAATCCCACAACCGATGGGAATATAAGTTGGTGAAGTGACAAAGCGTGTTCATCAGACTTGGAAGAAGCACTGGAGAATTGGCATAACTAGATGTATGAAGTATCTACCAGGATATATGCTATATTAACTAGAGAAGTTAGCTGGATCGGCACAACACTAAGTAACTTGCCTACCTTTGATGGTTTGAATCCTTTAGAAGACTTCTTATCAGACTTCGAAGCAAGTGTACCAACCCAACAGAGTTTTTTGGCAATGGATGAGGCCCTAAAAGCCACACCAACAAGATGGTGGGGGACACATAAAGGAAACATCACAGACTGGGTACAATGTTGAACTTTGATGACAGCGTGGTTCTCAGCACAAGCAGAAAGATATGAAGTGAGGTACACAGGTTGAAGATTTCCAAAATACCATGTGTGGAGTTGCGAAGAAGCCTGTATCAATATTCCTCAGAAATAGTGGGTGCACAAATTTATTAACATGCTGGACACAACCCCTATCAATTGGTACCTTCAAGCAGAGTTGCACCTCATCACTCCAGATTGGGAAGGTATGACTCATAATTTTGTAACCACATTTTTCTTTGAAAGTCAATATCCTTCAGTAGACCAATTGTTATAGATTGTTAGACAGAAGGTATTTGAGGAGGCATCTAGCCTCCCTTTTCTGCAAGAAGAGGATGAATGGACTACGCCTGTACAGAAATTGCAAAGCCGCTACAACATCAATGCTGATGAAGACGACGATCCGAGGAAGGTGAACATCATCGAAACAGAAGGCCAGAGAAATGTGGAAGGACCAGGAGTTGAGATACCATTAACTGGACAACCGATCAAGATTAAGAAGGTCAACATTAGAATAGAAGAGACACCGAAGTTTGCCAATGTCGGAGATTATTGGGATGCTTCTACCATCTACAAGATTACAGAGTTGTTGCACGAGTATCAGGACTTGTTTCCGACCAAGTTCACTAATATGAAGGGTATCAAAGGACTTATGGGAGAGATGAGAAAACCTTTGAAAGTAGATGAAAAACCAGTCAAACAAAGGACCTACAGATTGAACCTGAAATACAAGGAAAAAGTGAATATTGAGCTCGACAAAATGCTAGAAGCAGGGATTATAGAACCTGTCAAAGAGTCGAAGTGGATCAACCCTATGGTGGTACAAGACAAGAAGACATGAGAGATGAGAATCTGTTTGGATCTCATGAAGTTAAATGATTCTTGTTTGCATGACCCCTTCCCTACGCCATTCACTAACGAAGTATTAGTTAACGTGGGAGGCCAGGAGGTATATTCTCTATAGATGGCTTTTCAGGATACCATCAAATCTGGATTACCAAGGAGGACTGCCATAAGACCACATTTTCTATAGAATGGGGGTCTTATCAGTATACAATAATTCCATTTGGACTGAAGAATGCCCCAACCATCTTTTCCAGGGTGGTGGTTGAAGCATTCAAAGAATTTTTGCATAAATTTCTAGAAGCATATTTTGATGACTGAACTATGTTTAGTTTGTTGAAAAATCATATTGAATGTTTAAGACTAATGATGGATAAATGTAGGCAGTGTCAAATTTCTTTGAATCTCAAGAAGTGCATCTTCTTCTCACCATTTGGAGTGTTTTTAGGTCATATTGTATGTAAGCAAGGGTTGTTAGTAGACCCATCTAAAATTGCCATTATCATTTATTTTCCCCCTCCAACATCGGTCAAGCAACTGCGCACTGCGCTGGGACATACTAGCTATTACAATAAGTTCATCAAAGAGTATGCCTAGATTACAGCACCCATGGAAAAGATGTTAAATAAGCATTGTCAATTTAGTTGGACAGAGGAATGCTAGAAGAGCTTCGACACCTTGAAAAAAAAGATGGTTACTGAGCCCATTTTGGTTTTCCCAGATTGGAGCAAGGAGTTTCACGTGCATGTTGATGCATCTTCCATTGCATTAGGAGTTTTGTTAGCCCAACCAGGAACATGAGATATTGATCACCCATTAGCCTTTGCTAGCAGGAAGTTATCTACAACATAAATTAACTACACCACTACAAAGAGAGAAGGATTAGCCATGGTGTATGCATTGCATAAGTTCTTCCACTACTTGTTGGGGGGACACTTTAAAATGTTTACAGATCACTCCAAACTGAAGTACCTTGTCAACAAGCTAGTGTTGGGGGGGCGAATATGAAGATGGATTATGTTGTTTCAATAATATTATTTTGAGATCATAGTTAAGCCAGGAAGAATGAACAAAGGTCCTGACCACTTGTCGAGGTTGGAACATGGCGAAGAGCCTACCAGTTTGGAGGATACACTGTCAAATGCATAACTTCTAGCCATTAACAAGGATGATGATCACTTCACAGACATAGTCTACTTCCTATCAACTGGAATGGTACCTAACGAGTATACAATTCCCCAGAAGAAGAAACTAGTGGTGTGCGTTGTAGACTTTTCACTTATAGTTGGACATATATACAAGATGGGACCTAACGAGATACTGAGAAGGTGTGTTATGGAGGCAGAGAAACCCTTGATCCTCGCAAAATCTCATGAAGGCATCGAAAGAGGACATTATGCAGGGAGAGAAACTGCGCAGAAGGTTTTATGAGCTCGCCTTTGGTGGCATACCCTCCATAGATATGCTAAAGATTATGCCAGAGCCTATGGTGTATGCCAAAGAGTTGGGAAACCGTCCAGAAGAGACAAAATGCCATTAACACCGCAACTGGCCTTACAATCTTTTGAAAAGTGGGCTATCAACTTTGTTGGACCCATAAACCCACCGGGGAAGCATACAAGAGCAAGGTACATCATTAATGCGATAAAATACTTGACCAGATGAGCCAAAGAAAGAGTAGTAAAGGACTGAAGTGCAACTACAGCTGTGCGCTTCATTTTTTATGACATCAAAACCTGGTTTGGATGCCCTAAGATACTGATGAGTGATCAAGGCAGACACTTCATCAATAAGACAATTGAAGCCCTGATTGAGGAATTTGCAGTACATCATCAGAAGAGCACACCCTACCATCCACAGGAAAATGGGATAGTTGAAGCATTCAACAAGATCTTGGAGACAATGCTGACGAAGATCTGTAGTGAGAATAGGGATGACTAGGATTTAAGAGTACTTGTAGTACTATGGGCCTATAGAACCACTTGCAAGGAACTAATAATGTAGACCCCCTTGAAATTGGTTTATGGTCTTGAAGTTGTTGTCCCAATGGAATACTTGGTACCAAGCCTAAGAATTGTTTCCTTTACAGGTATGGATGACACTGGCACTGCTCGCGAGAGGCTTGCACAGCTGGTTGAGTTAGAAGAAGACAGATTTATTGTAGGATTCCACCAGCAGGTTCAGAAGGAAAGAGAGAAGGCCTATCATGATAGGCACATCAAGAAGAAGGCATTCAATCAAGGTGATTTAGTACTGATGTATGACAGTAAGTTTATAAAACACCCAGGGAAGTTCAGAACGCATTGGCTCGGACCATATGAGATCACCTATGTTACAGAAGGAGGAGTTGTGTAGCAAAAGACATTGAACAAAGAATGGAAGGAAGGATTAGTGAATGGGATTCAGCTGATGTTGTATTATGACAACTCACTGCCTCGTAGCTCTCAGTAAAAGAAAGAAGAAAAGGTTCTAGGTACCAGGTTTAGTTGAAACTGGCTAACAAACACAGAAAAGACAGTCTTCACAAGGAGGGAAAGGAGGCATTGAGTAGAGAGCAAAGGCTGCACTATGCAATCTAAAATTGAAGCAAAACAGAAGCATCAGATCCGAAGTGCCTTGGGATGAGTCTCATGTGAGTGTTGGGGGCTTGTTGGCCCTTGGTTATGGAAGGGAGAAAATATCAAGGAAGAAAAGGTCAAACACGAACTTCGTGGGAGACATAGTGACTGATACTAGGTCAAAGTGAGCAAAAGAACAAAAATGATGGAGCGAAGTTCGAGAAAGCAAGCCGTTGGAAGAGGAGATCGAGGATGATAGGTTAGCAAGGAAGAAGGATCATGGAAAAATCATCAAGTGATAAAATCCACCATTGGATGCTTTGGAGCACCACATGAGAAGGAAGGAAAGATAGGTTGGCGAAGCCGAGAAAACACGGGTCAAGTTGACCTAGGGTTTTAGACACCTAGGGTTTTGGTATCTAGGGTTTTGACACTTAGGTTTTGGCCTAAGGATGTCAGTGAGAGATTGTAAAGTATAAATAAAGGTATAAAGGACCTGGGTCGGGTTGGTATGATGTTGTTGTTGATCTAGTTGTGTTATTGTTATGAGTGATTACTGTTGTGAGAAAGAGAAGTGTTGAGTGTGAGATCCTTCTAGAGTTGTAATATCTTCAGCTAGGTGCGAAGGTCAAACCCTGTAGCTGGGTGCAGAGGGAGAGGAGAGAAATAGATAAGAAGAGAGAAGATCTGTTAGCATAGAATGTAGACAAGAACTATATGCTTTACCTCAATATAATATAGCACAGTTCTGTGGATGTAGCCCTAGAGAGAGGGTGAACCACGTATAGTTTGTGTTGTGTGTGATTGATTTATGTCTCTATCATTGATATACTGTGATTACATTATTGTGTTAGATTAGATAAGTAGATGTGAAGAGTAGATATAAGCTAATAAGTGATATAAGAAGGTTGTGTTGTTCTTGTACTAGATCCACTTGATATTCCCTTTGGTTGTAGACATCTCTATCCTACAACCCCCTCATAGCTGCTTCGGGTGAGACTGCATCTGCTTCGCAGGTGTTTTTGAAAGGGAAAATATCTAGGGATTGCTAGTGCACTCTTGGAGCTGAACCTTGGGTCTGCCCCTATGCCAACATAAACACAAAAGAGGCGACTACCTTCATATCGTACATGTAGCTACATCTGAACAAGATGTTGTAATCGAGCAGAGCGTCGATAAATTCAATGTCAATGAGGATAGTATTTCCCCCAAGTTCAACGTGGACATTTTGAAAGAGTCCTTCAGGAGAGGGTGGTCGTCCATCATAAGCTCTCTGAGTGATGGCGGATGGTATGAGCTCGCGAGAGCCAAGTTTCTGCCATAAGGTTTTGGACATGATGTATGTGGATGCACCTTCATCAATGATGCAACAATGAACTGTGATGTTCTAGATTTTAACTAATATTTGGAAAGCTACCAGAGCAGGGAGATGAGGTTCCCCACTATCAAGATTAAATGTGATGAGTCTAGTATCAGCAGGGTCGACTGCCCCCAAGGTAGAAAGTAATGACTTTCCTTGAGTGGGATAGGTTTGAAGGACTTCTAAGACTGACATGGTAGCAAGAGACTATGCCAAGTCATCGACTAGAGTATAATTGTGTGCCACCCTAGCCTAAGGGTTGTTGACATTTCGTCGTAATGGGATGCAAGGAATATGAAGGTGTGTTTCAGTATTAGGATGTGGAATCATCAAAGGTGGTCCAGTTGTAGCTGGAACTGCTTCTGAGGTAGTGGGAGAAGATTCAGGGCGTGCGTTGTATTGATGACTGCATGTTTGTAGAAGAATTTCTTCCTCACTAGTGAGGAGGATAGTGCGATCTGCAGAAGTGCCAAGGTTTGGATACTGTCCCATCTATGGTG
This sequence comes from Picea glauca, assembly GCA_000966675.3. Classification (NCBI taxonomy): domain Eukaryota; kingdom Viridiplantae; phylum Streptophyta; class Pinopsida; order Pinales; family Pinaceae; genus Picea; species Picea glauca. The sequence continues at coordinate 1,306,762 of JZKD02S1687407.1, forward strand.
GGGCAAGGTGTATTTCCTATTGGGTGTTCATCACCCCTTGGTGTGGAATGGGGTTTTGCAGCATGGTTGGGGGTGGCTGTTGCACATATTGTTGTGGGTCCTACTTAGGGGCAGGTGGTGCTGGGGGACATGGTCCATTTATAGATTCTTTCATCTATTTAAAGTTAGTGATTTGGGGGAAATGGTGAGTATAATGGCCATATTCACCGCAAAGGGCACAAGGGAAGTTTGTCTGAAGATTGTTGTTATTCTTCCCTTGGAATTTGTTGTTATTTCCCCCTTGAGGGTTTTGTTTCCCTTGATTCTGGTTGCCCCTGACAGGTTGGTTCTTTTGGGGGGGATTCCCCCCAGTTGTGGATTATTATTGTTTCAGTTTTTTCCTTTCTTTTTGGCATTATTCGACTGATGGGTCATATTTTCCGTATTCATTTGTTCAAAATTTTGATATTACTAAATAGGAGAGGGATGAACAAAATTAAACCTAGTGTGTGGGTGTCCTTGTGGTGGAGCCATGGGCTGTTGAGGGCCAAGAAATGGAAAGTATGGATTATTTTGTGGAAATGATCCATAGGGTACATATGAAGGCGTAGCGCTTTCACTAGTGCTTATGGTGTAAACTGAGGTAGAGGGGGTACCCAAACTTGGTTGGATAGCTAGGCACATTGTGGGTGCTGGAAGGGGGTCCAATTATAGGTGCAGGAAGGAAAACAGGGTATGGCTCTTGATAAGGGGGAGGAGGATAATAAGAGGGTCCTCCATATACCGACAGATATTGAGGTGTTCCATACATAGGTGGTTGTTTGGGGTGTGGATTGTGGTGTGTTTTGGTACCAATCAATCCATCTGCTAAGTGAGACATCCCAGGTTTGTCCTAGGCAAATGGTATGAGTCTTGGGAGGTTAGGTAGTACTATGTATAAGTATCCTGACAGTGAATAGATGAGGTCATATTTTTGAGCCTTATTGATGGATTCTTCTTTGGATTGGGGGAAGGTGGAAGCCACCTCTTTTCTGAGGAGGGAGACAAGTGATATGAGAAACCAATCAAGGCATTGTTGTTTGGTGGTTTCTTCTTTTCATAAACTATGTCGTTGACTCCATTCATGGATGTGGTCAGTGATATGTGTGGCTGAGGTTTGTTTAAAATCAAAGAGTAGTTCAAGAACATTGTCATGGCAGATTGGTAATTGAAAGAAGGTAAAAAATTCTTTGGCCAAAGATTCAAAAGTCGCATGGGACCCTGATTTTTTGTCTACATACCACTTGGTTGATGGTCCAGTGAGTGTGCGTTGGAATAACCTTAATCGGTAAAATTCATCCATGATGCTATTTGAAGAGAACCATAAGTGGAATGTCATGACATGATTAGCAGGGTCATCTCCTTCCTTTCCTTCAAATTTGGGGATCTTTGAAGGTAGTTTGGTGGGCATTGCTGGCCATGTGGGGTCATGTAATATAGGATCATTTGTGAGCTTGCTCAAATCTGGTATGTTGAGGGAAGCCAAGTATGGCATCTGAAGTGGTGGTAAAGGGTTAGTTCTAGCCATGGTATGAGTGGTGTGTGTACTTGACTCGTGAGGGGGGTTAGGTGGGGTTGTAATTCCTCTTTGGGAAGAGGTTTTCCCCCTGCTTCCTTGTAAAGGAGAGAGAGTGGATGGTTGACCTTGGGAAGTGGACACAAGTAGAGTGGAACCAAGAAAATTTGATCCTAATATAGTAGCACTCGCAGGGGTGTGAGAAGGTGGAGCTTATGAGTTGGCAATACTAGGAAATCCCCCTAAAATAGAAGGGAGATTTAGCAAGCGTATGGAACGACGGGGATTCTATGGGTCCCCTATGATATCCGACTAGCAAAGTGGATGTGTGAAAATGGTGATGAGAGAAATAAATTAGCAAGAGTCTTTGTTTATAATTTTTTGGACCTTCAATATATCTCACAATCATATGTAATCACAAGAGCATCATACATAAATCAATTGACAAAGAAACATACATGTGGGTAGGTAGATTTTGTCTGCATGGGAGAACAAAGAAAAAAAATGCTCGTGTCCTAAAAGACATAATTCCCTTCCTCTCAAATACTACTGGACCTTCCATTAGCACTCAAGAGTGGGGTCTTAAGCCACCAGAAGAGGAACTAGTGAAGGTTGAAATAATCAGTTATAATGAGGGGTAGAGGGGGCATATCCTGAAAGAGATAGTGATATTTCCCAATAGCCACACAAAATCCTATCAAGGTGCAATTCCAGCCCACAATTGCCACCTGGGTATATGTCCTAAAATTTGGTCACTAGGTACCTCGGTCAAAGTGTGACATTTAGATTTTTGGCCTCAGAAATGGGTCATGGGCTGGATCCTGTCCAAGAGGTGGGTGCCTCAAGGGGGGATGCACAGAAAAACCAGACCTTAGCCTTCAACCCTTCACGAGTATCTACCTGCCTTATGGTGTAGGAAAACTTGACTTGGAGGATTTAAAAGTTCCCTATTTGTCAACTTCTACTATTTGAAGATGTGAGAAGTAGATAACAAGGATTTATTTGGATGACTATCCCCGAGATCCTACCTAGACTAAAAAAATTCTTTTGGCACCTCCTATGGAGGAAAACTTAGTGAGTTTTTAGAAAAAATTTAAATGTGGTTGTTTGAGAGATTGGGGGTGTGAACCAATCTCGTTGAAATTAAGTGGGACTAGATAGTCTCGTCAAGAAAAGGGTGGAGCATTTCAGAATCTCTTTGGAGGAAACCTACTTCAACCTCCATGATTCTAGATGAAACTATGTGAGTGAGTAGTGACTTTTTGTGTGAACAAGTGAAAGTGTGCCAAATTTTTAATAAGTTATGTGTCACCTTGCTGCATGTGGACTTTGTGTGGTCCTTACAAGTCTCGATTACCTAATTTACTAAATTCCACTGGTACAACCTTGCAGAATTTTAAAGTCCCTAGAGAACTATCATGTGGACATATGGGTCCTTACCAATCCTTTAACTCCCTAGTGTGATTTAATCTAAGAAATATTCAAACAAACTATCCTAGATTGTGGACATGTGGGCATGTATGGGCCCGTTACAAAACCTTTAAACTCCCCTAGTGATGTAATATAAGAAAGTAGATTCAAAACTATCCTATCTTTGTAGCATGTGGGCATGTGTTGGCCCTTAAAAATTTAATATGTGTTTGAAAAAGAAACTAAGAGGAGTCCTGAGGGGGCTGTTGTCCTCTCCTAAAGATTTTGTCTTTTTAAGGGAGATGAAATTTTCCCTCAATCATTTTTCTGATTCTCAAGATCGCTTTATGGCGCGAGAGAAGAGCATACTCAATGATTGATGTTCAACTTCTGGTCCCAATGCAAGTGTTATTTATATGTGATATAGAATTATTCCATCTTAACTTTAATCAAAGAAAGCCATCCATGTGGAAAAATGAAAGAAAAAAGAGAATACATATGGATTTAAACCCCCTAAGTGCCTATGTTTTGACTAACCCTTAAGGTGGAGAGGGAATCTAAGTGTGGTACATATTAAAATTTACATAGAATCAAGCTTAATAAGGCTATGGTCCTTCAATAGAACACAAAAGACCTTACAATGTGTGAATTTCTGGACAAATGTGTAGGTCGCAGAGTAGACAAAGGCGCATGTGGCGCCAATGCGCAAATAAAAAATGACATGTTGGTGCAGGTGCACAAAATGTGCTGAGACACATAGTGAGTTTGGTACCCATTCTTGAAAGACGCATCTGTGTATTAAAAAACCCATGCACTTTCTATTACACGGTCGAGAAGAAAATTTCGGATGAAATTCTCTTAGCTTGGGCCAGTTATGGTTCTAGTTAGGCTTGGGCTAGTTATGGTTCCTGCAAGTTAAATAAACCAAAAAGAAGTGCTCAAACAACCAAAATGGGGAGGAAATTGATACCTATTACCAATGGAGTTGCCAATTTGTTGTATCCTTTTCGTCACCTAAATGAACAAAAGAAGGACACTTGTAAGTCTAGTTGGGTTAGCTAGACAGGAAATAAATGAATGCAAGAGTTAGAAACATCAAGCATAGAAAATAAAAAAACAACTAAACTAATAACAATAAAATAAATTAAACTAGAGTGCATAAGGATATTAGAATAAAAAATAAACAACATTCATGCCACCAATGGATATATTGTATTAGTGGTAAAACACCAAAGAGAAAGGGAGACTTATGGGTCCCCTCTTCCTCCAAGGGAGGGCTCTTGAACCCCCAATGATTGAGCTCTTCTTACAAATAGAAAACTAAAAGGAGATGGTGAAGAAATCCAAAGCTCATTCACTCAAGAGGTGATGTGAATAGCTGAATGAAATGATGCTTGTATTATCCAATGAGGAAAGAGGTTCCTTACAGGAAAATATAGGCAACATAACAATACAAATAGATTCTTGGAAATATAGTGCACCCATGGCCTCTTTTTATAGCAAATATTTGAGGCATTATTCAACCAATGTTTAGTGTGAATAGGAAGCCATTTAGGGCACCTCTAGGTCTTTGACCAGCCCCCCACTCAGATTCAATTTGGATTTGAGGGTCAAAACGACTTGGGAGTTGAACCAGAAGTGGGTGGGCGGCCAAAAAAAATCATAAATGCATCGTTTCGAGATGTGCGTAGTTTTTTGCGTCCACAATCGTGCATCGGGCATGTGTGTGTTTTTCTAGTATTTTTGGCTGGTGCATGTGTGTGCGCTTCCTTTGTATTCTGAGCGCATGTTGATTTTATAACTAGTTGTATAGTTTTGTGCCCTTTGGAAATTCATTTTTTGGGCGATGGATGAACTAATAAATGTTTGGATATGCTGGATTCATGTAACCATTTGTAGATGAAATTTTAATGATAACACCAGGGTGAGGCTTTGCAAGAATCCTTGCTTTTAGAGGAAAATCAATATAAGTATACAAATCCAGCTATGGAAGAGTTCCGATAAGATTTGAACAAATTAACATTTCAACTGAATCAGAATAAAGGTAAGGAAAAAAGAGAAGATGTTTGGTGTATAATGTGTAGGACAAAAGGCCATCACAAGAATGAATTGCCACTATTTGTGCAGTATATAGGAGTGAGGATGCCAAACCCTTTATATTTAGGAGAACCATGGTGTGAGATATGTAAAGTACATGAAAATGATCCTGATCATTGTCCCATGATGCAGAAGTATGAGACAGTTTTGAAGAGCACTTTTTGTTATTTTCGTAAGTCAGTGGGACATGAAGACAAATACTGTAGAAATATAACACGCAACCATAGTATAATCAGGGACCTCAGTATAACACACTACGTAGAGACAATCAGGGTAATAGAGTAGGTGTTCGCGGAGGAAGAGGATTTGGAGGAGATCGAGGACCAGTATTTTTTCATAAATATTAAAAGCCTTGACACTATGCAAGATATTCCTCATTACCACCTGTGACATGTATGTATTGTTGCGTAGCAGACCACCAAATAGAAGACTGTCTGACACTGTTGATAAAAATACAAGAAAAAAGAAACTAGAATAATTAGAATGTGCAATGGATTGCTATGGAAGATAGGAAGAGGATGAAAAGAAGATACATATATCGACCTGAGGTGGAGTTAAGACATACGATGATGCAGCAAGACAAAACAAATATATACAGCAGTGGGTAAGGAAGAATGCAAAACCTGAGCAGAAATTTGATGTGCGCAAAGAAAAAGAGATATTCAAGGAAGCTAGACAGGATATTTTGAAGGAGAAAATTGTATCTACCTCGGGAATGAATCCAACAAATTATGTACCGATGTATGACATCCCTCCCTTGTTTGATCAGACCAACAAAGAGCAGACTTCAGAGAAAGTAAGTAGCTTAATAAACTTGTTGGTATCTTGTGTTAAATATTAAATGATAAGTCATCTCTACAAGTACTATAAAATCTATTATAAAAGTGTAATGTTGGGGAAGAGGGGGTGAAGATAGTAAATTAGGTTTAGAGGAAGATAATAACAAGAATATAATTTAGGTTGAATGCAAACATTGTATATTTTAATATGGGAGATATCATACTAGACTTAGGGTCTGAAGTCAATGTTCTTCCAAAGAAGACATGGGAAGCTATGGGAGAATCTAAATTAGGGTATTCACCTATTCAGTTGAAGTTATAAAATAATCACAAAGTGGTTCCACTGGGAAGATTGAAGGGGATACCAGTAGATCTAGATGGTATACACACAATGGAAGACTTTGAAGTCATTGACATAGTAGATAATACTAAACCATATCCAACTCTGTTGGGATTGGATTGGGATTTTGATAGCTAGGAAATCATCAATTTGAAGAGAAGAAATATGATCTTCGAATATATAGAATACATAGTAATTTCACCTTTGGACCCTTCATAAGGAGGAAGGTATGTGGAACCTACAAATAATATCCTTACGGAAGACATAAATCAGCTTTACAGAACCACCGTGTGCGAAGAAGATTATATCAACCCAACTGCAGATGACATGCTGAGTTGGAGGAGTATTAGTTATTGTGCTTTAGAATATGACATAGGACTGGAAAACTGGAAGCAATGAATACTTGAATTATTGACTAGAATATGCACCAGAATGATGCACACACTTAGATGGATTGGATCTTAGGTAAGAGAACCTCCTACTTTTTATGGTCAAGGCAATATAAAAGAATTTTTAGAAAATTTTGAATTACAATTTTTGGAGAATCAAAGGATATTATCTCTATACATAGAATTGAAATCCACACCTTCACATTGGTGGGGTGCGCATAAGGAGAAGATTAATAACTGGTTTCAATGTAAAAGGTTACTGCGTATTAGTTTTGGCGCAGAGCAAGAGAACAATTTTTTGGAAAAAATATGATGGGATTGGACAAACCAGGGAATAAATAGATAGGTGTATGGTCTAATGGAGATTGGTACCACTAGAAGAATGGCCACATTACCTTATTCACACTTTAGAAGGAATTCCAAAGAACTGGTACACAAAACATGAACAATGCAGAGAAACTACCAATTGGGAAGAAATGCAGAATAATTTTTTGGTTACATATTCCTTTGAGCATGAGAGTCCAAAGATAGATACAACATTAAAGGTAGTAAGGGATAGGATTTTTGAAGAACCTGAAGTAGATATTGTCACAACATACTAGAACCAGAAGAAACAGACAGTTAGACAATTGTTACCTTGCTATCATGTCACATAAGAAAAAGACCCAACAGAGGATAACCCATACGATATCAATATCCTAGAAATTGAAGGAAAATGAGAAGTAGAGGGTCCCAAGATAGAATCAAAAGATTATGTAGTCCCATTAAATATCAAGAAGGTAAATATTCGAACAACAGAAAACCCAAAGATTGCAAGCATTGGAGATTATTGGGATAATTAGATAGTAAAAAGAATCACAAAATTACTACGTGATTACAGTGACTTGTTCCCATCAATGTTTTCAAAGATGAAGGAATTAGAATGAGAATTAAGAGAGATGAATATCCTTTTGAAGCCAAAATCCAGACCTATAAGATAGAGACCTTACAGGTTGAATCCAATATATAAGGAGAAACTAAAGGCAAAATTTGAAAAGATGCTAGAAGATGGTGTCATAGAATCTGTGGAAGAATCAAAATGGATTAGTCCTATGGTGGTGCAGTAAAAGAAGCAAGGGGGAATCAATATCCATGTTGACTTGAGGAAACTAAATGATTATTTCCTACATTATCCTTTTCCTACCCCATTTACAAATGATTTTTTGGAGAATGTAGGGGTTCAAGAATCCTATTCATTTACATTTGGGTTTTCAGGGTATCATCAGATCAAGATTGTGCCAGAAGATGGACACAAGAAAACAAATTGCTACAGAATGGGGATAATTTCAGTATACAGTTATGCCATTTGGATTGAAGAATGAACCGACCATTTTTTCGAGGGTAGTAGTAGCATCTTTTAAGGATTTCATTCATAATGTTTTGGAGGTTTACTTGGATTATTGGACAAAGTTTAGTTTATTAAAGGACTATGTTGTAGTACTAAGACTGATGTTGGACAGGTGTAGACAATATCAGATCTCACTAAATATTAAGAAGTTCATTTTCATTGCACCTTTTGGTATTTTGTTAGGACATGTGTGTAAATAGGGTCTACTGGTTGATCCTCCTAAAATTGTTTTCATACTTAACTTACCACCACCAAAGTCAGTGCACCAGTTGAAGAGTGCAATTGGCCATATAGGATATTACATAAAGTTCATAAGGGGATATGCATAGATTATTGTGCCAATGGAGAAATTGTTGAAGAAGGACATCTAGTACTAGTGGAATGATGAGTGCAAGAAGAGTTTGGATATTTTGAAGGAAAATATGGTCACTATGACAATTCTGGCGTTTCTTGATTGGTTAAAGGAATTTCATGTGCATGTGGATGCATGTGAAATAGCATTAGGAGCAGTATAAATCTAGCCATGCGAAGGTGATATAGATCACCCAATATATTTTGCAAGTAGGAAGTTTTTGGATTTAGAGCAGAACTACAATACTACAGAAAGAGGCGGTCTAGCTATGGTTTATGCATTACATAAATTCATATATTACTTGTTAGGACAACACTTCAAGATGTTTACAGATCATCCAGACCTGGGATACTTAGTTAATAAGATAGTGTTGTGGGGGAGAATATGCAGATGGCTATTATTATTTCATGAATTTTTCTTTGAAGTTGTGGTGAAGCCAGGAAGATTGAATGAAAGACCTTACCATTTAGAATTACTAATGGAGAAGAACCAAGCAATTTGGAAGATAACTTTCTTGATGTCCAACTATTTTCAGTATAGAATGCAGATGAATATTTTGTTGACATTATTGATTTCTTGAGTATAGGAGTATCCCCAAGAGATTTTAATACCATGCAAAAGAAGAACTTGGTAGTAAGAGATACATATTATCAACTGATTATAGGTCATTTATACAAGCTTGGAGAAAATATCATTCTAAGGAGATGTGTTATGGAGCATGAAAGGCCTATCATTTTAGCAAAAAAGAATGAAGGGATTGTTGGAGGACACTATGTAGGAAAATATATCGCATAGAAGGTATTGTGCACAGTTTTATGTTGGCCAATAGTTTATAAGGATTCAAGAAAATACTGTCATAAGTGTGATGTTTGTTAGAGAGTTGGGAAACCATCCAAGAGGAATGAGATTCCATTGATATTGCAAGTAACTTTACAAGTGTTTGATAAGTGGGAAAGTAGATTATGTAGGTCTAATTAATCAACCAGAAAGAAGATCATGGGCCAGATACATTATTACAACAACATAATATTTATCTAGATGGGTTGAGGTAGCACCAATAAAGGATTTTAGCATAGAGATTGCATTGCGCATTTTATTTGAACATGTAGTGAAAAGGTTTGGATGTCCAAGAATATTGATGAGCGATTAGGGGAATCACTTCATCATGAGTACAATTGAGGCAATTCTTGAAGAGTTTAAGATACAACACCAAAATATCACTCCTTATCACCCTCAAGAAAATGGAACAGTGGAAGCCTTCAACAAGATTTTGGAGAATGCCTTGACAAAGATATGCAATGTGAACATAGATGATTGGGATTTGAAGGTAACAACAATAATTTGGGATTATAGAAATACATGCAAGAAGCTAATAGGGTAGACACCCTTTATATTGGTATATGGACAGGAAGTAGTAGTTCCCTTGGATTATTTGATACCAATTCTGCACATTGCAGCAATTACAGATATGACAAAAAGGGGAGCAGCGCAAGAAAGATTGGCTCAACTAATGGAATTAGAAGAGGAATGAATCATAACAGGTTTCCATTAGGAGGTACAAAAAGAAGAATAATTTTAAGGAAGGAGATCAGTTTCTCCTCTATGACAATAGGTATTTGCAGCACCCAGGGAATCTTAGAATGCATTGGCTAGGGCCATATCAGATAAAGTTTGTCACATATGGAGGTGTTGTATGACGCACACTGCGCTCGCAAGCACATCCACTCACATGATCTTCTCTTCCACACGGCCCGAAGAACTCGAATGTTCTTCTTTTTCCCTATCGGGAAATCTACACCCATAGAAACTCTATCACGGGATATCCCTCCTTTTATCGGGAAATCGGACTTCGCAGTTTTGCGAGGTCAATGGTCGAGCATTGGTCTCTTAGATCTCCGAAACCCGATCACCAGTCAACGCTGACCCTTCCTTAACCTTGTCGGGACTTCCCCTATCACGATTTCGTCACTCGTAGTATCGAGCAACTCGGTTCTTCGACTGCCGAACCCCAATACACTGAAACTCCGATGCGCTCGCGAGTTGACTTTTCAACGGTCCCATCACCTCATCGGGATTTCGGAATTCACGGGATCGTGAATCTTGATGTCCATGTTTCGGGACTTTAATTTCCCTGAACTCCGATACGGTATGCCACCTGTCTGCTAACTGACTTCTCCGTGGCCCCACACAATTCTCACACCTGTCAGGATATCACGTTTCACGGTTTCACGATTCCTATTGCTATGTGCATGGGACTTCACCCGGTGAAACCCCGATACACGATTCCACGTGTAGATCCTACGACCCTTATGGCTCGTATCAACGGCCTGCCCCTCCTGAGCTTTTATCCTCTAGAGAATATGACGTCGTATCTCCCCTACACTTCTGCAAGATCTGATGGCCCACGGATTATCGCGAATCCTCCCTGGAGAATACCGACCGTTCGTTTCTTCTTTAAAGACCTATGGAAATCGAGCCAAGTCCTCCTCCGTGAAAACTTGTTCGTCTACGTGCAAACTTGCAATGCCTACTTGAACACTTCATGCACCACTCCTTGCACTATCTTTCAACAATTTCGAAGGCCTTATCCTTCCTGATCTTCTCCACGACCTTCAAGTCCTCAGAAAGAAACTCTTGCATGCACTCCTTGTGGCAACCCTTCAACCACGTCTAAGTGTTGAATTTCCTCGACTTTGCTCACACCTGCAGCAGAAGTCCTTAATCCTTCACTCAGGTTCGCAATCCTGACACTTTGTTTGGCCTGCGCACTCCTTGCACGGCTCCTGCGCCCAACTGCACCTTTGAGGAAATGAGATCAAAAGCTATCTATATCTGATCCCTATGTCAACGCACTCCTTACGGACACTTCGACTGCACTCCTTGCAAGAAATCTCTGGCTCAAATAGAGAAACAATTGAAACTCATTCCATCACCCTTTTAGACTTCAAACTCAAAGCATGAAATCATATACACAGCATATCAAAGCAAATTTATAATTGGAAGAAAACATTCATGAGCATATCAACATCAATACATAGAGAACAAACACAAAACCATGAATTTGAATCAACTCTTTTCTATTAATTCAAATGTCTGTACATGGGTGTTCTTACACAACTCTCTGCTTGTTCTTTCTCTAATGCTTCATCTCCAATAATGTTACAATGCACAATGAGGGTGTCTATATCCCATTTTTCTCTTGCGCTCTACAATCTGTCTAGTCTAGAATTAAATTCTATCTACTTTACATTAACTATCTTAAATGCGTCTACCTACTAAGGATGAGAGCTAAAGGCTCAAGGTCCAATTACAATATACAAGTGTGCTTCATCTTAATGGCTCATTTAAGATCGCGCAACAACTTCCAAGGTGATTATCAAAATTTGTGCTGGCTCGTCCAGCTGTCTTCCACTTTCGCGTTGGCTCGCTTGATGTGGGAGATGCTCCTCCATCATACTCCCTCGCTTGAAAACTTTCATGGGCTCCTGTCCATGAGCTCCTGGATGGTGTGTCCATGCTTCTGGATCTCTGCTTCAGTCTCCCAGCTAGTGTCTTCAACTGGATGATTTTTCCATTTGACCAGATACTCAAAGTATTCTTTTCTTCTGGTCCTCTTGCTTACTCTCTTATCCAGTATGCATTCCATCTGTGGCCTCTTTGCAACTGGCATCTACTTCGTCCACTGAATCACTGGCTACTCAATTCTAGTCTCTGTTTCTCCATTTCTATATGGGTACAAATCCGAGATATTGAATATCGGAGAAATTCCGATCCCATCGGGTAATTCAATCTCATAAGCATTTGCCCCGAATTTCTTCAAGACCTTGCATGGCCCGATTTTCTTCATCTGCATCTTATTATACATTCCCCTTGGGAACCTTTCTTTCCTCAAATTTGATAGAACCAGATCACCAACCTCAAACTGAAGTTGTCTCCGATGTTTATCGGCTCTGCGTTTATACTCCTGACTTGAATTCTGCAATCGCTGCTTCACCTGGTTGTGAAGTTCTTTCATCGCCTCTGCGAAATCTTCTACACTAGCGCTCCTAGTCGTAGTCTGTGCTGAATCTCTCAGTTCATATACCCCTCTCGGCTGCATGCCATAGAAAATCTGAAATGGACTCTGGTCTGTGCTCCTGTTTACTGAGTCATTATACGCGAACTCTGCCTGTGGTAATATGTTGTCCCACTGGCTGTGGTGTTCTGTCACCAAGCTCCTCAGCAAGTCTCCCAGACTTCTGTTCACCACTTATGTCTGTCCACCCGTCTAAGGATGATATGTTGAACTAATTAACAAGTTAGTTCCCAGCTTCTTCCATAAGGTCCTCCAAAAATTCCCTATGAATTTGGTGTCTCGATCCAAAACTATACTTTTCGGCAACCCATGAAGTCGAATGACCTCTTTGAAGAACATATTGGCAATGTGAGTTGCATCACTGGTCTTCTGACATGGAATGAAGTGTGCCATTTTGGAAAATCTATCCACCACCACAAATATTGAATCAACACCTCTTTGTGTCCTTGGCAACCCCAATACAAAATCCATGCTAATCGCATCCCACGACCTTTCTGGTATGGGCAATGGTTGATAAAATCCCGCATTCTGCTTCCTTCCTTTCAAATGTTGGCAAATTCTGCACCTGTCTACAAATATCTTGACATCAGCTCGCATTCCCAGCCAAAAATATGACTCATTTAGCTTCGCGAATGTTTTTTCATGACCAAAATGTCCTGCCAATCCTCCACTGTGTTTCTCCTTCAGTAGGTTCTCCCTCATGGAGCATTTCGGAATACACAGTTGATTACCTCTGAACAATAATCCCTCCTGGATCATATAATCTATCCATGGGATTCTATCTCTGAGAACTGGATTCTCAGCTGCTTCATACGCCTCTCCAAAATCTTGATCATCTGCGTACATGTCCCTGAGATCATCAAAACCCAACGTTTTGACTTTAAACTCCTGTAACAACAAACACTTCCTGCTCAAAGCATCAACAACTTTGTTAGCAGTACCATAAATATGTTTTATCACAAAAGTGAAATTCTGCATATACTCAACCCATTTGATATTTTCTGATTCAACTTCTCCTGTTGAGTCACAAACTGCAGTGCATGAATGTGACTGTACAAAACAAACTCTTTCGGGATCAAGTAATGCCTCCATTTCTTTAATGCCTATATGACAGCATAGAACTCCTTATCATATGTGGAGTACTTCAATTTCACCTCATTCAACTTCTCGCTGAAGTATGCTATCATCCTGTCTTCTTGACTTAAGACTGCCCCAATTGCAAATCTGCTTGCATCACATTTCACCTGAAATGTCTTCAGGAAATCCGGCAACACCAAAACTGGTTGTTCCGAGATCTTCCATTTCAACAATTTGAAGCTCTTCTCGACCTCTTCAGTCTAGTGAAAAGACTTATGCCACTTCTTCACTATATCCATCATCATTGCGCTAATCCCACTGAAATTCCTAATGAACTTTCCGTAGAAACTAGCCAAACCATGAAAACTTCTCACCTTGAAAATATTCTTCGGTGATGGTTAATTCTTAATCACTTCCACCTTATCTGGATCCATCCTCAACGCATTTTCCGAAATAAAAAAACCCAAGAAAATGAGCTCTGTCTTCATGAATGAGGATTTCTTCATGTTTATCAACAACTTCTCCTGCTGTAGTCTCTGCATCACTGTAGCCAAATGCTTTAGATGCTCTGCCATTGTCTTACTAAAAACCAGTATGTCATTCAAATACACAATGAAAAATTTCCCGATGAACTCCCTCGGGACTTCGTTCATCAACCTCATGAAGGTACTTGGTGCATTTGTTAAGCCAAACGACATAACAAGCCATTCATACAACCCTTCGTTGGTTTTGAATGTTGTCTTCCATTCATCACCTTCTCTCATGCGAATCTGGTGATATCCGCTTTTCAAATCAATCTTTGAAAAATATTTTTCTCCGCTCAAGCAATCCATCAGATCATCCATCCTCGGCAATGGAAATCTATACCTAGTGGTTATCTTGTTAATTTCCCTTGAATTTGTACACATCCTCCAACCTTCGTCTTTCTTCGAACTGAGTACTATTGGAACAACACATGGACTCAAGCTTTCCCTGACCAAACCTTTGTCCAATAAATCCTGGACCTGCCTTTTAACTTCTTCATTCTCTTGCGGTGTCAATCTGTACGTGTCTTTATTTGGAAAACTGGCTCCTGGTATGAGATCTATGTGATGACTCACACTCCTGATCGGTGGAAACGAACGAGGTAATTCATCCACTATAATGTTAGCGAACTCTTCCAGCAGTTCCTGAACTTCTTCTGGTAAATCATCCACTCTTGTGCTGGTCAGAACAATCCTCAACTTCCTGACCACAAAGAATTGTGGATCCTCCTTCTTCTTAACCTCTGTAAGAAGTTCCTTCCCACTCATGAGAAGTATTGTGTTGCTCACTTCTGGCTTCACCTCCTTATCCTTTATCGGAAGCAACATGTGTGTCCTCCCATTCTTCTCTAGGGTATATGTGTTCATTCACACATCATGAATCACATTTCTGTCATATTGCCATGGTCTACCCAACAATAGATGACAAAAATCCATAGGAATGACATCACATAAGATCTTATCATTATATCCTCCTATCTTGAATTCAACCAAGCATTGTTTAGTGACAGTTACCTGGTGTCATTTCTATAGCCACGAAACTCTGTATGGGCTTGGATGATCAGTTGTCTCCAGCTCCAGCTTCTCTACCATCTCTGTAGATACGAGATTATCCATGCTACCACTGTCTACAATAACCTTGCATACCCTGTCCTTGGTTTTGCAAGCAGTCCTGAAAAGTCTGGTCCTTTAGACTGAACTCTCCACCTCTTTCTCAAGTGTCAAAAGGACTTTTCGCATCATGAGCGATCTTCTGCCTTTAGCGTCTTCTACTTCAACATCCCGCCTCTGTGATTCGGCGATGTGAGCTTCTCCAATGTCCTTCTTTTTCTCTGGACACTCGTAAGACTTGTGCCCATTTTTTCCACATGTGAAGCATGTGATTACTCCACCTCTTCCTCTTCCTCTACCTCTAGTTCGAGGAAAAGTGTTATTGTCAGCATAATCTCCTCTCTGCTCATTATGTTGTCCTCTCTGTTCAACATATTTTTTCCCTCGCTATGAACTTCCACCTCTCTCTACTCGAGTCTGAGGTTTCTACCAGTCTTCCTTGGGCTTCTGGTATTTATCCTGGGCAACTGCTTTTCCTTTGGTCTGGCTTCTTCCTCGACCCCTCTGACTATGCTTTCGGCTCAGCTTCTCTTCCCCTTTCAGATCCATCTGATAAGCATCTTCCACCGTTCGGATGGTTACCATGCTCATCTCATCCTGGATATCATATCTCAGGCCATTCATGTACCTGGCAACTTTCTCATCATCGCTCTCCTGATGACCTGCCCTAATGTTCAGTTTATAGAATTCGTCAGTGTATTCTTTCACTGTCATCACCTTCTGCCTCAGGTTCTGCATCCTTCTGAACAGAGTAATTTGATAGTCCCTGGGGATGAATTTCACCTTCAGCTTCATGATCATTCTGTCCTACATTTTAATCTTCTACCTGCCCTTGCAGCATCTGTCAGCTTGTAGTTCATCCCACCACAATGATGCATGTACTTTCAAGCGTGTGACAACATGCTTGAATTTCTTGTCTTCTTTGACATCTTCATAGTCGAAGTATGTGTCAAGAGCTCTAATCCAGTCTAGAAGCTCCTCTGCATTCAAGTTTCCCTCGTAAACTGGAATGTCCATCTTTTCTCTTGCACCCATCCTGGAAATATATTTGATCAAATGATCGTTTGATGCATCTTCGGCTGCAACCTCTTCTTCTCGTTCAACCTCAATTTCGCTTTCGAAATCACTCAGATCCCCTGCACTGGTTGTGCGTCTTTGCACTAGCTGTGCATATTTGCGTTGTCTCCATGTCTTCGAGTCTAGCTCAGAGATCACGCATCTGTCTCTCTATGGCTAGATATGCCATCTTCTTGCCTCTTCGTCGCGGCATTTCCCTATCCTATGGATCGGGTGACTGCCTATCTCTCCTTGGCGGCATAGCAAATTCTCTTTCTCTGCTACAGAAAGAAAAGAACCTTTCTGAGCTATGATACCAAACTGACGTAGACCACACTCGCAAGCACGTCCGCTCACATGATCTTCTCTTCCGCACGGCCCGAAGAACTCGAATGTTGTTCTTTTCTCCTATCGGGAAATCTACACCCACAAAAACTCTCTCACGTGATATCCCTCTTTTTATCGGGAAATTGGACTTCAGGGTTTCACGAGGTCAATGGTCGAGCATTGGTCTCTTAGATCTCCAAAACCCGATCACCAGTCAATGATAACCCTTCCTTAACCTTGTCGGGACTTCCCTTATCGCAATTTCGGCACTTGCGGTATCGAGCAACTCAGTTCTTCGACTGCCGACCCCCGATACGCCGAAACTCCGATGCGCTCACGAGTTGACTTTTCAATGGTCCCGTCACCTCATTGGGATTTCAGACTTCACGGGATCGTGAATCCTGATGTCAATGTTTCAGGACTTTACTTTCCCCGAACTCCGATACAGTATGCCACCTGTCCACTAACTGACTTCTCCGTGGCCCCACACAATTCTTGCGCCCATCGGGATATCGCGTTTCGCGATTCCTGTTGCTATGTGCACGGGACTTCTCTCGGCGAAACCTCGATACACGATTCCACGTGTAGATCCTACGGCCCTTATGGCTCATATCAACGGCCTACCCCTCCTGAGATTTTAGCCTCTAGAGAATATGACGTTGTATCTCCCCTGCACTTCTGCAAGATCTAACGGCCCACATATTATCACGAATCCTCCCTGGAGAATACCGACCGTCCGTTTCTTCTTTGATGACCTATGGAAATTGAGCCAAGTCCTCCTCCATGAAAACTTGTTCGTCCACGTGCAAACTTGCAACACCTACTTGAACACTTCATGCACCACTCCCTGCACTGTCTTTCAACAATTCTGAAGGCTTTATCCTTCCTGAGCTTCTCCACGACCTTCAAGTCCTTAGAAAGAAACTCTTGCACACACTCCTTGCGGCAACCCTTCAACCACGTCTAAGTGTTGAAGTTACTTGACTCTGTGTACACCTGCAGCAGTAGTCCTTAATCCTTCACTCAGGTTCACAACCCTGAGACTTTGTTTGGCCTGCACACTCCTTTCACGACTCCTGCGCCCAACTGCACCTTTGAGGAAATGAGAACAAAAGCTATCTCTATCTGATCCCTCTGTCAACGCACTCCTTGTGGACACTTCGACTACACTCCTTGCAAGAATTCTCTGGCTCAAATAGAGAAACAATTGAAACTCATTCCATCACCCTTTTAGAATTCAAACTCAAAGCATGAAATCATATACACAACATATAAAAGAAAATGTATAACTGGAAGCAAACATTCTTGAGTATATCAACATCAATACACATAGAACAAACACAAAACCATGAATTTGAATCAACTCTTTTCTATTAATTCAAATGTCTGTACATGGGTGTTCTTACACAACTCTCTAATTGTTCTTGCTCTAATGCTCCATCTAAAATAATGTTACAATGCACAATGAGGGTGTCTATATCTTGTTTCCCTCTTAAGCTCTAAAATCTGTCTAGTCTAGAATTAAATTCTATCTACTTTACATTAACTATCTTAAATGTCGTCTACCTACTAAGGACGAGAGCTAAAGGCTCAAGTTCCAATTACAATATACAAGTGTGATTCATCTTAATGGCTCATTTAATATCGCGCAACAACTTCCAAGGCGATTATCAAAATTTGTGTTGGCTCGTCCAGCTGTCTTCCACTTTCGCGCTAGCTCGCTTGATGTGGGAGATGCTCCTGCATCATTGTACAGATGAAATATTTAGCAGGCAAGGAAGTTCAAGGACTGGTAAATGGTAGTTGACTGAAACTATATAGGGATAGTTGACCTACTAACTCTCAATAGTTGTAGCGCAACAAGTAGACTTGTACACATTGTAAATAGTAGGAGTTAAAAGAAGAAAAATGAAGAAAAATCCAAAAAGTAGTAGCTAGACGAATAAATGATAGACAAATAGTTGGGAATGACAACGCGCAACAGCTGAAAATTGGTGTGACATAATTCATAATCCTTTTTGTGGGAAAATTAAACATCGCGTGACGGGATGAAGAATAACCAGAAAAGTGGAAAATAGGTGATTGGAAAAGAACGAACACGTCAAAACATTAATGACAGAGTCTATAAAGAGGAAAAAGATGGAAAAATGAAAAACACTTGTGATTTTTGAGCCATCGAGCGACAAAGAAAACAAATTTCTAGTAAGTAGAAGATTGTGAAGGACCCAACTGAGATCTGCAGTCAATTTTTCCTAAAAACAAGAAGATGGTGCCATGAAAGTTTAGAAAACCAAGCTAGTTTGCGCGAAGGACCTGTAGCCATAAAAAATGATTGGAAGAAACGATCAGAGTGGTCGATGTGCATGATGTACTTACCATAGAAACTGAATCTATTATCCTGACAAGGATTGAAGAAGAAAATTCACAAGAAGAGGCGGAAAAAGTCATCCAAGCGAAACCTAACACAGAAACCCTAGGAATAGTGCACACAGAGGGCGAATAAGAAGAAAAAGAAGTCAAGGAAGAACTTGGAGAAGAAAAACAAGTCACAGACCAGAAACCAAAATCACCAGGTGCTCCAAGCAAACAAACCTCATTGGAGATCATGCTACCTCATATCCTAGACATCGTAATTGTAGTTTAATACATGCTAGGAAAAGTAGCAAAATTGAAGTATGCAGATCATGATGTAATGGACACAAAAATTTTTCCTGAACTTGTACGGGAAATATATTTAGAGAAAAAGGAGAAGGTAGGACCCTTAGGAAACCCAAATTTGGATCCTGCATAGCGGATCACAATATTATATAATTTGGTTATCATGAACTTGTTGTAAATACTACATTTTGGGCATGGTAAGGACGTGGGAAACTGTGTGAAACAACTTCTCGAAAGAGTACATGTATGTATCATGTGGATGGACAAGCTGGTCCATATGTATGTATACCTCGTAGAAAAAATCAGGTTTCCAATCAACGACATAAAACCAAAGGATTACTTGGACAACAAAGTTAGGGAAAAGGAGATTGTAGAAGAGGTTAAAGAACAGTTCCCAAAAGACAAGGGAAACATGGGCATAGTGATAAAGGATATCAACTATCATGCGATGAGGTTTTCCATGAATCTTATTTCCTACAAACTCTTGATGAAGTGTAGAAAGTAAGAGGCCTTGGCAAGAGTCATAACAACAACTATGCAATGCACAAAAGGTATAGTATTAAGTTGGGTGCCCTATTTATTGAACCAATTTTTGATAGACTGTAGGCATGCATAGGATAATGGGACAAAATTCCATTACTCTTGGATATTGATATTGGTAGCATTGGTAGGCTGGCAAGAACCCAAATTCATAGGCTTTCTAGACAGAAAAGGAAAATGTCGTGCAACGCGTTATACAACCTTATGGCACACAAAAGACACTAAGAATAAATAGGAGAATAGTGCAGTGTTTGCAATGTTACTAGAAGATATGCAACATAAGACATCTAATGTGTGGAGAATCCCAATTGAAGTAGTCAAGGAAAATGAGGTAATTACTAACTTTAAGGATTCAAGACACCACATGTGGATTCAGGCCAGAAGAGATCCAAAGAAGAAGTGGCTAGAAATTAGGTACTACATAAAGTGGGAGGAAGTAGAATGGATAGTAAAGGACTGGCTTACACAGTGGAAATTTTGAGTAACAAAGAAGAAAGGGAAAAAAACTAAGGAACAAGCAGAAGCGGGTCCATCAAGGAAGACAGGGAGTCTAACAGACAATACAAGGAAGGACACAAAGCGCAGTCAAACCTCAAGAAGTAGCACAATAGTCAATAAGAAAAGGAATAAAGTCATTGTTCCATGGGAAGAATTAAAAGGGGATGGAGAATAGGTAAAGGGAGATAGCTCTTGTAAAAAGGAGGTACAATATGACGAAACAAAAAAAAAGAAAATTGAGGTGCAGACGTCAACCCCATCCAAGAAGAAGACTAGAACATAGAAGGGAGAAATAAGGAAAAAAATGAAGTACCAAAAGAATCCCCATGTACTCACAATCACCAAAGACGATGCAAAATTCGTCGTAGATAAAGTCCAAGATAGAGGGGAGAATGAAGTACTTGTAGCAGAAGCACAAAGAGAGGAAATTATTGATAGGTTAGTAGAAGTGCATGACATTCTATATAGGCTACATATAAGTACAATGCATCATCCTACATCACAACATAAAGAAAAAGAATAGGAAGAAGAAATACATAAAGAAAAGGAAGAGACCGTACAGATAGTAGTAAATACCAGTGACAGGTTCAAGGTCACACAGGAAATGTTGGAAGTAGATGAGAACACAATTCATAAACAAGTGAAGGACATAGAACATCTGGAGTTGGTTCTTGCACACATACCCACAAAGGAATTATATGGGTTATAGACAAGTGTGATGCAGAAGGTCCAATCTAGAGCTAGGGTAGATGCCACCAACCTAAATATCAACAAGGTGGTTAAGGAGATATTGCAGGTAACTTGTGAACAAATAAAACTGGAGAAGGAGGAGGAGAAAAAGAATGTATACAAACTAGAGAAGAAACTCACAGAAGTATACAACAACATACCAAATTGCGTGCAGGAACTGGAGGTTACAATAGAAGAAAAGATACAAAATATTGCATATATAATGGAAAGATATAAGTAGGATATAGGAGAGTTAGAAGAAAAACTGACTCCAAGCACACCCCAATAAGTGAGGGAACTGAGAGAGAAGGAGGCTATTGCACACATAGATAGCATAACAAAGGAAGTAAAATAAGTTGCAGAGTTATATGACAAGACTTTGCACATTTGGACCATCCTGGAAGAAGATGAGAGGATACGAAAATTGGATCAAAGACATGAAAAGGTGACCACAAAAGTACATGATCTAAAATAGAAGCAAAAATCAATATCCATCTTGGAAAGGATGAAGAGTGCCTAGGAAATGAAGAACCTGCAAGCAGAATTGAAGGAGGTACAAGGAGAAAAACAAGCAAGCTAGTCTCAATTGGAGCCATTGCATCAAGAGACTAAAAGAATGATAGAAGAAATACAAATAGAGAAAGGAATACTAGCACAGGCACAGGCACATGCAAAAAGTACGGAAGTCATGAAAGAGAACATGAAAACACAGGATGTGGAGATACTGGCAGAAAAGAGTGCACATGCAAAGGAGAAAGTGATAGAGATGGAAAAGAAGTTTCATGCACTGGAGGTAGCACTGCACCAAGTGAACTTATTCTAAGTGGCTTGGGACGAGCCACATGTTAATTTTGGCGGCTTGTTGGTGTAGGCTTGTGTTGGGAGAAAAGTCAAGTTTGGAGAAAAGAATGAGAACAACACAACAAACAAGGAAGATTGGACCAAAAAGGAGAGCACACCATGTTTTGAGGAAAAGCAGCGTGCGGTAGGATTTGAAGAAATCCGACGCGTATGTGGACAAACCTATCCATGTTAGGTTTAGCGTTTTGGAATGTATTGTAAGATTTTTTAACCCATTTTGTAGTATGAATAGAAGATGTATGAGGTAGGTTGAGGCATATTAATCTTTCATCTTTATATTTTTGGTGTTCTTTTTGAGAGAGAGAACTTACTTTTGAGGAACCCTTTTGAGTCTGAGTTTTGGATTGTTGAGATTTGTGGAGCTCAGATGGAATAAATATTGAGATCTAGCTAAGGTTCATGTCACAAGCTTTGGATGTTGGTGTGACATTGGTCCTCTTCACTACTCACTACTATTCTATGATGTAATGCGCACAATGCTATTTTGATGAAGAATAAGAAATAAGAAGAAGATCTTTGTGGATGTATCCCCAGGGAGGTGAACCACAATAAAACCCAGTGTTGCAAAGTGTCTGAATGATTTTGTTATTTCTGCAATTATGGTTGAATGGTTAGATTAATGAATGATTTTAATTACAATTCACACTAGAATATGTATGTAGAATCAATATTATGAATGAATGAAATAATACAATTGATGAATATTATAGTAGAATGCATATTAAAGTAGAAATTGAATTAAAAGGAACATCCCCAACCCCTTACATGAATATATAAATCTGCGTCCTTCAGTCACCCATAAGCCATATCAGGTGAGAATACATTGTGCACTCTCTACACGATGTAGCCTTCTGGTTTACCAGAAGGAATGATGGTGAAAATGATTTTTTTGGAGAACTAAGGTAGAACCTGAGTTATCCCATACATCCAACACATTTTCTCTGTCAATCTTGCTAACAAATGAAATAGACCCTCCTCCATTAGAATCAAGTCTCACTCTAGATCAAGTACTTGAACCTTCTTTTCCTCCCCCTAGTGAAAATGTTCCTATTAGTAACTAGACATCTAAATGAGGAAAAGAGAACAATCGTCGTAGGAAATGTCATTTGGGGGGAAGGTCTCCAACCTTTGGACAACATGTTGGAGTGACACCACTAGATTCTATTATGGCATGTGGGGGAAAACCATCTCGGGAGAGACACACTGCTAGGAGTGATCCTCGTTCGAGGGTCATTCCCATTGTAACATAGTATCTCTTTCTATAATGATATTAGTCTTTGTTCTTTATTGTGCTCATTAAAACATGACAATACGTTATCGAGTACACTTTTATCTCTTTTTTGGACTCATAAAATCTATACAAAAAATGAACTCTTTTGGGTTTCCTTTAATCTCTTTTCAGACTCCCTAAACATAAAATATTGTCGAGTGATCTTGCTTCCTTTCACACTCGTTAAACATATTGAAAGGGAATATTTTGAGTGGTATTTTATCTCTTTTTTGGCCTCGTGAGACTAATTATGAAGAAGGACTACTCTAATCAAGCATGATTAGAAGAGGTTTCCCCTATATTGTTTTACAAGTTTTTTAGAATTGGGAGACCAAATTTATGAAAACGACATCCATGGAGTCACCTTTAAGTTCTTTTTAGACTCTCTAAACATGAAAAACCACCAATTTTACCTTATTTGGGCTCGTAAAACTATTCATCGAAGGACCCGTCTAGGAATGAACCCCTCCTTCTTCAGGTTCATTAAACATATGACGAAGGACTCATCTGAAGGATGAGCTATACCAAGCATGTGTTACCCTCCTCAATCTCATTAAAAAAAAAAGAGGTACTCATCTATCTAGGTGGGGGGGAAATTGAAGGAAGTGGGTTAATTTTTTTGGAATCCCATATGGAAGTTTTTGTCACCCTTGAACATGGCACCTATTTGTGTCTCATATTACAGTTGGGTAATCTTCTTGTCTCTAAGTCATACCAATTCCATGTGTCTCCATACTTTTTTGTCCATTCGAAGAGTTCTCTTATTGTTGTCACACTACATTCTTGGTACTCATTGAGTCAATGATGAAAATTCATTTGTTGTGCTTCATAATGTTCTAGGGAAGTTTCACTTCAAACCATCCATTTGTAGTATTACCAATTTCCATTTCCTGTGTCAGTACATACTCATTCAATTCACCATATTACATCACTTTCTTATGTCACTTTCGTGGAATCAATAATGGGGGATACATAAAGGCCCTCCTTCGACGAGTCTGTTCCTATCGACTTGAACACATTTTCCTAGAATTAGAGTTATAAACTAGTTAGTACCTTGGGACCTGCATGCCTCAATGGCAGGCCTCCACGCCTCCGACAATAGGTTTACATAATTGACCTGTTATCAAAAGATTCCATGAATGCTTGACCTCATCTCATTTATTCACATTTGCTGGAATGTACTAGGGTATCTTGGGAGTAATTGACATCATTGGTTATTTCCCTCAGGCTTGTTAATGGTTTACATCAATGATCAATAATAAAGTGGTTTCTACCATGTTCTACATCAAATCATCCATTCACATGGCTAGATTCATACCACATCGGGATCGAGATAAAGACCCTGGGTTGGGTGTTCACTCTATTATCTTGTTTACTTAGGATGTGATGGAGATCATTTGAGCATGTAGAAGATTCCAGTATCATCACCATGTTGGAAATATTACTAATATATATACTTTCACATAGATCCACTTTGTATTGGTAAATGGCTATGTTTTGTCTTCTCGTAGTTCCACTATGTATTTTCCATGGTTGTGATTAGTTCATGTCATGGAAGTATGGATCCACAATGTAGCTTTGGTTTCCATATTACTTAGTCAGTATTTTCATGGATCTACAGTGTATTGGTCGGCGGTCGTTCTTTGAGTCATCTCATATTTTGAGCATAGGTATGCCTACCTCGTAAATCAAACATATATTAATATTGTTTGATGATTGTTTGCAGCTTCTGTCAGGTTCTCCAAATTGAGCACCCTTGCATTGAATAATTTTTAAAGTGTTTCAGCCATCCATTTATCTTTTGATCTCACACTTTAGGGGGTATATGTTACACATCAAAATGTCACACTTGAGTGTTGTACCCTAAGTGTCACAAGTGTCTCAAAGTGACGTATGCACCTTGGTAAGTGTTGCACTCACTATCACAAGTGTCGTATGCACCTTCCCAATTGTCACATTCACTTTTTGAGGTGTCTCCACCCATCGACACCTTTAAAACAGTTCTTCATGACCCCTAAATCATATGGGAGGAGGAAAACCATCATTTTTTGGTCAAAAAACACTTTTTCGTTGGAAATATAAACCCATTTTTTAGCATTTATGAAGGGTGGCACCCCAATGCCCATACTAGGGGTGTACACATGGCGACCCCTTTTCCATTATAGGGGGGAACCATTGTTATGGTGGCACCTTGTCTCTCACTAAGGGGGAGCACCATTATTTTTGAGAAAAGGGGGGATCCCCTCCACCTTAATCTATGGGCCAACTCTTTGAGATGGGGTTAGTTGTGTTCGACCCTCATGCTTATGATTTAGTTTAGGATATGTTCAAATCCTAAAGGAGACATATAATCAACATATCCCTCATTTTCTCATGGCATTTGTGCTTTTCAATACTATATATAGAGGGTTTTTCAAGGTTAAAAGGAAAAGGATTGGAGCATATCAAACTTCTTATCTCAAGCGGAAGTTTTCAGGTATCAAACCTTTGATCTTGGTATATTTGTGCAAGGGATAGATGAGGGGGGATTGGAGGAGTGTTGCATCATCATCCATGGTTTTTAAGTATTCTCTTTGGGTTCTCATTTGAATACACTTGTCCTATTTCCTTCAAGCTTGTGTATTCCTGCATGTGCTTGTCTATTGTCTCTTCAATTATCGTAGATGAATTTGTTTGATCTAATAAACTAGAGTAGGAGGTAGTGATTTCCCTTTGTTGACCTTTGCAGGTATCAAGTTATGCTAGGTAGTTTGAATATCAAGCTCGGATTGGAAGCAGCGAGGATAAACTTTGAAACAAGGTGAATCACACCCTCCCTCCCTCTATCTTTCTGATTGGTTAAGTTGAATTCAAAGGAATTTTAGTGTCCACCTATAGTGTTTTTGTCTTGGTATAGGAGTTTGTAACCCAATGGATATTTCACCTGTCTGCAGGGGAAAACAATTCTAACATGTATGTGATTATATTATTGTTCTTCATTCAATTTCATTTATTTTCAAGTCATATCATTAAAGTGGAATTGGCTAGATAATTTTTTCACATGTAATTTGCAAAATCGTCAAGCGATCATTTTATTTCGAATATCAAGTAGATGATTAAGTATATTTAAAATTATCATCATCTAAGGATTTTTTGAATCAATATACAACTCCTTCAATTCAATTGTGCCCCATTTTATAAGGTGTCTTGGACACTGGGGAAACTCCTAGCACCAATTCAATAAAGAAATTGATGTCTCTCTTTGGTGGAAATTTTGGGATTTCCAAAAAAACATCTTAAAAATATTTTGAGACTGGATGGTATTCTATACTTGCCACTTCATTTCTGTCTTCCTCTTCCATGTGGGATGCAAACATTTGGTAACCCTTTATGAAATTCTTTTTCAGCTACATGGTTGAAATTTCTCTAATAGATACAACTCTCAGGATGCCTTAAATCTTTCCTTGTTTCCGTCCCTCATCAAAATAAGTTATTGTCTTGTTGTAACAATCTAAGATAACATGGTGTTTTGCAAACAAATCCATGCCAATTAGGAAATCATATGAACCCAACGGTATGATGCTCACATTTACCTTTATGTTGAATCCATTTATGTATGTTACACAATCTTTAACCAACTCATTGATCTTTCTCTTATCCCATGTGTCTAACTGAACTAATGAATATTTATTATTCTTACTCCTTTGCAAGTGAAACCCTTAAAAAATGTTAGAGTTTATGTAACTATGGATAGCTCCATAATCAATTAAAATTGTATGGTTTGTTTATCAATCTTACCTTCTACTTCAATCATGGGGGATTGATACTATGTTTTCCTGTTGTCCAAGGATGCATAAATCCTTGGCATGTTTCCTCACATGTCTTCAACTATTTCAACCTCCTGAATGTATTGGATATTCCTCATTCTTTCACCTTTGTGAGGGTAATCCCTATATAAGTGATTTCCTTCACATCCCCAACATTGTATAAGTTGTTTCCTTGGCCTTTTTCAAAATGAATATTCTATCTTGTGCTCATTTTGGGTTGAATTTCCTTGATTATTTCCTTGGGAGTTGTTCTTGAAAAAGGGTGCCTTAAAACCTTTCTGCATTTTCTCTTTCTTACCATTATCTTGTCATTCCAAGCTTTTTGGAAGACTTACCTCCCTCTACTTTGCCCATAAATATGTTCTTCTCTCCTTATGGTATCCTCCAAAGTCTTGGGGTTATCATATTGTATCTTTTCACTGTAGAAGGAGGGTAACCCACTAAGAAACATTTGGATTTTGACCTTCTCATCCTTTATGAATTCCACATACTTCATCAAGTCAAAGAACCTTTTTTCATACTCATCCATTGTTGTTCTTCCCAACTTGGGTTAAAATAAATCTTTCATCTTTCTTTATAGTAATGCTCAGAAAAATATTTCTCTTGGAAATATCCTCTGAACTACCTCCATGAGACCTTCCTTTCATCAAGGTGTTTTTCTTGTTTAATTTGATCCCACCACATGGTTTCCTTTCCTTGCAAGTGGTAGGTTGAAATTCATGTTTCTACCCTGGAGGGATAATCACGCAGTTGGAAATATTTTTTCATTTTCAAAAACCAGGTCTCGACCTCTTCTCCCTTCCTCTACTCACCATCGAATGTTGTTGGCTTGATCTTCCTGATTTCACCTTACAATATGTCT
The DNA here is from genome assembly GCA_000966675.3 of Picea glauca. Taxonomy (NCBI): domain Eukaryota; kingdom Viridiplantae; phylum Streptophyta; class Pinopsida; order Pinales; family Pinaceae; genus Picea; species Picea glauca. Next base: position 1,334,443 of record JZKD02S1687407.1, read on the forward strand.
CCCTCATGTCTTCTCCTCTATCTCCTGACAATAGATTGATCTGGATTAATTTCGGCACGAAATGAGAGTGGAGATATAATAAAGAAATGTACATAGATATATCAGATATCTAATAATGTAACAAACATATAACCATAAACATAGAGATATAGTAATACACAATTTCTATTAATGAGCGAAATGTACAAAACTGTAGAAATACAGAGTGAAAGACTCGCTAGACTGGTGGCATCTTATCTCTGAGAAGAGATGTGATGGCTACTCACATTCAAAAGAAGATGATTTTTACAGTGAGGCTCTAAAGGCCTTTTTAACATAAATAAAATCCAAAACACTAACCCCTGAATATGAAAATCCAACAGTCTTTTAGACCCCGTTTTGGGTAGTTTGGTGTATCAACTTCCTGGGGGTGTAACTTTGGCATACGATCTTCATTTGTGGCACATGATAGCTTGTTGGAAAGGTATCGATGAGAAGCTTCATTTTGGGGGCTCAATCAAAGCATTTGTATTTTTTTAAGGTGCCCAATAGTGAAAAAATGTCATTATGGTCCTCAAAATGGCCTTGGAAGTTTAGGAACCAAAAAATAGCTAAAAATAGTAAGTTGCCAACAAAATATTTTTAACCAGTTGGAATAGGTGGGTGGCCACTGATATCAACCTGGATTAGAGACACACTTGGGCTACTCCTTGGCCTTGAACTTGTATGATCTCTCCTAGTGGATTGACCTAGGGAATGATGGTGCCTGCTTATACTCCTTGAGTACCTATCATTCCCTTTCTCATCCCTTCTGATATAGGATCTGGATGCTGACACTTGTCTATCACTAGTTTCTTTCTTTTTTCCAGATTCATCATTGTCTTTCCTCTATAGCATGTTCAATATATGTAGTATCTCTTCTTGATATTTCATAATAATTTCATTATTATCCCTATATATTTTCACTTCTCTCTACAAGATTCTCATAGTTACAGGCTATTTCCTATGTCTTCTTCCATTAGACTATGTCTCAACATTTCCCATGTTGACATGTAGCCCTATGAATCCCTCTTCATGACTGTAGGACCCTTGGGCATATTCCATGGTTGTATTTCTCAGACAAGAACCAAACTGACTTCTTGTACCTCTAACTTATGTAACAAAAATGCACATGCAAATAATTTTATGTTACACAAAATTTATACACAATTTTGGAAAAGAATGCATAATGTTTTCTACTTTCTAGTGCCACCAATCATCGTTTGTATTGGTTGTAAATTAAACTGCCCAGATCAATTTTCTAGGTTGATATATGGATCCTCATCTTCAATATATTTATAACTATTGATTTCGTGCTTAATTTTTAGCTCTGAGAAAAACTTTATAGTCATCTGAATATTGTTAATTCACCCCTTTTGCACACTTTTCATTATGGTGCAATTAATCCCAGACATAAAATTTTGTCACTCATAGAAGTAAATATTTCAGGAACCAGAGAAACGTTAGTATGGTAAATAGATAATAATGATGATAGGGAATTCAAAAAAAGTCTCATACTGTTAATCTAATGCTCCAAACAAAAACTACAGTAATCTGGAAATGATAGCTTTGTCCTTTTTCATCCCTTTTTCAAGACTTGGGATTTTTATCCAAACTGGTTATCTCCCAAACTACGCACTTCTAAAAAATCTTCACTAAACCAAATTTTTCTGACTTGATGATTATACAAAATTTCCAGTACAAAACGTTTTCC
>JZKD02S1687407.1:1345179-1368762 GCA_000966675.3 Picea glauca
ATTCTCTCTACAGAAGGTGGATTAGAGTCATCAAATAAAATATGAAAGTGGTTGTCATCCTAGAAATGACAACTATCCATATACCAATCATCACAATCAGCCTCAAAATCATACCCAACATATATTTATTGATTATATTCATCCCTGATGTCTGCCATAAGAAATATCTGCTTCATGATATCCATTGAATCTTGAGTACTACGGAAACTATCATTGAGGCCATTTGCAAGGTCATGCAATCTAACATCCAATGTGTCATACAATTTGGGTTTGAATGCTTCAAGAATTCCTTTAAGGGTTTGAGAGGAAATAGTCATCTAATCACCCTATGAACTCTTAGATCCCATATCCATCACAAAAAAACACAAAAAATAGAACAATAACTTACTGCAGAAAATCGCGACGTTTTCTGGAAAAACCCTGAAAAATTGTTGAATTTAAAATGCTCATAACTTCACTTCTCAGACTCTGTTTCAGCTGATTCTTTTTTTGAAATTGGGTGAAATTGTGAGAGAAAATTAGATATGTAATTTTTTTGGGAAAATATGGCCTCCAACTGCTACATAAATAATAAAAAAAAAACCACGCCGTCATCCGCGGAAAAAAGCCTGAAAATTGCAGATTTTAAAACTTCAATATCTTGACTTCCCAGACTCCGTTTTGAACGATTTGCTTTTTTAAATTGGGTGTTTTTATGAGAGGAAATCATATCTACAACCTGTTTTTGCAAATTTTTCATAAAAATATACTAAAAATTTTTGGAATGTTGCAGCCCTCTTTTTCTTCTTCGAAAAAAAAATATGCAAAAATAAAAAAATATTTGCCCACAATCTCTGCCAAGGAAAGTGCTATGATACCACTTGTTAAGAACTAAAGACTGAATACAAAAGCACCAAAACATATATACAAGAACAATATACAAAATATTATTTATTACTATCAAACCCTTGAGGTAGGGTAACAACATATATTAATCCTTATGGAAGGATAAAAATCCTCAAGAAATCATTGTTTGTACATTCACAATATTCTTCACTATTATCACTATGGGCTCTCTGGGCCCCCCCACTACCTCTCTAGCTACCTTACATGTTGGAAACTCTTTTCACAATCTAGTGTACAATGAAACTTCACACCCTTCTTTTGTAAGGAAGTGATTGGGTGTGCAATCTTTGAGAATCCTTCAATAAATATCCTATAGTAGACTGCAAGGCCCATGAATGATCTGACCTATTTCACATTCTTTAGCACTAACCATTCTCTAATGGATTCTATCTTCTCAGGGTCCATTGTTATTCCATCCTTTGAAATGATATGTCCCAAGTAATGAATTTGCTTCTGATAAAATGAGCACTTGCTTAATTTGGCATAAAAATTATGTTCTCTTAACACTTGTAATACCATCCCCAAGTGTTGTTCATGCTCTTATTCTGACTTGGAATATACAAGGATTTCATCCAAAAAGACAATGACAAATTTGTCTAAAAATTCTCGGAAAACACCATTCATTAAGCACATGAAAACAACTGGTGCATTTGACAACCCAAATGGCACCACTGTGAACTCATAATGACTATATATTGTCCTAAAGGCAATGTTTTTGATATCTTCCTCCTTAATCCTTACCTGATGGTATCCTGACTTGAGATATATCTTTTAAAATATCTTTGCATCCTTCAATTGATCAAATTGGTCATAAATCCTTGGTAAAGGATACTTGTTCTTCACAGACACTTTACTCAACTGTCTGAAATCAATGCACAATCTCAATGTCCCATATTTTTTCTTCACAAAAAAGACTGGGGCACCCCAAGGTGACACACTTGGGCATATATACCCCTTCTTCAAAAGTTCTTCAAGCTGCATTTGCAACTCCTTCAACTCTGGTGTACTCATTCTGTAAGGAGTCTTTGACACTGGAGCTTCTCCAGGCATTGAATTTATAGAGAAATCAATATCTATATTTGGGGGTAGTCTCGATACCTTCTTGAACACATCTTCAAAATCTTCCAGGACAACATGATCTTCAAAATTTGGCACCTTATATTTAGGTGTCTCTTTCATATGAGCTTCAAATATTTGACATCGATTTCTATAACATTTCTTCAGTTTCAATTCTTAAATTTATTTGATGGTCACTGCCCTGGGAGTTCCCTGCTCTTTCATTAGGTTCCCTTCCTCATCCAAGCAAGTAAATGCCTTGTTATGACAGTCTAGGATAGCATGATTTTGGTCCAACCAATCCATCCCAATTAGACAGTCATAGGAACCTAAAGGAAAGATGTCCAAATCTGCCCTAGTGTTCAGTCCATTCATGTCCATAAGACATGACTTAACCATCTCATTAACTTTTCTTTTCTCTCTGGTAGCTAGTTGCACCAACCAATATTTTCAATGCTTTCTTCTTGGAAAATGTAAACTTTCCACCATCATAGGATCTATATAACTATGACTATATCCTAAATCAATTAAAATAGCAATGGTTTGGTTGTTGATCATACCTTCAACTTCAATCATATGTGACTGATACTCTACTTTCTTGTTGTCCAAGGCTGCATAGATCCTTGGTACATTTCTAGCCATGTCCTCCATTGTTTCAACTTGCTAGACATTGTGGAAAATCCTCACTTTTTCATCTCTGTGAGGACAATCTCTCAACATATTATCTCCTTTAGAACCCCAACATTGAATAGGTGGTTGTCTTGGCCTTTTACCCCCTGCCTCAATCATTTTGGGTTCTCTAGAAGTTGGATGTCCTAGAGTATTATTTCTGAAGAATGGTGGCATAGATCCCTTCTTCCTCTGATCCATCTTAAATTTATTTTTGTCTTCCCAATATTTTTGGAAATTCAACCTTCATTTTTTATGATCATATAGGAATTTAGCTCGCCTTATGGTCTCCTCCAATGTCTTGGGATCATCATACTATATTTTATCACTAATGAATGATGGTAATCCACTCAAATACCTTTGAATCTTAATTGTCTCATCCTTGATGAAAGAGACATACTTTAGCAGTTCTAGAAACCTTCTTTCATATTCATCTATTGTCATACTCCCAAGATTGAGTTCAAAGAACTCTTTCATTTTCTTGTCATAGTATCTTTTAACCAAGTATTTCTTCTCAAAATACCTCTTGAATTCCCTCCAAGTAACACTTTTCTTTTTAATGTGTTGCACTTGCACAAGTTGATCCCACCACATGGATGTCTTTCCCTTGAGTTGATAGATGAAAATTATACCTTCTACATGAGAAGAATAATTATGCAATTGAAAATAATTTCTCATGCCCAACAACCATGTCTCTGCATCTTCATCCTTCTTGTGCTCACCATCAAATGTAGGAGGTTTGATTTTTTTCATTTCTCCTCATAGCTCATTCACCCCAGACCCCTTATGCTTCTTGAGAGGGGATGGACTTGATGTTTTGTGTGATATCTTATTGGAATTCCTCAGGGACTGGTGGTGATGTTTGCTAACACTTGTTTCTCTTCTTTTCTCATCAGGAGGCCTGTGACTTCTAGATTTGCTTGAGCCACTCTCTCTATCCAATTTATTTTCTATTATGTTCAAGATCTAAATTAAATTCACATTGAATTCATCCTGTTGCTCCTTGGATCTCATAATCCTTTCATTATCATATTTATATCTTTGGACATACTTCTGCAAATTTTTAATGCTCTCTACCATATTCATGTTTTCATCTCTTCCTTCTCCATGTCCATTGGAGTTTGTTCCTTCAATGCCCAAATGGAAATCCATCCCTCTAATTTCATATCCTTGAATTTAAGTCCCATGTGCCTCATCCATTCCTTTAGACTCTGTTCTTATCCTTATATGATCTAGTTTTTGTTAATTCTGCAAAATGTGTAGCCAACTAAACTTTGTCAGGCTAACTATTTCAACAATCTCATCAAAAATATGAACCATTCTGGTTCAATAATATATCATAATTTTTTCTTCTGATTTACTGAAACATTGAATTCCCAGATCAATTTTATGGGTGAATAATTATATTCTATCGTTTTATACCTTTCCAATGCCTATTTCCATGCTCAATTCCGAGTCTTGAGAAGAAAGTTATGGTTATTTGAAAATTGTCCATTAATATTTTTGTTCACATTTCAACTTGGCGCAACTCTGCTCTATAATTGTTCATTTTTGCACCTAATCCATTGTATTTTTAGTGGAATATGAATTGGGTTTCTTCATATACATATTATGGACACTTTGTCCAATTTTCACCTTTTTTGGGTTCTTGGTTGCTAGTTACAACCTGCTGAAGTTCTAGGCCAATTCGTGTTTTTGGTTTGGAATGCTACATGTACCTTCTTTTCCATTTTAAACATTTTTAACGTGCCCAGAAATTTAATTTATCTCTAGGAATGTCTTCTATGGTTCAATATATTTCCTTTGACTACTCATGCACCTCAATCTGATCCTAGAGCAGAATGTTATGGCTCTTGGAAGTTAGATGGGTCTTAAAATTTACCGTCCACTGTTTATGCTGTAACTTTCTCATAAAAGATCCATTTGAGGAACTGTTTACACCATTAGAAATCTCTCTCCGATCTATTTTATTTGAGATCCAAAGAAAACCTGTACCTTGGAACCTCTGTTCTCGTGCTTTTTGAGTACCTAAAAATGCTCTTAAGGGCCTAAAAAATGCACTGCAAAAAGATGATGTTCAAATGATATAAAATGTTACAGAAAATCACTAGTTTTATGTTGTTGTTCGACTTCCAAACAACTTTGCGTGCACAAATTTCAACCTGTACACCCATATTTAGCATGCAAAACAACACCAAAAGGTAAATCATGCTTCGCACACCTATAACCACTATCATCACTGCTCTGTCGCACCAATAACTGTTGCGCACTCCTTTTGTGTCGCGTGCCAATATCCACTGCGCAAAATTTTGGTTCTTGAACAATACTTGTTGCGCACGGTTTTTGTATCACGCATTGATATTCTGTGTGCATTTCACTCTATGCACTGCACCATGCCAAAGTTCAGTATGCCCCCACAACACACCAATACTCTACGCGCACCATTAACTAAACTGTCGCACGACAACATATACCCACGTGCACCAACCAAACTCCTCTGCACTCTGCCAATACTGCATACACCCCGCATGCCATTATTATGTGTGTGCACACTACATGCACCTTCTTATGTGTATGCACACCGCACAATTCTAAATTTAGTGCGTGCACCCACACACCAATATTTTTCTGCATGGCGCCAAACTTTACCGCGCACACCCGCACACCAACATTTTTCCGCGTTGCACCAAAATTTAGCGTGCGCACCAGCACGCCAACATTTTTCCGCGCGGTGCCAAAATTTAGCACGCATACCAGCATGCCAACATTTTTCCGTGCAATGCCCAATTTTCATATTGTTAGCACAGGAATTTGCAGTAGCATGTTTTGGTCATTTATAAGCTTGCTAACTGTTTATCAATTTGAATTTTTCTCCCAAGCTCGGCGTTGTTGAAATCACTAGTTTAGACAAGATGGATATCTTACTATAGGATCAAATTCTAGAGTTGAATTGGAAGTTGAGGTGGATGTAGCACTTTCATAGCTTGTTACATATCTTCCATCATCAGCCACAACCTCCATCTCTTCTTCCACAGACTCCATAGCCATTTTCCAACTGAATTTCACCTATATTAAGGTCAAGCCACTCTGCTCCAGAAAATTGAATGCCCATTCATTCACTTGGGTCTTGTTTCCACACCATGCTACATAATTTTTCTGCCAAAACTACACTATGAAAACTGTAGGCCTATTTTGAATCGGTGCTACAAAATATGTTGAGTTATTTTGCAAGGACATTTCTACCAGTTTTGAGTGACTAACTTAAAACTTGGACTATGAACCAATGGGAAGGAATTTTTGAACACTGGAGGAGGTTTTTGTTCATGACATACCAAATAACAAAAACCTCTCTCATTTTTTCAAAATGTACTATGGTTAGAGAGATATTTGACATAGAAGTGGTGCTACAAAATGTGTTGTTGAAACTCTGTTTTAAGACTGTTGAATTGGCATTTTTGACCATTTGACTTCTAGAAGGATTTTCGGGTGAAGAAGATGAATTTTAAAATTCCAAAGGAGATTATTTTCAAGAACAGACTCAAGAAAATTAACCTCTTTAATTTTTGACACAGGTGTCACGGATTGTGATATTCGAAGGAATCTTTGAGCCCAATTTTTTCAGTTTTCGTGATTTCATGTTTGAGACATGTTTTTGTGACACCTATTGCGGCTAGATGGAGGTGAATTTAAAGAAACCGAGAGAGTTTTATATTCATAACGATCTTATATACAAAACACATTCTCATATTTTATACAGTTGTTATGGTTTGAGAATTACAAGTGGCGTTTTGAAGCCTATTTTTCAGAATTTCACCTCCTGAAAAGAAGGAAATTAGTTAATCAGGCCACCTAGTCCAGGCCACGCTACATGAGAGAATGATTTTGTTATCTCTGGGGAACATACTGTAACATACCCAACACCCAACTGAGCTATGCCACATAAAAATTTTGAACTGCGTGCAAGTAAAACATATACACATAGAACTCTTGTGGAAATTTATATATAAAATGTAAACAGACAAATACATACTGTAAATACATAGATTCATACAGAAATTACAATAATCATATACATGCAGCATATGAAGGCAATACCCATAAATATAAACACAGTTATAAACCATGCACATGATAAAACCATAAAAATAAACACGTAAATAATAATGCAGCATGTAAATTTATTGCACAATTGACACTTATCTTGGTAAGAATATCACCAATTGCATGCAGACCTTCCATGAACCCCCCAACCTTATACCACACTGCTCATCACTCTCAACAGTGGGTCACCCTCGAGCTGGGACTAAACTCCATCCGAGTAAAGGGATTCCTAACCAGGCTAATGGCTCGTAAACAACAGGAAATACTCTGTCACAGGTGCCAAATCAAACTAACAGCCTACAGTCCCTCATTCCCCACATGTCTGTCCCACCCCAAGAAGTGTGCCCCTTTTCTGCTCAATAGTCCTTTAGCTGTCCCAGTTCCTTTCCGAGCTTCAGCAACAGGCAGTATAGGAAGTCTCAGAGCCCTGTAGTTGTAGTATTGCACTTTCAAGAAATCAATTCCCAACAATTCTCTCACCCAGGGAGAAATTGCTCATGGGCCTAGCAACCCGCCTCTTCAATCCATCTCCCAAGCTAACCAGCTACACAAAATGGTATCATTATGGATCTGGTTTAGGTACAATAACAGGAAGTATGGAGGATATCTGACTACATGAGTGAATGGTCCTGTTATGGCTGAATGGATGACTGAAGGATGGCCAGAATGATGATTTCCCCAAAAATGAACTAAGTCCAACTATAAGTATGCATGTCCCCAACTTGACACTTTTCATGTTGGGAGATACTTTGTCCCACTTGTCCCCATCCTTAGAACTTAAGATAAAATAATTATCCATACTTTATATTTTAAGAAATATTAATATAATATTCCCTTTTGGCTTAATCTCCCTAGCTTATCCCCTTTTTCCTTAACTTTTAGCCCCCCTTTCCCTAACTAGTGGAATTTAGTGCCACATATTCTTTTATCGTGGTTGGTCTTGCGCAACGATTTATTTTATATTAATAATGAGACATATACAAAAGTCGGCGCATTGGCCTTTCACATCTAGGCTCGCTGGCCTAATAATCACAAAACTCGCTCACTAGCCTATAAAACAAAACATATACAGAAAGGCTCACTAGAATCAAAATTGTGTGCACTTAAGTTGTTTCTCATGGTATCCTAGAATGTGCACACTTCATCATTTTATTGCGCAGTACATGCGTGCACTATGCCATGAAAGGTGCATACAAAAATGATATCAAACATCTCACCATCTTAAATACATTTGCATTTACATTTACAATTGGGTTCATCCTAGGGATATTACACATATGATCTCCTTTACAACCCCAACATTGAATAGGTGGTTTCCTTGGCCTTTGACCCCCTTTCTCAATCATTCTGGGTTCTCTAGAAGTTGGTTGTCCTTGAGGATTATTTATGAAGAATGGTGGCTTAGTCCCCTTCTTCGTCTGATCCATCTTCAATTTATTTTTATATTCCCAAGATTTTTGGAATGTTGGCCTTGATTTTTTCTGATCATATAGGCATTTAGCTCGCCTTACGGTCTCCTCCAATGTTTTGGGATCATCATATTGTATTTTTCCACTAATGAATGATGAAAATCCACTCAAATACCTTTGAATCTTAACTGTCTCATCCTTGATGAAAGAAACATACTTCAGCAGTTCTAAAAACCTTCTTTCATATTCATCTATGGTAATTCTCTCGAGTTTGAGTTCAAATAACTCTTTCATTTTCTTGAAATAGTGTCTCTTAGTCAAGTATTTATTTTCAAAATACTTCTTGAATTCCCTCCAAGTAACATTTTTCTCGTTAATGTGTTTCACCTTCACAAGTTGATCCCACCACATGGATGCATTTCCCTTGAGTTGATAGATGGAAATTATTCCTTCTACATGAGAATAATAATTATGCAATTGAAAATACTTTCTCATGCCTAGCAGCCATGTCTCTGCATATTCATCCTTCTTGTGCTCACCATCAAATGTAGGAGGTTTGATTTTGTTCATTTCTCCTCGTAACTCATCCACCCCAGACCTCTTATGATTCCTGACATGGGATGGGCTTGAGCTGTTGTATGCTCTCTTATTGGCATTCCTCGAAGAGTGATGGTGATGTCTGCTAACACTTCTTGTTCTTCTTTCTCATTAGGAGACCTGTGACTTACTGATTTGCTTGAGCCACTCTCCTTATCCAAATTATTTTCTATTATGTTCAAGATTTGCATTAACTTCATGTTGAAGTCCTCCTTATGCTCCTTGGCTTTCATAAGCCTTTCATTATCATATTTATGGCTTTGGACATCCTTTTTCATTTTTTTAATGGTCTCTACCATATTCATGTTTTCATCCCTTCCTTCTCCATGTCCATTGGATTTTGTTCCTTCAAGGCCCATATGGACATACATCCCTCTAATTTCATCTTCTTGGTTGTAAGTACCTATTTATGGGCGTAAGTGATACACCATCAACTGGAAGGTTAAATTTGGACTAGGGTTGTCTAAATAACCCAAGTCGTTTGGGATGAAATGACTCGACGGGTTTAATGGCTCTGTTAGCCAACTAAAGTCCCAAAAATAATAAAAGAATTGAAACTATTCTATAAGGATAAGAATATAAATTTAATAATTTACAAGAATAAAAATAGAAACATGGATATGTGAAAATGATTATGAACAATGTATATACAACTTGCAATATTTACATGATATCTTGCGAAATAGATGTTTTTGAAAGTGTTTATAAAAGAGATAAAGAAAGCACATACATTTTTTTGTTTTTTGTTGCATATTTAAAAGTCTAAAACTAATGAACGTTGAACAAATATAGTTGAAATAAGAATAGATAAATAGTCAAAGCTAATTCAAGTTGTTCTTATTTCATTGATAAATCATTTGACTAAAGAACAAGTAAAATAACGTGTAACTATTCATCTAATCTGAATTTATCTTCCTGTGCAATTCAATCTCCTGACTATCCTGTATATGACAGAAACCTATAACAAAACGATGCTAATACTCCCATAAAAAACTCAAAGATGCATTGGAGCGAGAATATAACAACAAAATGATAAATGTACAGATCTGGTGATCTTATAATAATGAACACTTATAAATAGAGGAAACTCAATTTAAAGAATTCATGTAATCCATCATTCAATATCAAGCATAAATCAACAATAGTTAAATGGTAGATTGATCACAGATGTAATATGGAACAACAAATTACAGACATAATTAAAGTACTCAATAATATGAAATACCATATGATAACTAGACTAAAGTTGCATCAAGCATTACGATATTTCACAGGATGAAGGCAAAAACATAATGGGGTAAGCATCACATAGGTCTAAATCCAAATGATGAATAAATTCTCCATAATGGTTTTCAAAAAATCATATGTCCATAATGTATCCCAACAAAATATGTTTTCACTACTAACAATGATTACTATTTAAACTAGTTGAGGATTGACAAACTCTTATCATGCAAGATAGAGTGTAATCCCCCAAAAATAGATTGTTTTATGAAAAATAGTATAACATGAAACTATCCCTGTATGAATTGGTTTTCAAAATAATAACAAAGTTTTTTAACATAAAAGAAAGAAACTACTGAATAATAGAGCGTATGATCCAAGATGTTTTCTCCATGTAATCAACATCATAATCATCAATTTACTGTAGATAGAAAAGCAAAATTGATATTCAGAAAATAATGCTAACTAATATTCAGAAATAGACTCGCTACATAATCATAGATTCTATAGCTAGTCTTATCATAAACAAAAGAAATCAACATTAGATTTTCCTATTTTGATTTTTTTATAACAGAATGAAATAAAATCTAACAAAATCATTTTTACCATTAAAAATTAGCAAATGAAGGATCAAACAGTTCCAAATTTATGATGGATTTGAAGTTGGTTGTATTTTTGATGATTATGTTACCGGATTTATTGGGTCTTTTATTTTCCCTTTCTGTGTGTGCTTTCAACTCTTGGTTCTATCATTCCAGTAGAGAATTCTGAGAATATAGATGTTTTACTTGAGCCTGTAACAACAAAATTTCCCTCTAATAGCGTTCTATCCAATCTAATCAACTGTCACAATGTACTGGTGCAATAGCAGACCAATGTGGAATGTATTCAACAACGGGTATTTTGTGCTTCCCTGTGGCTTGTTGCAAGTCTTGACTAATGCCAGCAAAACCTTCTTGGCCTTTCAGACACGGGGGTAATCTAGACATTAAGTCATACTGTTCAATTTGGGTAGTAGTTTCATTCACAGGACATTGGTTGTTTGGATCTTCCTGAGCCAAGAAATCATTTATCTCTTGATCTGAACAGTGGTCATTGACCTCAATCATAGAGATCGAGCTCAAATGATCCTTTTTCCGATTCCTTAAACTCCTAGAAATCAATCGACCAGACCTCTTGTTCATGAAATTCAATTCTGAACTCTGATTTTTCTTACCCGTATGAAATTTCATTATAGTAGGTTTATCACTATGGTTCAGGTTAGGTTCACTAGCAAGAACAGGATAAACGTTTCCTTTTAATTCGTCAACTACCTGTTCCAACGATTTTCTGGGAAAAAACATGCATCGTGATTTTTTAACCAAGGGGGTTTGCAGATTAATGGACATAGGTTCATTAATTTTACAGCCATCAGGTGAAATGAAACCCTAACTTTGGGTCATGGGACTATCAAAATTGGGGTTTACATTTAAAGGTGGGTTTACTATATTGTTGGTCTAAGCGAAACCATTTCAACACAGGAAACTTTCCCAATTATCCCCAATTTGTGACATGTGAGATAGAAATAGGATTTGTATGAGCCCGTGATGAAAAAGGCTCGACAAAGAATTCATTCTCTGTCTCTTAAAGCATTTCGACATTTTGTGTAGGCTCATTAGCAAGTAGAACGACATGTTCAATTCAAACCCTATGAATAACTTGAACAGTCGTATATGGTATAAATATACCAAACCATACCTACCTTCATAGGTTATAAACTATTTCAAAATAAAAATAAGGTCATACCATCGTGGTTTCAGTAGGTTAATAGGAATACCTTTTGGGCAGCAGGTAGACTCGCGAGAGACCATGGACAAAATCCATGAAACATCCTCCATTTTGGCATTTTTAAACCACTTTTCACCTTCATGCGGGAGTCCTGTCACCTGGGCTATGAAGTCCTCTGTGACCTCCAATTTCACATCCCTGATCTTAGCCCTAAAACCATCAAATGTCTGTGCAAAGGCTTGCGCGACCGCAAGATTGTAACCTTCAAATTTCCTAAGGAAGATTTCCCAACCATGAGCCTTCAAATCATCGATGGCATCATCGTGGGCAAGAAGAGATTGAAAACCATTTGGTTCAATTCGAACCATAGGGGCCATAGCCACCGTGAAATGGAAACCAAAGATATCAGAGGAGGGAGGCTTAGGCTTCCAACAAACGAGTATTAGAGAGAGGTTTGTGCAAACCAAAATGGCTTGAAAAATATGAAGTTGGGAGACTTCGATAACTTGATAAGATGAGTTTGTAAAAACAAAAAGCGAGAGAGCGCGTATAAATATAAGTCGTTACCCATAATAAATGCCAAACCCTCCACCAGTATCAAACACCAATTCGAATAATGAATGGTTTCATTAATGCATAGGACAATAGGGTGAGGTGTAATGGTGGGTACATCAGACCTGTACCATGATATGGAAGTTGATATGTCTGTTGAGAGCATGAAACCCCTATTGAAAGTTAATCCAATGTTTGCGCATTCATACATTTCACAAATTAAAGCCAAACGATCAACCATAGAACCAACTATGAGCCATTACCCATAATGCATAAAAATTGTGATGGTGAATTAATCAATGAGTTTATAAAACTTGAAGCTTAGCAACATATGGGTGACTTCAAAGTGAAATTTCTTAGGTAGACAGTACAACTATTACCGAAACCAATTTTTTTTTTAAATTCATGCTTACAGTCATGAATTTTAAAACAAAACAAACGAAAAATTAAACAAAAAAAAAATCATAAGATAAGTTTAGCCTAATTATTGCCTCGAAAATTGGAAGCATAAGTGTTTATAAATGCAAGGAGGTGGCAGCTACAGAAAGGTATAATCTCTTTGTGGAGATTTTAATTGTGATAGAAACCAACAGAAATGGTGGTTGCCAACAATGGAGACAACAGGGTGAGGTGTAATGGTGGGTACATCATAGCTGTACCATGATATGGAAGTTGATATGACTGTTGAGAGCATGAAACCCCTATCGAAATTTAATCCAATGTTTGTGCATTCATACATTTCACAAATTAAAACCAAATGATCAACCATAGAACCGACTATGAGACATTACCCATAATGCATAAAAATTGTGATGGTGAATTAATCAATGAGTTTATAAAACTTGAAGCTTAGCAACATATGGGTGACTTCAAAGTGAAATTTATTAGGTGCTTGGGATGTTAACAACTGTTGGTAATGAATGAGAGTTATGATTCCCTTCAACAAATGCAATGGTGAATCAGACTTAATTGATTTAGAAATCAAATCAAAATCAAGAAAAATGAAAAGAACCAATATCAAAATCAAAATGAAAATTAAAATATTTACAAGGGGGTGGATCGGAAATCATCAGGTGGAATACCTCTTGAGAGCTTGGCCATTCATTGGGAAAGTGTCTGGTTGTCCCTCCAAATTATGCAAACAGAAAGAGCTAGGACCCAATTTTTCAGAAATTACAAACAGTCCCAGCCACAGGTTTTGGAATTTGGTATGTTCCCCCTTACCCTCATGGGATTTGTCCCACTTGAGAACCAAATATCTGACATCAAAAATCCTATCAGAATATGAATTCAAATCAAACCATCATTTTACAATTTGTTGGTGCTGATCCAGTTTCTTCTTGGCTTCTGTTCTCACCTCTTCTAGTTTTAATAAATCATTTATCCGATTTTCTATAGGAGGGAATTCTTCTTCTTGAAATTTCTACGATAACTGCAGATAAGGAAGTAAGACATGTAGGGGGAGGATGGCTTCTCTTTCGTATACAAGGAAGAAAGGGGAATTACCAAAAGAATATTTTGTATTTACCCTATCATCCCAAAGTGCATTGTACAATGCATTGTGCCAATTGTTGTGATTTTCTAAAACTGTCCTTTTAATAATATTGATTAAATTCTTATTTTTTTATTTTTCTAGACCATTCCCTCGAGGGTAGTGGTTGGAAGAATACTTCAGTTTAATCCATTTTTCTAGAGAGAAAAAATTCATATCAAGGGGTGAAAAATAAGAGGCATTATAAAAAACCATACATTTAGGAACGTCGAATTGAGTGATGATATGTGAGTTCAGAAAAGACACTACCTGATTGGTGTTGACCACTTTTAAAGGTACATATTTAGACCATCTTGTAAAATAGTTTGTTGTTGTAAGGATATACTTCTGTTGTTTTGAAGAAGAGGGATTGATTGGACCTATGATGTCTATGCCCCATTTATGAAAAGGTGCATTTATAGTAACAGGATGCAAAGGGAAAGCTTCATTTTTCACCCATCCTGCACCCTTTTGGCAGATTATAGATTTGCGTGATAGCGTATGGGCATATTTAAATAGGGTAGGCCAATAGTATCCAGCCCTTAACACATTGTGGGAAGTGGTATCTCCACTGAAGTGACCACTGGCTTCTCCTGCATGAAGTTCAACCAACACTCTTTCGAAGTCTTCCTTTTCTAAACAACATAGAAAAAAACCATCAAAGTTATTTCAGAATAAAATATCATTGATTAACTAAAAAGATGTGGATTTAAGACTAAGTGCTCTTATGTTTTTAGGATCAATATTACAAGGAGTAGATCCATGCATTAAATAAAATTTAATGTTCTCATACCAAGAATTGGGTGTAGTTTGTATACAACTGATCTGTCTTTCGTTGTGTTGATCTACAGTTGATGTATTTATTTGAATTTCTTGTTCTTCATCCGAGTCAACCACTAGTTTGCATAGGCCTTGACCTCTAACAATTTGTGCAAGAGTCATTTCAAGGTCATATTCCTATAGTGAAGTCATCCAATTTTCCCTTTTCTCACCCAGCTCTTTTTGTACTAACAGGTTTCGCACAGCAAGGTAAGGAACAACAACTTTGGTTTTGGATTTAAACAGGTAAGACCAGAAGTTTTTTACTTCTTTGAAACTAGCATATGCATGCTGATCTGCTACTGGGTAATTAATTTTCGCTCCTTTAAAAGATGAGCTCATGAAGGCAATGGGTATCTCATTTATTTCAACATTTTTTTGTGTAAGTACAACAACATAAGATCGATCAGATGAAAAAGTGTAAAGAGTGAAATCCTGAGAAAAATCGGGACTCATCAAGGAAGGGGATTCTATTATTTATTTTATAATTGAATTGAAATCTTGACTTTGTTGTGGTCCCCAATGGTACAAAACATATTTTTTAATTAGATTTTGTAACGGTCTAACCATTTCTGAGAAACTTGGGACAAATCTTCTGACGAAATTAATCTTGCCCAAAAAGGATTGCATGACCTTTTTGGAAGATGGAGGGGGAAGTTTACCAATGGCTTGGGTTCTTTCAGGGCCAATAATCATTCCATCCTTAGATACCATAAACCCAAGTAGTTTTCCTTTCTCTACTGCAAATACCGATTTCTTAGGGTTGAGAGATATGTCGAACTTGCGACATCGTTCCAGGACATCCCTAAGGTGAGACAAGTGATCTTTCTTATTTTTAGAAAAGACGGTGACATCATCAAGATAGACCAAAACTGACTGGTTAATGAGGCCATAGAAAGAAATATTCACTTCTCTCTGGAAAGTGGCACCACCGTTAATTATTCCAAAAGGAATTTTCCTATAGGCATAAGTTCCCCATGGGGTACGAAAGGTGGTTTTAAGTTGGTTCGAAGGAGACATAAGGACCTGATTGTATCCCGAAAAACCATCAGGCAGAGATAGCCTTTCGAAACCAGACACCTGTTGTATAATTTGTTCCATTGTGGGAACAGGGTAGTTGTCTTTATCGAACGCTCCATTTAAATTACGAAAATCGACACAAATTCGAATTTCACCATTTTTCTTTCTTACAGGGACTAAATTAGACACCCATTGAGTATGCCTAATTGGGAAGATTATCTTTGAAGTTGTTAATTTATCTAGTTCCTTTTTAATAGTAGGTTCCAATTTAGGATGCATCTTCCTCAATTTCTATTGAAAAGGCTGAGTCTGGGGTTTCATAGGGATTACATGTTGTATGATGTTCGGGTCAAATGTTTTCAAGTCATCATACGCCCAATAAAAAACATCTTTAAATTCCTTAAATAATTTTATAAAAGTGGATCTTTCTTTCTTAGAGCATCCCTATTGTGATGCTTATATGATTAGTATAATGCATTCATTAATCATCAATCCAAGATTCATAATCAACAAAGTTACAAGACACCAATAAGAGAGGTAATTCTAATGTCATGAGTATAGAAATAATCTGGATTATGCTGCTAGGAATAAAGCAAACTACCAAACTGAAACACACTTTGGTTGTCTTTCACAGAGAGGCTATCTACTCCATTGTGGCACATGCAAATATGATATGGATTTCTTTAATAGATCAACTCTGTTATATGACCCAAAAATCTAACTATGCAATCACACTTTGAAAAAGGAAATCACACCTCAATCATCAAGGTATAGCATGGGTAGTTCAATAGCTAGTATATTGGGTGTGATGTGGTTCACAATGATCTATTGTGGACTTCACTAGTTCTTTTCCAAATATGCTTGACTATTGCTGCCAACATCTATGTTCATTAAGAGAAATCAAATACATAAGAACAGAAATGGGGTGTATGAAAAAACAGAGTAAGTAAAGATCTTAAGCAATCATGTAATCAAAATCATAAATTGAATTGTGCTACCAACATCTGAAACTGAGAGATGAAACAAGTCGAGAAATCAAAGATTCATCTAATCTAACAATTACACTACTGGAATCAAATGCTAATACTAATATACAAGGATAATGGCCTCTTTTGGGTGGTGGGCCCTTGCCACTTCAATAGTTCAGTGATTGAAGTCTACGGTAAGTTGGCCTTCAATATACACATCACTCTTACTCAACTCTCAAAACATGAAATTAAACTATACTAACAACTCAACTCACATTCATTCATAGATGATAAAGACATGGAGATAAATGACATTCTTCTATTAAACTTCAAACTCAGGATATGATCTACAATATGAAACACTGCTTCACATGTTGTGTTATGATATCTCTCTGTATCTCCCACCATCCTTTACATGACTATTTAAATAGTCCCAGTCGTGAAACACAAGGAGGTGAAATCTCTAGCAGATCAACAATTGTCAAATTTATACATTCGGTTACATATTTTAAGCTTCATCCTCATGACACAAAGTGTATGAGGATGAAGCAATAATCAAACTATCTGAACATAGTCTTGCTAGAAAATTTGATGATCTAATAAACATTCAACAATTATCTTATGCAGGATCTAGAGCTAAACTTGGCATACTCTGTTTCTTGTATTGGTACCAGATCATGACAGGTGAGATAAGGTGGATAGTACTGGATGCAAACAATACACAATTGGTTGGTACCAGACTAAAATAGGCTGCGATGTTGGTACAAGATCGCGATAGTGAGTGATCTATGGGTATTGGATCTGAACAAGAGGCGCTCTTAGTACCAGATTTAGATAGTGAGTGCTCTGGCGCATAAGTACTAGATGGCTTGGCTGACATAGGAGTACCAGACTTGTCCAAAGGTCAAAGGCTACATATGGAAATTTAAGCATTAGTATATGAAATATTTGATCTCCTAGCTTAATAAACCACAAAATGTATGAATTCAAATATAATTTACCTCGTGACCTTATAAGTGACTGGAGATAGTGTTCTTTGTCATTTATCCAAGCTTAGGTAGGCCAAAAAGGTATAAATGAGGAGTATAATAGGGTAATGGGGATGTCAATTTAGAGGATCAACATTCCCCCATGCCGAAATCATTGCATGTCCTCATGCAACTGAAACATACTCAAAATTTTAAAAAACTTGAGACTCCATTCTCTTTACTCCTGTGGATTAATGATGTTGAGAACCGAGGCTTCTTCCTTCATCTGCCTTTTTATGACCCTAGTATATCATAAGAGTATTAGTACCTTTTTGAGCCTATTATAAGTCTCTTCATGGCCATCTTGGAGTTGTGGATTGGTTACCTTCAGTTGCTCATTTTTCTTCTTGATATACCTATCCAGTAGTTGGTATTCCTTCACCTCTTGTTTGAGTTCTTGATTTTGTTTTTGTAGCTCCCCAATATTCTTCTTCATCTGTTCTTTTGTCAAGGTATTCATTGACTCCATTGTTTCCAACTGGATGTGTTCTCTTTCCTCCACATCCTCTCTCATCTGACAAAAAGAAATAGTAACTTGCTCCTCAGTTAAGATAGGGATGTCATCCGAGACTGGTAGGTCTAGAGGAGAGAAGGTAAAATCTATTGGGTCTTCATGTGTAAGAGGACTGGCAACTTCTTTTCCTTTCTTTGCCATTTTCCTTGTGGTTCTCTTAGAAGGAGGTGATGGATCCTCCTTCTCATAAGTGATAAAAGGTTTCCTCTTCCTCTTTTCTGTATGTGGAATGGTTACAAGAGTTTGTTCTATAGACTGTTCACCTTTATGCTTTGAGCTACTCTTCTCTTTCCTCAAGGTTTTTGATTTATGACCCTTCTCCTTGAGTGCTACTGCTGAGATCTCTTCTATTAATTCGGATTTATCTCTCGACTCTTGACTTTTAAGAATCTTATTAATTGAGGAAAAGGGTCCTACTTGTTTACTTGAAGAGTTATGAGCTTTTTGGTCTTTTTGCATCCTAGCTTTATCTTTTTGGCTCATTGTTTTGGAGGAAGATGGAGCTACCTTGTATTCCTTTCCCTTTTTCTTCTTATGTTCCTTATCTTCATCTGGAGTAGTCTGGGCTTCCTCTACAGGTTCATTTTTTGTGGAAAGGTGTTGAGTGATGAGGGTTTTCCAACTAAACCCTTTCTTCCTGATTTCATGTATAACTAGCATTTTAATAAGACCCTGATGATACATACTAGTCTTCTCAGTTTTAGCTAAGGATTTGACACCTCTCACCATATTGTCCAAGCTCATCCATAAAAAGTACGAGAAGTCGATTTTAGGACCTCCTTCAAAGTGCAACAAAAGCCTAAGGTGATATAGGAAATTTATAACATACCTGCCTTCACAAGTGAGGAATCGTTGGAGGATGACAAGCATTGGTTGATATTCCTCCTTGATATAGTTTCTAGAAATCCCCTTTTTCCAATCAGGGTGTTGATGGTCTTCCTTCATAAATATTTGGCACATTTCCTTATTGATTCCTACTCCTTTGAAATACTTGGCTCCTTTGCTAGGTAATATTGTGGCCTCCCTTAAAGTTGCTTCATTGATTGTTAGTTGCAGATTGTCTATGTGCACAATCTCTCCATTGTAACTATGGATAAATGCATGAGATACCCTCTCATGGAAACCTGTGAATTTTTCTAGAAACAACATCCATCCCACTCTAGCATACTTATCTCTACATAGTTGGAACTCCTCAGTCTCCCTATAAATATGGAAGACCGTTTCATGTCTACTCACAACCATCCTTATAAAATGTGAGTGTAGACTGGGTTGTAGCGTAAGAGTTTTAGTTAATTGTGAGTGTAAGGGTTTGGTACCGGATATTGCAGAGAGGAGTAGGCTCTGAAATGGGAAAAAAATGGGTAATGGCAGGGGAAAACAGTAATGGTGTCGATAATTTGAAAGGTGGTTTAAGTAAAGATGCTGTGAATAAATTTAAGATGAGATGAGGCTCATCTAGATGGCTTCGCCACCCAGATAAGCCATTTCATTTATGCCCATTAGTATAATGATGGGAATGGGATGTTTGGTAGAAAAAACATCATTGTTGTTTGGGATAGGCGATTGGAATTTTAAGTGGCGGATTTGATGTTGAATCATGCAACATGATACGAGATAGATTCATGATTACTAAGGGTAAAGAACATTCTTGGTTTAAGGTTGTGGCTCATCATTATTGGACATGCTCATTTCAGTTCATAACTACATTCACACATTTGAAGTGATTTTTCCCTCAACATATTTTCAAGTGCTTATGTGGTGAGGAACTTGATTAAGGTTAAGAATATGGGTATGAGGGAAGTAATGATGCAAGAGCATCACAAGGGCATGCAAGCATAGCCAGCAGTGAACCAGTGCGGAGATAAGAGACAGCTGGAAAAGCACCGAGCACATTTTTTTAAAAATGTTTTGAAATATTAATGAAGTCATTAAGTGGAGGCATGCATGTATTATTCTAAAAGGACCTTGAGCGATCCGCTCATGTCCATAGTAGATGGGAGCCTTTATGTGTAATGAATGTAGGTAGATAGAATTTAATGCTTAGATTAGACAGTTTAGAGTGCAAGAGGGAAACGAGATATAGACACCCTCATTGTATAGTTGTATTATTATTATCAAGTTGAGAGCATAGAGTAGAGGAGAGAAGAGAGCAAAGAGTTGTAGTTGAAACCACCCATGTAAAGAGATTTGAATTAATAGAAAAATCTTTGATTCAGATTCATGGTGTTGTGATATTCTCTGCGTACGCGATGTTGAATGTTATGCTCATGAATGTTTTACTCTTTCTGTCATGCATTTACTGTTTATGATATGTGTCTATGATTTCTGGTTAAATGTTTGAAATATGAGAGAGAGTAAGGAATGAGTTTCAATTGTTTCTCTATCTGAGTAAGAGTTCCTGAAAGGAATGTAGTGAAGTTGTCCACAAAGAGTGCATTGACAAGGGTTCATAGTTTTATCTTTGAAAGCTCAAGAGGGTTAACATTGTTCTCATTTCCACAGAAGTGCGAGTTAGGCACAAAATCCATGCAAAGGGGTGCATAGGCCGAGTAAAGTATCAGAGTTTGTGAACCTGAGAAATTGTTGAAGGACTACTATTGCAGGGAGTGCACAGAGTTGAAGGACTTCAATTCTTTGAAGTAATTGAAGGATTTTCCACAAGGAGTGTGTGCAGGAGTCTTCTTTAAGACTCAGAGTTGGAGAAAGATCAGGAGGGATAGAGTCTTCACAATTTTGTGAATCCAAACTTCGAAGCTTCGATCCTTCCACCCATGAAACCTCGAAATGGAATTTTGCAAGTAGATCCAATGGTCCTCTTTGGTGTGAATCTACGACCCTCTCTCTCCTGAGCTTTCGCTTGCAGAAATGACCACCGTACACCTGACGTAGCCATACCAACCCGTAGGTCAGAAGTCCATGCACATAGGATCGCTCTATTCCTCTGGCCCAAAGAGCTCTCTCGAACTAGCTCTTCTATTTCCCTTTCGAGAAATCTACACCCACAGAAAACCTCAGCGAATCTCCCTTCACACTTCGGGAGATATGACCTCACGACTTTGTGAGTCTTGTGGTCAAGCGGTTGTGCCCTCAAACCTCCGAACGCCAATATGCTGAGTTCCGATAAACGCTGGAACGCTAAGGTTCTGCCACCACAAGAAATCAACGGTTCTGGAGCTTTCCCTTGATCCAATGGTCAATGCTATTTCGTGCACTAGGAGCTCGATATACAAGAGATCTATGTCTCTTCTACCTTCCGGTCCCAAAATCCTGAAAGACTTGTGTGCCTACTCTGGGTCACACAATCCTTGTCGGGAACCTCCACGTTCTTCCACGCGTCTCTTCACCAACTCTCCAGCTGACATGGGCTTCTACCACCTGTCGCCTCCTCGTGATCTGCTAGCTCGTGTAATTTCACTATTTCAGGTATCGAGGGTCCTAGACTCACGATCCCAACCTGGTGTCACCGTGAACCTTGAATTCCTGAATCCCAAAGTTTCGAATCCCGAGCTCCAAAGTTCCCTCTTTCGTGTTTCGGGGATTTGATCCGCTAAACTCTTGGCTTACCCTCATTCATTCAAACCCTGAAATGCCAAATTGCTCAGACCCCACCACGTATCCAAGTACTGGCCCCACTATGAAATCTTCCACTGTGTCAGGGTTTCGAATTTCACAATTTCGTGAATCCAAGTGTCGAAGCTTCCGTCCTTCCACCCACAAAACCCCGAAATGGAATTTTGCGAGTAGATCCAATGGTCCTCGTTGGCGTGAATCTATGGCCCTCTCTCTCTTGAGCTTTCACTTTCAGAAATGACCACCTTAACCTCCTTTCTCCTCCGCAAAATATGACGGCTCGCGAGACTTCATGAATTCTCTATGGAGAATCTCGACTACCTGCTTCTCCCTTCAAGAAATTCTGCATTCTTAAACAAAGTGTTTTGCCATGGAACTTAACCGTCTACAACACAAACTTGCAACGCCTCCTTTCAACACCTCAAGGAACCAACCTTCTGTACTTTTCTTCGACGACTACAAAGACTTTATCCCTCTTGATCTTTCTCCAACTCCGAGTCTTAAAGAAGACTCCTGCATGCACTCCTTGCAGAAAATCCTTCAATTACTTCAAAGAATTGAAGTCCTTTGACTCTGTGCACTCCCTGCAATAGTAGTCCTTCAACAATTTCTTAGGTTTGCAAACTCTGATACTTTACTCAGCCTGCGCACCCCTTTGCATGACTTCTGTGCCTAACTCACACTTCTATGGAAATGAGAACAACGTTAACCGTCCTGAGCTTTCAGAGATAAAACTCTGAACCCTTGTCAACGCACTCCTTCCGGAAAACTTCACTGCATTCCTTGTAGGAACTCTTGCTCAGATAGAGAAACAATTGAAACTCATTCCTTACTCTCTCTCAGATTTTAGACATTTAACCAGAAATCATACACACATAGCATAAATAGTAAATGCATGATAGAAAGAGTAAAACATTCATGAGCATAACATTCAACATCGTGTATGCAGAGAATATCACAACACCATGAATTTGAATCAAAGCTTTTTCTATTAATTCAAATCTCTGTACATGGGTGGTTTCAACTACAGCTCTCTGCTCTCTTCTCTCCTTTTCTCTATGCTCTCATCTTGATAATAATAATACAACTATACAATGGGGGTGTCTATATCCCGTTTCCCTTTTGTGCTCTAAAATATCTAATCCAAGCATTAAATTCTATCTACCTACATTCATTACACATAAAGGCTCCCATCTACTATGGATGAGAGTGGATTGCTCAAGGTCCTTTTACAATAATACAAGAATGCCTCCACTTAATGAATTCATTAATATTTCAAAACATTTTTCAAAAAATGTGCTTGGTGCTTTTCCAGCTGTCTCTTATCTCCACACTGGCTCACTACTGGCTATGATTGCATGCCCTTGCGATGCTCTGCATCAAGTAAAAGTTAGGTTCATGGTTTTAACAATAAGGTCATAAGATCTAGTATACACTTTCATACCTATTGTAGTTTTATAAGAAAAGGAAAATAAATAATAGCATGTTACCTTTGCTTTTACCATTTCATAACCAATACCCATAGCATATTCGACTTACTTTGTATTTGAAGCTTGCAGATTATCAGAGTTCATCTTTTTAGGTTGGATTTTTTGTTGGAATATTGGTTGTTGTCATTCATGTCAACCCTAGTCATGGGTTTTGGACCGGAAGATTGATGAAGGTATTTAGACATGAAGTAAAATTCACATGAAGATACAAAACCCATGGATGGATAGTATACATCATGTTGTTTCCGGTGGTATGTGTCACATCACGTGGATCCTCATGGTTTAGGAGAAATGAATTTTTGAATATGACAAAGTGAATTGAAGAAGGAAGTACATGTAGGCCCTGAAGATAATTAAAGAAAATAATTACAAAATAAGAAAGT
>JZKD02S1687407.1:1371968-1399512 GCA_000966675.3 Picea glauca
TCATTATACATTCATTTGATACAAGTCAAATTTCAGAGGAAATCAGAAGTAAAGAAGGTCGGATTTCAAGGGAGGATGAAGTCTTTTGGTGATGTGTTCTAAGGTATGTTATTTTTAGGTCATCTTACCATTTTTTCCATAACATTTTTTCTAGAACGATTCAGATGCTTAAATTGCTCTGGTATTTAGAAGACATATCAAGGTACCTATGGTACAAATTTCAGCTCTTGATTCACTATAATTATGGAGATACACTCTGTGGAAGATAGGGTTTGTGACCAGTCCTGAAGCTAGTCAATAAACATGTGTTTTGGGTAAAACAATAATAACATATTCATAGAGAATACAAATGATGTGGGACAAATTTCATTGGAATGAGTATGAACTTTCATTTCTTGTGTGCAATTTTTAGAATCAGATCTTAAATATTGAGCACGGGGCATTCTGTACAAGTTTGGTCTCCTCAATAAACCAGAATTGAACAAGGTCTACCATTCTTTCTATAACTTCTTTTTGGGGAGGATTCAAGGAGTGAAACTTGGAGAAGTTTCAGAGAATAAATTGAATAATATTATCTACGGGATCATAGTATTCCAAGAATTGAATAATTGTAGAAATTGAATAAGTCTCAGGCAACATTATTAGGTTCTATGTGATGGTTGGTTGATGGTGATGATTTAATGTGAAGTTTTATTATCTCTCGTATATTCTTGGGTGGAAGGAAGGGGAAAGGATGGAGAGTTCAACTCTCTCTTGAAATTGGTGTATCGTATCTTCCTCTTGGACGTTTATCCCTCCCTTTACATTTGGAAGCTGTAGCTACCTTTGGAAGTCATTACTTCCCTTGAACAATAACTATTGATTATTTCTCGTATATTGTGCATGGTGTATTGTGTTGTATTGGTGTAACTCTTATACTATTGTTCATTGTTCATTGGATATAATTGAATGGTTTAATTATAAGTTGAAAAAGGTTTTAAATTGTACTTGATATTGATTCACCCCCCTCTCAGTTTCAACAGTTTTCTAGAGACTTAGTACTAGAATTTCCTATACCTTATGAGCTTCTTTATTCTATGCTTGTTTTTGAATTTCTTCCTTTATGTCTGGTTATAGAAGGTTGTAAGGTGAACATGTTGGTATCTGAATATGAGATGTGAGTCTGGAAAAGAGTCATGAAAGAGGCTCTTTGAATCTCCCCCATTCCAAAGGTGTTGTATATCCTTATGAAAAAAGATGTGACACATTGTATCACAATGAAAGAAAATTGATAAGAGAAGAGAAACCAAATAAAATTACAGAAGTACATCTGTTATGTATCATATGATCTCATGCCTTAAAAATTAAAATTTCCTTTCTTCTCATGACTTAGCAGCATTCAACAAATGAAAACAGGGAGGTTTTTATATTTTTCCAGAAGAACAGATCCAACCTAACTTGCTTCAGAGATTTACTATCATTAGATGTTATGGATAAATTTCACAGTATAAGTAGATTAGACTCCCTAGTCAGGCTCCCACTCTTAAGAATTTTCCTTCTTAGGTAATGTAGGATTTAGATGTCAGACTGATAAAGTTGACTTAGGGTAATTCTCAAATGGACATTTACTTGTAGTATTCATTTTGTTTGTTAATCTGGAGTTTGTATCTTATAAAAGTGAATTTTTCAATCAGACAAGTATAAATGAGACATTTATCAACTAGAACCCACTACCAGCAAGCCTGCTCAGTAATCCTATTGGGTAGTTGTGATATTTAGTGAGAGACATACCTTCTCTAGGCAGAATGCCCCATTTCCAACAACCCTGTTCAGTACCCTGATGGGTTTTCCTAGTCATACCATAGACCGGTACCTGCTGCTAGCAGACTTGTTCAGTATCCCCATGGGTTAGCCTCTTAAACCCTTTTTCTATCAGAGGATTTGTGTCCATAGTCACCTATTTTAGTTTTTCTTAAAGAGTGATTTTGCACAGGTGACAAGGGAGGCTTGTCTGAAAACCCTTTTACAGGATGGGATGGTATTGGGTTAGAAGGTATACTCTCTTATTTGAATGTCTATAAATATTTGTATGAAGGAAAAATAAACTTATATATGCACATTATTTCTTTAAAATGATCTAGATGTATGATTTTTCTGAGTTTGTCCATAAGAGAATGACCTTAAGTTACCTTAGGGTACTGATACATCCTCTTCCATAAAAGTTTCCTAGTGTGCCCACAAAAAAGGGTGTTCATATACTCATATGATACTCTTTAGTAAACATAATCCAATGATTACTGTTGAAGTCTAGTTAGGGTGAAATAGTTACTTGTAGGCTAATATTTTTAATCCCTTTAGTCATTCTGAAGTACTGATGTTGTTTGTAATGGAATTTTTTATGAAGGCAACCTCTAAACTCTAAATCAGGGCATGGTTCCGTAAACATCATAGGTAAATATTATATCTTCTTTGTCAAGCAATAGAACCAAAAGAAATTAAAATACTTCCTTTTAGCCAGCAACAGAACCAAAAGGAATTAAAATACTTCCCTTTATCCAACAACAGAACTAAAAGAAATTATTTCTTCACAAGAGATGTCGTTTGATGCTACAATCATCTTCTTGGTTCCAACTTAATTAGTTACTACACGACTTCACACTTCATATTAATTGACATAAGATATTGAAATAGGCATAGCATTCTTTGTCAATTAGGTGATATGTCCCAATAGTACCGTATAAGGACAGATCTCTGGTACTGGACCAACACAGGACTGCTGGTACTGGACCAAAACAGATTTTCTGGTACCAGATTAGGACTGCTGGTACTAGACCAGAACAGAGTTTCTGGTACCAGATTAGCACTGCTGGTATCGGACCAGAACAAAGTATTTTTGATGCTTACAAACTGATGTTTTAGCAAGTTTGTGAGAGATCAAATAAATTACATAAATCTACTAACAAAATAAAATGTGAAAGTAAAACAAAGGAGGTAAGAATCCATTGTTACCTTCCACTTATTAACAAAACACAACCTACACACCTATGTACAAAAGTTTTAAAAATCAATCAATCAATCAATGTGGATCAGTAGAAATATCTCCTTCCTTACTCATCACCTGCATATCTAAATTTTGTAGCACACCTGTCAGAAATTCTTCTTTTGACAGGGTTTTTTTATAAATTATCAACCGGTGGCCATTCACGAGTAGGGGTGTCTGATGTTCATCAATTGTCTTTATCCTGATTGAACCATTATCATAGATAGTGTCAATGTCTTAATGTCCCAACAAACGATTAGTCAACTTACCTTTGAAGTTTTTGAACATGTTGTCATACAACACGGCCCAATCCCCCGGTTGAAATTTTTTCTTTTTGAGATACTTGTCATGCCATTTCATCCTCTTCTCTTGAATAAGGGTGGTTCTCTGAAGTGTTAAATTTTGAGCTTGATTTCTTATGTAGATTAATTATTTTATTTTCTTCAATACTTTGATTCCATCTTAATATACTTCAACAATTTCAAATCATAATCGAATAGAAATAATTATGTAGATAATTAAACATGCATATCAACAACACATATACCATGGGGAAACCCTATACAGGGAGAAAAATCCCAGCAAACAATATTCCTTTATTTCATTAATAATGTAATATCTCTTAGAAATATCCACCATGAATGTTCTTCTCTCAAAGAGATTGCCAAGATGACTCTGACCTAACAAATACTTACAATAACTTTATGAAATACACCTCTGATATGCTACCCCTTTATCACTAATGTGCTCCTCTATTACTTCACCCTCAACCTGCACATGAAAGTTGTGTTTCAAAACTGTGTTGAAGAGAGGGTTCAACCTCTTCTTATATAGGCTGAAGAGGGGAAGAGGGGAAGATCAAAATAGTAACTTGATTTCATGCATTAAACATAAATTATATTCATGCTTTAGTTCAAACTTAGAACTAGACTTGAGATTGATTACAACTCAACTTTACACTTTAGTTCGAACTTAGAACTAGACTTCAGATTGGTTACAACTCAACATTACACTTTAGTTCGAACTTAGAACTAGACTTGAGATTGGTTACAACTCGACATTACACCTTAGTTCGAACTTAGAACTAGACTTGAGACTGACATGCTTTAGTTTGAACTTAGAACTAGAATTAAGACATTAGTTGCAACTCAACATTACACTTTAGTTCAAAAATAGAACTAGACTCAAGACTTTAGTTGCAACTCAACATTACACTTTAGTACTAAAATAGAACTAGACTCAAGACTTTAGTTGCAACTCAACATTACACTTTAGTTCTAACATATAAATAGACTCAAGACTTTAGTTACAACTCTTGACAAGGCAATTCAAAATTCTCTTCATGGTGGATAATGTTTACACGTGCCATCACACTAGATCAATACAATTACATCATTTACAATATTAGGAATATCGTTTGTTTCTAGCTCACAAGAGTTTTATATTCAACCTAACTTTTTCTATATGCCTTGACTTTTTCTCATGGCTCACAGAGGTTGTATGTTCCCCCTAACTTTTTCACTAGTCTGTCTATGCTCATAGAGGTTGTACGTTCCCCCTGACTTTTGCACTAGACTGTTTATGCTCACAGAGGTTGTATGTTCCCCATGAATTTTTAATTAGACTCACATAGCATCTCATTCGTCCTAAATTTTGGTTTGACTCACAAAGGTTGTACATTCCCCTTGAATTTTATTAATACCTCACAAGACTGGTTGATTCTCCAAATCTCCTTAGCTAGCCTCAAGGTGGCCCATATGGCTTGTCATTGGAGAATGATTATCGATGCTGCCAAATTTAACACTCCCTCTTAGTGAGGGATTCATTCTCATCCACACCAACCTTGCCTCTAAGCTTCACAAATTGTCTCAAGGTCAGAGGCTTGGTTAGGATATCAACTACCTACTCGCTCCTGGCTATGTGCTGTAACTTTACAGTTTTTCTCTGGACCAAGTCTCGGATGTAGTGGTACCTCATGTCAATATGTTTTGACTTGTTGTGAAATAATGCATTCTCTGTCAATTTTATGCAACTTTGATTATCATAGTGAACCACTGTCATCTCGAGCTTGTCACCAAACAACCCAGAAACCAATTTTTCGAGCCATACTGCTTCCTTTCTAGAATCACTTACTGTAATTTACTCAGCTTCTTATGTACTCTGTGCAATGGATCCCTACTTATGCTTTACCAAGATATCATAACGGATCCTAAACTGAAGAAGTATCCGAAAGTACTCTTCCAATCCACTGGGCTTCCTTCCCAGTCAACATCTGCATACTCATGTAGAGATAAACCACCACTGGATGTATATCTCAGACCATAAGTAATGGTCCCTCTGAGATATCTCAAGATGTGATTTTCTTCCACCCAATGTCTTTGTCTCAGTTCATTCATGAACTAACTCATTGCAATCACTGCATAGAATATATCTGGCCTAGTGTGGATCATGTACATCAATGATCCAATCAGCTGCCTATACATGGTGGGACAGACCAAATCTGAACCTGTATCAGAATCATGTAGCTTTCTCAGGTTGGTAACCATCAGAGTAGACATGGATTTGCAATCCATCATACCAAACCTCTTTAGTACATCCACTTTGTATTTTCCTTGTGCCAAAAATATCTCACCCTGTCTTTGCCACACTTCCAATCCTAGGAAGTAATGCATCAAGCCTAACTCTTTCATCTCGAATTCTGAGGTTAGCTCCCTCTTACAAAAGGCTATTAGCCCTTCATCTGATGTTAGAAATATATCATCAACACATAGGATTAGTATAACAGGTTGGTTACCTCTTACCTTGAAGTACAGATTTGCATCAACATCACTTTTCTGAAAGCCCAGGATTTTAAGAAAGCCATTAATCCCATCATACCAAAATCTAGGAGCCTGCTTAAGACCATACAAGGCCTTCCTTATCTTTCATACATGAGTGCCTTTGTTATGCTGTCCAAAACCATCTGGTTGTTCCACAAAGCCCTCATGTTCCATCTTTCCATTCACGAATGTTTTTTTTACATCCATCTAATGTAGCTTCCAACCCAGAATGGGAGCTAAAGCAATAATAGTTTGAATGGAGGTATACCTTGCTACAGGGGAAAAAGTCTCTTCGTAGTCGATTCCTTATTTCTGAGTGAATCCTCTGGCTACAAATATTGATTTGAACTTTTCCACACTTCCATCAACTACATGTTTTATCTTATAGATCCATTTGGAAGAAACCATTGATTTGTCTTTTGGCCTCGACACAATGTCCCAAACATTGTTCTTTATAATAGACCTGTATTCCTTAAGCATGTCATCCTTCCATACTTGTAATTTATCTTCTTCTTCAAATGAAGAAGTTTCAACATCACTAATGATTCTCATCAATGCAACATATCCTCCAAACCTATGAGGCCTCTTCCTTTCCCTGAAAGTTCCTTTCGGAGAAACTATCCTTTCTACTTCCTGCACTATTTATTTAATCCAACCTGGCTTCCTTTTGACTGAAGGTTCTTCAATAGTTATTTGTAACACTTCAGTAGGTTCTAGGGGCTCATTACTTGGCCCTTCATGAGGTTCCTCCCTCTGATCATCTAACTCTTCATTTTCAGAAGAGGGTGAATCTAGATGAACTGCTTCTGAATATTGCTGAAGCTCTATAGATTTATTAAATGTGGCTTCCTCATGGAAAGTCACATATCTTCTTACCTCTATTTGCCTCTGACCTAGTACATAAATCTTGTAAGCCTTGGATTTCTCACTGTACCCCACAAAAACCCCTTTCTTGCCTAAGGGTTCCATCTTTGTCCTCCTTTCCTTAGGGACATGAATATACATAGGACATCCAAATATCCTTAGATACCCTACTTCAGGTTTGATCCCTGAGAAGAGTTGTTCAGGATTCTTGTCCTTCAAAATATCATGTGGACACCTATTCTGAATATACACGATAGTGGAGGTAGTTTCTTTCCATAAATAATTTGGCAAATCTTGTTCAAACATCATTGCTTTTGTTGCCTCACAAATAGTCCTGTTTTTCCTCTCAGCAACACCATTTTGCTGAGGGATATATGGCACGATCAATTGTCTCTTGATTCCTGCTGACTTGCATAAATCCTCAAACTAAAGAGATTCAAACTCTCCTCCATTTTTTGTTCTAAGGATTTTGATGTGTTTCCCTATCTTCTTTTCAATAAAGGCTTTATACTCTTTGAATTTAGCAAATGTGTCACTTTTAGCTTTAAGAAAATATATCCAACATTTTCTTGAGTAATCATCAATAAAAATGACATAATACAAACAACCACTGAGAGAGGGAGATGACATGGGACCACATACATCAGAATGAATCATATATAAGATGCCTTGAGCTATGTTGTCACTACTAGGAAATGATTTATTTATATTTTTACCTAGCATGAATCCCTTACAAATTTCATTTTTACTAAGAGAAATAGAGGGCATGCCACATACCATGTCCTGTAGATCTAGAAGAGATTTTTAATGAAGATGTCCAAGTCTTCTGTGACACAACTCACTAGAGCTAGTCGCATCATGAGCCAATTCTTGAACTGACTGTCTTGACATGACGTACGTTCCTCCACTGTGAGTTCCAATGGGTTCTTCTATACTTAAGTGGCTACCTTTATCCCATAGTAGTGCCTTCCTGTCCTTGAAGATCACCCAATATCCCTTGTCCTCGAGGGTTGCAACTGATAGTATATTCTTCTTGAGCCCTGCAACATATAATACTTCATCAACATGAAGTCTAGCCCTAGATTCCAATCTGAAGGAGATAGAGCCTACTCCCTCTATCTTGTAACATTTTTCATCCCCAAGCTCGACCTGATCTGCAAAAGATTTTGTCTCGAAATCTAAGAGGATCTCCTTGTACCCTTTCATGTACTTTGATGCACCACTGTCTACTAACCAAGTTTTCGACCCCGTGGAAAATGAACTAGATAAGGTAGAAACCGAACAATATTCTTTCCTATTTTCTTTCTCATTAGAAGGACATTTTTGATTTCTTTTGGATTCATCATCCTTAGTAGTTGAGGCATGATGTTTCCCTTTCCTAGGATATTTCTTTCTAAACTAGCAATCTTTAGCAAAATGACCCAAATTATTACAACTAAAGCATTTAATATTAGATGTATCAATATTCTTGCCTTTGAATGTACCTTTGGTGTTTGGCTTCCACTGAGAGCCTTTCTGGAAAGTGCCTTTCTTCTTTCCCTTGAATCTTGATGCTAAAGCTGAGTGCTCTTCTTTTGTTGGCTCGCTCCTGGTAGCTGTGAAACTCTCCTCCTAGAGGGAATCATGCCATAACCTCTCAAATGTGGGATGAATCTCTCTCCTAGTTACACTAGATAAGAAGGTCTCCCATGAAGAAGGAAGACCATAAAAAATGTCCTGCACTAAATCATCACCGTCCACTGTCACCCCTGTGACCAAAAGTTGATCTCTGATCTGAGCTATCCTAGAACAAAACTATGCCACTAATTCACCTTTCTCCATATTTAAATACTTAAGTTTGTGATTAAGTTTCCTCTTCTGACATGGAGCCTATTTCTCATACAGATTCACCAAGGTATCCATACAGTCCTTGACAGTCATCAACGAAGTCATTGCAGGCATTATACTGTCTTTGACTGAGTCAAAGATGATTCACTTGGCCTTTGATTGACTCTTCCTAAAGGTCGTTCTTCTCACATTATTTTTTGGTTCCTCCACCACTGTGGTCACATATTTCTCAAGATC
Source organism: Picea glauca (assembly GCA_000966675.3). Lineage (NCBI taxonomy): Eukaryota > Viridiplantae > Streptophyta > Pinopsida > Pinales > Pinaceae > Picea > Picea glauca. Next base: position 1,380,735 of record JZKD02S1687407.1, read on the forward strand.
ATGCTCTTGAAAGATATTTGTTATACAGAGCTTCCACACATTAAAGTTGGTAGCTCCTTCGAGCCTATCTTCAACCCTGACTGAAATGGAGGATTCCATGGTCCTCACACTGGAAAATTAATCAATATTGCTTGGATCTGTGTGTACCTGCTACTACACTTCAACACGTTTAACACACCTTAAGCTTTGATACCATGTTAAATTATGAGTTGGATTTCTTATGTGGATTAATTCTTGTATTTTCTTCAATACTTTGATTCCATCTCAATATACTTCAACAATTCCAAATCATAACCGAATAGAAATAATTATGTAGATAATTAAACATGTATATCAACAACACATATACCCTAGGGAAACCCTGTATAGGGATAAAAACACTAGCAAACAATATTCCTTTATTGCATTAATAATGTAAGATCTCTTACAAATATCCACCATGAATGTTCTACTCTCAAAGAGCTTGCCAAGATGAATCTTACCAAAAAAAGACTTACAAGACCTTGTCGAAATACACCTCTGATATGATGCCTCTTTATCACTGATGTGTTCCTCTGTTACTTCACCCTCAACTTGAATATGAAATTTTTTTTTCAATACTGTGTTGCAGAACTGTGTTGAAGAGAGGGTTCGACCTCTTCTTATATAGGCTGAAGAGGGGAAGAGGGGAAGCTCGAAATAGTAACTTGGATGCATGCATTAGACATAACTCATCTTCATGCTTTAGTTCAAAATTAGAACTAGACTTGAGATTGGTTACAACTCAGCTTTACACTTTAGTTTGAACTTAGAACTAGACTTGAGATTGGTTACAACTTAGCATTACACTTTAGTTCAAACTTAGAACTAGAATTGAGACTGACATGCTTTAGTTTGAACTTAGAACTAGACTTAAGACTTTAGTTTCAACTCAACATTACACTTTAGTTCTAAAATAGAACTAGACTCAAGACTTTAGTTGCAACTCAACATTACACTTTAGTTCTAAAATAGAACTAGACTCAAGACTTTAGTTGCAACTCAACATTACACTTTAGTTCTAACATAGAACTAGACTCAAGACTTTAGTTACAACTCTTGACAAGGAAATTCAAAACTCTCTTCATGGTGGATACTGTTTACACATGCCAACACACTAGATTAATTCAATTACATCATTTGCAATATTAGGAATATCGTTTGTTTCTAGATCGTAGGACTTTTATATTCAACCTAAATTTTTCTAGATGCCTTGACTTTTTCTCATGGCTCACAAGGTTTGACTAGGGTCGCAAAGGTTGTATGTTCCCCCTGACATTTTCACTAGTATGTCTATACTCACAAAGGTTGTACGTTCCCCCTTACTTTTGCACTAGACTTTCTATGCTCACAGAGGTTGTACGTTCCCCCTGAATTTTGCATTAGACTCATATAGCATCTCGTTCATCCTAAATTTTGGTTTGACTCATAGAGGTTGTACATTCCCCCTGAATTTTGTCGATACCTCACAAGACTGGTTGATTCTCCAAATATCCCTGGCTAGCCTCAGGGTGGCCCATATGGCCTCTCATTGGAGAATGACTGTCGATGCTGCAAAATTTAACATGAAGTGATTCCTGCCTAACTTCATCCAACTCATTAATCTACAAGAGCCTTTGTTGTTGGGATTCATCTAAGTTCATGCCAACTTGCACAACAGTCCTAAAGGTTTTGATCTGGAATTCTATGGGGAGAAGCACCTTCTTCTCGTACACCAACTCGTAACGTGTATGTCTTACTGTATTCCTCCAAGTGATTCTATAAGCCCACAAGGATTCTAGTAATCTGTCAGCCCAATCCTTGTGGTGTACCTGTATTGCTTTAGTAAGAATGGACTCAATGAATTTTTTGGTAGATTTTACTTGCGCATTCGCCTATGGATGATAAGTTGTAGATTTCCTGTGCTTGATTTGGTACTATTCTGTAACAACTTTGACTACATTAGAGGTGAATTGAGTCCCCTAATCAGTCACAATTTCTAGAGGTACACCAAATCTAGTAAATATGTCATTAAAAAGGAAATCTACCATTGATTGTTCACTTGCAGCTGGTAAAGATTTTTCTTCAACCCATTTAGTCACATAGTCAGTACATACAAGTATATACTTTTTATTTTTAGATGCAGGATTAATGGTCCCTACAAAATCTAATGCCCATTTCTCGAAAGGCTCAATGACTACTTGGGCTTGAAGTGGAATCTGGTCTCATGCAATAGGCTTACCCATTTGTTGGCATTTATCATAATTGGATACATAAGTTATGGCATATTTGAAAATATTAGGTCAATAATAGCTAGATTGCAGAACTTTATAAGCAGTCCTCTTGTCAGAAAAGTGGCCTCCACAAGGAACATCATGGAAGGCTTGCAGAATATAATGGATCTCATCTTCCCTTACACATCTCCTCATTACCAAATATGGCCCTGTTTTATAAATACAATCATCATGCCACATGTAGTTTTCACTTAGCTGAATTACTTTCTATTTTTCTCTAGGGGACAATTTCTGAGGCATCTTCCCTGTGACAAGATAGTTAGCTACATCTGCATACTAAGAAGTAAATGTAGAAATAGAAAACAAATTTTCATCATGAAAGTTATCATCTATTGGTGTATTATATCCCATATGAATCATTCTAGATAAGAAATCAGCCACGAGATTATCCTTACTAGGTCTATCAATAATGTTGATTTTAAACTTGTAATAATAACAACCATCTTGTAACTCTAGGGTTTGTTTCAGGTTTTTTTATTAAGAATTTGATGGTTGAATGATCAGTGTGTACAAAACCTTGATATCCTGTAATATAGTGTCTAAATTTCTTGATAGCATGGACTACATCTAACAATTCTTTTTCTGTGACCGTATAATTAACTTCTACTAGGGAAAGGTTTTTACTGAAAAATTAAATAGCATAAGGCATCTGATTTTCCCTTTGTCCAAGAATTGCCCGTAGGGTTGTGCTTGAGGCATCGGTATAGATATGAAAAGGAAGGGACCAATTTGGTCCTATTAATATAGGGGTACTTGACAGTTTCTGTTTTAGAATCTCAAAAGATACTTGGCATTCATCATTCCAATTAAATTTAGCTTCTTTAGATAATAACTTGAATAAGGGAATATCTAAGCTTGTAAAATTTGGAATGAATCTTCTATAGTAGCCAGCGTTCCCTAAAAAGATGTGAAATTCCTTTTGTGAGGAAGGTATTTTGATTTGTGTGATAATATGAATCTTTGCAGGATCAACTCTCATTCTAGAACCAGAGATGTGATGTCCCAAAACAATATGTTCAGTGAGAATCATCTTAGACTTTTCATTACTTAAGGAAAGATTGGTTTCCTTACAACTAATAAAGACTTTTTCTAGACTGGTCAAAGCTTCCTGGAAGTCATTTTCATGGACTGTAAATTCATCCATGTATACTTCCATGCAATCATTGGTCAAGTCAGAGAAAATGGCTAGGACAACCCTTTGAAAAGTGGTTGGGGAATTACAAAGTCCTAAAGGAAGAACCCTATAAGCATAGGTTCCCCATGGGCAGGTTAAAGTGGTCTTTTCCTCGTCTTCGGGTGCTATTTGTATTTGGTTATAACCACTAAACCCATCTAGGAATGAGAAATACTTATTTCTAGACAAGGTATCCAACACCTGATCAATAAATGGTAAGGAAAAATAATCCCTATGGGTGGCTTTGTTCAACTCCCTAAAGTCTACACATATTCTCCGCTTACCATTTTTCTTGGGAACTATGACAAGTGGAGACACCCATTGACTATATGAAATGGGGTATATGAGATTGGCTTGAAGTAGTTTTTAAAATTCTTCTTTTACAATATCTTTGACGACTGGATTCATCCTTCTCTGAGGTTGTCTAACTGGTCTGATTTGGTCATTAGTGTAGATATGATGTGTGCATGTGTCAGGGTGAATGCCTTTCATGTCTTCATAATCCCATGCAAAGGCATCAAATTGTCTTTGGAGCATTTCAATTACTTGTGTATTTTGTTCTGGTTCCAAACTAGAGTTGATATACAAAGGTTTTCCCAGGCTAATTTCAACAAGTTCAGTACTTTCTTCCTTCTCTGAGGAAGCTGGTGATAAATTATATAATTGGGTGATATCAGGGTGCCAATTTTGTTGAAATTCAGAACTTAAAATATGTGACAATTCTGCAAAAGACCTAGGATATTCAATGCAATTTGTATCAGACAAAAATAGACTTAAGACTTGTTCATTTGATTTTTCTTGCATTCCTTTTACTTGTTCAAGTGTTAATAGGGGTCTGATGCAATCTTCCTCTCCATAAGGGTTTTCTAGCCAAACAAGTATCTCTTGTGCTGGTTGGACAAGAGGGAAGAGGACAAGCTTTTGGCTATGTGTGCCATTGGAATAGTAATCTCGCCAGATTGACAACTAATAAAGGCATCTGTTGTGGCTAGACAAGGGTGGCCAAGAACCATAGGGTGTCCTTGTTTGGAGGATGATTTAGAATAGATGACTAGAAAGTCTAATGGATACTCCCAAGAAGCTAGTGTGACTGTGACATCATCTAAACTTCCTGTAGGGATAATGACTGACTTGTCTGCCAACTCTATCATGGTTTGGGTTAGTCTTAACTGGTTTATTTGGAGTGTTTTCATAGTGTCAAAATCCATTACATTAATTATTTCACCTAAATCAATGAGTGTGTTCGGTAAGGAAATACCATTAATTTCAACAGTGACTACTGGGTTCCCAGGGTCATTATATTTATATGGCATTTCAGAAATAAATTCAGATAATTGTCCTACCACCTGAACAAGGGGAGGTTATTTCTTATTCATTCCTTTTTTCTTAAGGCAAATATCCCTTATGATTTTGGCATATATGGGGATATCCTTGATGGCTTGCAGCAGAGGTATTTTTATACATACATTTCGTAACTCATCCTCTATGTCTTTGTCCAAGGGTGGGTCAGGTTTCTTCTCTAATAGTCTTTCAGGATAAGGTGGAAGATTAACTTGTTGAGGTACTCCTACGGATTGAGAAGTGGTTGAAATATGAGGGGGAGTCTCTCCTTCTACATGGGTGGTTTGATTATTTTCTTGTTCAGAATGATTATCATTTTCTTCTTGAATTATTACTCTAGAATTTGATTGATTTACAACTTTCCTGGATCTTAGTTGAATTTCATAGGTGGGAAAGGTTTGGACTTCTACATTCTAGACAGGGTGGGTGGGTCAATTATTGGGGTTAGGAATTGGCTGGGCAGACATTGATGTTGGTCTAGGAGGGTTGTGGTCATCTTGGTTTTGTGGCTGTTGATTGGCATTTATAGGTGCTTGCTACTATTGGTTAGGGTTCAAGGGTATTGTGAATTGTTGTTGTATAGGAGGTGGAAGTAAAGCTTGTATCTGAGGTGGGTTAAATCCAAGTAGTAATTGGGAAATGTTTGCAGGATACTATGGATATGTCGGGTAAGAGGGATTCCCATACATAGGCCCCCTCCAAACTTGTTGCCAAGGTTGAGTTTGAGCTTGTTGAGGTGTCCATTGGGGATAGGGTGTTGGAGGACGACCCCATTGTTGTTGTTGATATTGTGTATTAGGGTCATAAAATTCATTAGGGTTTTGTTCTCTCCAAGGCCTCTTAGAAGGGTACGGTTGTTCTTGTGAGACTCCTCCTCTCCTATAAATGGCTTGCAGCTCAAGCAAAGTTGGACATTCATATGTAGAGTGCTCTAGTGTACACAAGCCACATACCTCTATGACATTTAATGGGAATTATTTCTCAGGGTTCTTCTTTCGACATTTAGGACAAAAGATTGCAAAAACAACATCTTCTTGCTTCTTTTTCAGTTTTAGGGTATCTAACTGGTTATTGATTGTGCTCAAGATGTATGTTTTAAATTTCTCCAATAAGTTTCCTAAATCAATTATGGTAACAGTCCCTGAGCTTTGTCTTGAATTTTTGCTAAAAGAATATCTTGGTCCTTTGCCTGTTTTATCTTGTCCGCTTGAGTATCTCCTACAATTATCTGCAATTTTTGCAAAGGGATTTTGGTGAAAATCTCCTGAACTTAACAAATTTAAAACTTCTATGCAGTCATCTCTAAGACCTTTCAAAAATATTGTTCTTACTATAGCTGGGTCTATGGTGAATAATTTTGATTTCTGATAGTTGTATAAGAACCTTTCTAAGTATTCTTTAGGGCTTTCATCTTCTAATTGCTGCATTTTAAAAATGTCATTTTTAGCATTATCCTTACAAAAGTCTTGGTATTTCCATAAAAATGTGTCTTTCATCTGATCCCAAGAGAGAATTGTATTTTCTCCTAAGCTCATGAACCATCTTAAGGCTGAGTCCTTCATTGTGGCTGGAAAGAGCTTAAGTTTTTGGGCATCATCTGAGTAGTTATAGCTTCTACATAATATGTCAAACTAGAATAAAAATAAGTCTGGATCTTTAGTTGACATACCTCTAAAAGTGGGTAATGATGACAGTGGGATGTTCTTCATATTGATGTTTCTGGAAATATCCAAGATTGGAAACCCGGAGGTCTTAGTCTCAGTGGATGCATTGTCATTTCCTTCTTCTTCTGCCATTTCACTAGGTATTCCTCCTCCACTGAGAGATGGTTCAGAAACTGGATTTTGTGTGTCTTCTAAATGTTCAGTTCCTTTAGTAGACTCATGTTCTATCTGCCCAATGTTGACTCTTTAGTTCTAGGTTCTTCTTCTAGAGCCTCACTGGCTTCCCTTGAACTTCCTCCTGGAGGAATTTTTCCTGCACCAATATCAATTGAATTAGTGGGGGGGGTTATTTTCAAATATTTAGAGCTTACAAATCTACCCTTATTATCTCTATATCTATGCATAAAATAAAAATTTGATACTTAACTCCAAAATCCTAATTCTATATGGAAGGTAAGAAGGAAACCTGGCTTCGGAGAACCCCACTCTAGTGGCTGCGTGGCTCTTCACTCATGTCTTAAACGTTTTATCCTCCTCCCTCAAGTAGCCCTTAAAATCATTCAAAAAACTATGCAAACAACCTAAGCTAAAATCACTTCCAACCGTTTGCAACTCCTCGACAACGACACCAAAATGTTTTGTTTCTTATATGATTAGTATAATGCACTCATTAATTATTAATTTGGGATACGTAATCAAAATATTTACAAGACACCAATAAGAGAGGTAATTATAATGTCATGAGTATAGAAATAATCTAGATTATGTTGCTAGGAATAAAGCAAACTACCAAACTGAAACACACTTTGGTTGTCTTTCACAGAGAGGCTATATACTCCATTGTGGCACATGAAAATATGAGATGGAGTTCTTTAATAGATCAACTATGTTATCTAACCCAAAAATCTAACTATGCAATCACACTTTGAAAAAGGAAATCACACTTCAATCATCAAGGTATAGCATCGGTATTTCAATAGCTAGTATATTGGGTATGTTGTGGTTCACAATGATCTATTGTGGAATTCACTAGTTCTTTTCCAAATATGCTTGACTATTGTTGCCAACATCTATGTTCATTAAGAGAAATCATATCCATAAGAATAGAAACAGGGTGTATGCGAAAACAGAGTAAGTAAAGATCTTAAGAAATCATGTAATCAAAATCCTAAACTGAATTGTGCTACCAACATCTGAAACTGCCAGAGATGAATCAAGTCAAGAAATCAAAGCTTCAGCTAATCTAACAATTACACTATTGAAATCAAATGCCAATACTAATATAAAAGGATGCTGACCTCTGTTGAGCGGTGGGCCCTTGTTGCTTTAACAGGTCAGCGAATGGAGTCTACAGTAAGTTGGCCTTCAATCTACACATCACTCTTACTCAACTCTCAAAACATGAAATTAAACTAAACTAACAACTCAACTCACATTAATTCATAGATGATCAAGACATGGAGATAAATGACATTCTTCTATTAAACTTCAAACTCAGGATATGTTCTACAATATCCAATGCTACTTCACATGTTGTGTTATGCTATCTCTCGATATCTCCCACCAACCTTTCCATTACTATTTAAACAGTCCCACTCGTGAAACACAAGGAGGTGAAATATTTAGCAGATCAACAATTTTCAAATTTATACATTCGGTTACATATTTTAAGCTTCATCATCATGACACAAAGTGTATGAGGATGAAGCAATAATCAAACTATCTTAACATAGTCTTGATAGAAACTTTGATGATCTAATAAACATTCAACAATTATCTTAGGCACAATCTAGATCTAAACTTGGCATACTTTGCTTCCTGTATTGGTACCGGATCATGACAGGTGAGATACGATGGATAGTACCGTATCTGAACAATACACAATTGGTTGGTACTAGACTAAAATAGCCTATGACGTTGGTACCAGATCGCGATAGTGAGTGATCTATGGGTACCAGATCTGAACAGGAGGCGCTCTTGGTACCAGATTCAGGCAGTGAGTGCTCTGGTACATAAGTACTAGATGTATTGGATGACATAGGAGTACTAGACTTGTCCAAAGGTCAAAGGCTACATATGGAAATTTAAGCATTAGTACATAAAATATTTAATCTCCTAGCTTAATAAACCACAAATTGCATGAATTCAAATATACTTTACCTCATGACCTTATAAGTGACTAGAGATAGTGTTCTTTGTCATTTATCAAATCTTAGGTAGGACAAAAAGGTATAAATGAGGAGTATAATAGGGTAATGGGGATGTCAATTTAGAGGCTCAACAATCCCTTTCCCAGATTAATATTTCGAGGATTATCTCTTGTTCCTAAATTAATTGTTTCATAGATCAAAGAGGAACTGTTAGTTTTGCAATTGACTACCCCTCTAACCTTGTCATGCAAGTCATAAATTTTTTCTAAACTCACAACAGATCTGGGTATAGAGTTTACCATCTTAGATGTTGATTCCGAAGATTGAGGATCAGATATTACCATGAAGTTTCATAGATTCTCATCATGAGTTCCTTCATCAATGACTGCATCTTGGAAGGTATCTTCCATATGCAGAAAATTGATGATCTGTTGGTCATCATCGAATACTCTCCAATTTGTGATGTTGTCTGGAATCAATGGCATGAACAACAATTCAATCGAAAATGAATTAGGGGAAATACCTTCAGCATGCAACAATTTAGAAGCAACATTGGCTAGAAGATCAGCTTCTGAATTACTCATCCTAGGAATAGAATTTATATTAAATGCTGAAAATTTATGCATTAAACTCCATACCTTGGTTTGGTAGCTTTTCAGATGCGGTGATAAATAATGTATGGCATTTCTTACCTGTTTAAATACTTTTTCTGAATCGCCAAAGACTACCATATTTTGCACATCCATGTCGAGTTCTTTCCTGATTCCTTACAAAAGTGCTTCGTACTCGACTGTGTTGTTAGTGAATTTAAACTCTAATCGACAAGAAATAATTTTTTTATTACTTGTAGAGTAAATGAGTACACAGCTAACACCTGCTCCTTCTTGGCATTTAGATCCATCAAAATATAAGAACCAGATCTGTGCATCATTAGCAGTGCTTGACATATTTGGTGAAGTTGATACCTAAGTGCAGACCATTACTTCAGATTATTTTTCTGGGTCTGTGATAGGAGAAATTTTAGTCATGAAGTTACCGAAAAAGGAATTCATCCCCTGTGTTTCCATTGAATTTACTGTGGTAATGAAAGGCTGATTTGGATCATTGAAATATGTCATGGTATGCTTAAGATAACATTCTCGGTTTATCCTGATTTTATTAGGCTATCCATTTTTAGGCAGCCACAAGTCAGACTAGTCTGTAGCGAAATAACCGTGTAGTTGTTTTGACCAATCTCTACTTAAGAACAGACCATAAACTCCAGGAATATAAACAACGATTATATCAATAATCTGATTAACTTTAGGATTGGATGATAATCTAATCAGGACATTCATAAGTTCACCGATTACTTTAACATTTGTTCCATCTAGCTGAATAATTTTAAGATCAGAAGGTTTTACTTTTGCATTAATTTTCTGGCATATTGATAGAGGCATCACATTCGATGATGCACCAGAGTCAACCATACAATTATGTACATTCCTATTAAAAATTTCAAAGGTTAATAAAAAGTGGGAAATTTTTCCCTATGGAAACAACAAAATTCTGTTGATTTTTTATTGTTGTCCCTAAAATAGTTTTATCTACATTTTCTACAGTTTTTCCTGCTAAGTCCCTTTTGTCTTGAGGTTCATATGTCTTTTTAGTTGGGACACTTTTATCTACGTTTGAATCAATTTTTGTTGATTTTTTGATTCTAATATCGTTCTTTTTACTGTTTTCAGCGATGCTTTGAAGCATTTTCTGCAAAATAAGAGGAAATTTCAGTAGTTCAAAAACATAAATATTAGCCCTCAATTTTTTCAAATCTTCAATTAAATCATATTCTAAAACCGGGGCTGCTAATCTTTGTTTAATTTCAGTTTTCTTTGACTATTTTGGAAACACATGTTTACTTACTTCAAGAGGAGGTTTGTTTTGCATTTTTCTTCTTCTGTTGTAAGGTTGGACAGTTTCGAAATTTGCATGGAAAATGTTGTCTGACAAGTGACCAAAAACATGAGGAGATGAGTCCTTCTCTTCTGGTACCTCTTCCTCAACTGTATCATAAAAATTTTCTAGAGGAACAAAAACATAATTTTCATGTGCTTCTAAGATGGTTTGCAAAGCATATTGTAAACTTTCAAAATTTAGACCTTCTGTGGTCGAGTTTGGCCAGTTTGGAGGAAAAGGATTTCTAGAAGGAGGTTTGAAACTTCCTTTTCTTTTGGATGCCTCCTCAACTTATTTCTTCAAGTCTACGACCTAATTGGAAACTTTCTGGAAAGATTTATGTAGGCTTTCCAAGTCTAAATTTTCTTGTTGATTTTTTGTTTGAGGAGGCCTAGTGAGAATTTCTATTTTCTTCTTAGAGGATGGATTTGTTTAAGATTCACTATTAATATTATATTTTGAGCTTAATATATCTTTCTCGATTTGTCTTTCCTCCTCAAAGTCTTCTAACAAAGTTTTTTTCTTGGAACTTTTAACCCATATGACTATGTTATTGTGCAAGGCCTTAGCATAATATGCAACAATTATTCTTTTTGTGGGCATCGAATCTAGAGGGATTTTTTTCTTTAACATCATAAACCTTTGGTTAAAGTCCTTCACTTTTTTTAAGGATTCATTTTTAAGATAGAGAGTTACATAACCAAGACTTCCCAAAATGATCATCTCCAAATTTTTCCAGAAAACAAATTTCAAACTTGTCCCAAGAGACGATGGTTTGGGGTTGTTGAGTAAAATAGCAAGTCGAGGCATTTCCCTCAAAAGTATAAGGAAATAATTTTCATACTACATCCTCGTGTTCAACACTCTAGAGCCTAATGGCTAACATAAATTTCTTGATGTGATCCTCAGCTGATTGCTTCGAATCTGGATCAAATTTGGGCAGCCATTTCTTCAGATCTTTAGGTAATGGGTGTTGCGGTCCAAGTACAACCACGACATCTTGATCGAGCTAGGTTTTGACAGGATTATTTTTGTTTTCCATGGGATTTGGTGGTGTCGAAGGTTGAGATGGTTCTTATGAAGAACTTCCTTCGTCTGAGGACTCACCTCCCGAAGAAGGTGGAGAGGAACTAGGTGGAGATGGTGGAATACCCGATCCTCTAGCTCCAGGGATGAGCGTTTTAGTGAGATTAGCAGTATTTACACCCAAAGGGTTTTCATGCAGACCAGTGCCTTAAATTTATTCTTGGATATCCTTGAAATAAAGGGGTTGATTAAGTGGACTACCAGGTTGTCTGATATGGGCCAAGGCAATATGAGTTCTTATGAGTGACTAGCGGACAATTTATTAGACGTCAATCCCTTGAGTAAGTGGTGTCACTGGTTCGACAGGAATATCAGGGTTATCGTTTGAGTTAGTTTATGTTTCAAGTGTAACATTTGTATCATATCCACTACGAGTTACGCCAGGAGTGTGAGTATGTGGGGGAGTCTTATGACCTCCACGTGCCATCATTTTCTTTCAATCCCTCCTTCTAGTGCCATTTGTTGACGGGCGTAAGTGAGACACCGTCAATTGGAAGATCAAATCTAGACCGAGGTTTTCTAAATAACCCAAGTCGTTTGGAATGAAATGACCCGATGGTTTTAATGGCTCTGTTGGCCAACTAAAGACCTAAAAATAATAAAAGAAATGAAACTAATCTATAAAGCTAAGAATATAAATTTAATAATTTACAAGCGTAAAAATAGAAACATAGATATGTGCAAATGATTATGAACAGTGTATATACAACTTGCAATATTTATGGGATATCTTACAAAATAGATGTTTTTGAAAGTGTTTATAAAAGAGATAAAGAAAGCAGATACATTTTTCTATTTTCTGTTGAATATTTAAAAGTCTAAAACTAATAAATGTTGAACAAATATAATTGAAATAAGAACAGATAAACAGTCAAAGATAATTCAATTTGTTCTTATTTCATTGATAAATAATTAAACTAAAGAACAAGTAAACTAATCTATAACTATTCAACTAAATTGAATTTATCTTCCTGTGCAATTCTAGCTCTTAATTGTCCTGTATATGAGGGAAACCTGTAACAGAATGGTGCTAATACTCCCAGAACAAACTCAAAGATGCATTGGAGCGAGAATATAACAATGGAATGATAAATGTACAGATATTGTGATTTTATAATAATGAACACTTATAAATAGAGGAAACTCAATTTAAAGCATTCATGTAATCCATCATTCAATATCGAGCATAAATCAACAATAATTAAATGGAAGATTGATCACAGATGTAATATGGAACAACAAATTAAAGACATAATTAAAGTACTCAATAATATGAAATACCATACGATAACCAGACTAAAGCTACATCAAGCATTACGATATTTCACAGGATGAAGGCAAAGACATAATGGGTTAAGTCACATAGGTGTAAAGAAAAATGATGAACAACTTCTCCATAATGGTTTTCAAAAAATCATATATCCATAATGTATCCCAACAAAAGATTTTTTCACTACTAACAGTGATTACTATTTAAACTAGTTTAGGATTGACAAACTCTTATCATGCAATATAGAGTGCAATCCCCAAAAAATAGATTGTCTTATAAAAAATAGTATAATAGGAAACTATCTCTGTATGAGTTGGTTTTCAAAATAATAACAAAATTTTTCAACATAAAAGAAAGAAACTACTAAATAATAGAGCATATGATCCAAAATGTTTTGTCCATGTAATCATCATAATCATTAATTTCCTGTAGATAGCAAAACAAATTTGATATTCAGAAAATGATGCTAACTAATATTCAGAAATAGACTGGCTACAAAATCATAGATTTTGTAGCTAGTCTTATTATAAACAAAAGAAATAAAAATTAGATTTTCCTATTTTGATTTTTTATAACAGAATGAAATATAATCAAACAAAATCATTTTTACCATTAGAAATTAGAAAATAAAGGATCCAACAATTTTGAATTTATAATGGCTTTGAAGTTGGTTGTATTTTTTATGATTATGTTACTGGATTTCTTGGGTCTTTTATTTTCCCTTTCTGTGTGTGCTTTCAACTCTTTGTTCTCTCATTCTAGTAGAGAATTCTGAGCAACTAGATGTTTCACTTGAGCCTATAATAACGGAATGTCCCTGTAATAGAGTTCTATCCAATATAAGAAACGGTCACAATGTACTAGTGCAATGGCAGATCGATGTGGAATGTATTCAACAAGGGGTATTTTGTGCTTCCTTGTGGCTTGTTTCAATTCGTGACTAATGCTAGAAAAATATTCTTGGCCTTTCAGACATGGGGGTAATCTAGACACGAAGTCATACTGTTCAACTTGGGCAGTAGTTTCGTTCCTGGGACATTGGTTGTCCGAATCTTCTTGAGCCAGGAAATCATTTATCTCTTGATCTGAACAATGATCATTGACCTTGATTGTAGAGATCGAGTTCAAATGATCCTTTTTCCAACTCCTTAAAATCCTATAAATCAATCGACCAAACCTCTTGTTCATGAAATTCAAATCTGAACTCTGCTTTTTCTTACCCTTACAAAATTTCCTTACAGTAGGTTTATCACTATGGTTCAAATTAGGTTCACTAGCAAGAACAGGGGAAACTTTTCCTTTTAATTCGTCAACTACCTGTTCCAACGATTTTCTAGGCAAAAACATGCATCGTGATTTTTTAACCAAGGGGGTTTGCAGAGCAATGGACACAGGTTCATTAATTTTACATCCATTGGGTGAAATGAAACCCTGACTTTGGGTCACGGGACTATCATAATTTTGGTTTACATTTAAAGGCAGGTTTACTATATTGTCGGTCTCGGCCAAACCATTTTTATTCAGGAAACTTTCCCAATTATCCCTGATTTGTGACAGGTGAGATAGCAATAGGAGTTTTATGTGTCTTTGATGGAAAAGGCTCGACAGATAATTCATGATATGTCTCTTAAAGTGTTTTGACATTTTGTATAGGTGCATTAGCAAGTAGAACGACATGTTCAATTCAAACCCTATGAATAAAATGAGCATTCAGATATGGTATAAAAAGACCAAAACAGACCTGCCTTCACGGGTTATAAAATGTTTCAAAATCAAAATAAGGTCGTTCCATCATGGTTTCATTAAGTTAATAGGAATACATTTTGGGAAGCAGGTAGACTCGTGAGAGACCATGAACAAACTCCACGGAACATCATCCATTTTGGCATTTTTAAACCACTTTTCACCTTCCTACAGGAGTCCTGTCGTCTGGGCTATGAAGTCCTTTGTGACCTCCAATTGCACATCCCCAATATTATCCCTAAACCCATCAATTCTATATGCAAATGCCTGAGCGACCGCAAGATTGTAACCTTCGAATTTCCTGAGGAAGATATCCCAACCATGAGCCTTCAAATCATCGATGGCATCATCTTGGGAAAGAAGATCTTGACAGCTGTTTGGTTCGATTTGAACCATAGTGGCCATGGCCACCATGAAATGTACACAAAAGATATCATAAGAGGGAGACTTAGACTTCCAACAAATGAGTAGCAGAGAGAGGTATGTGCAAGCCAAAATGGCCCGAAAACTATGAATTTTGGAGACTATCATAACTTGATAGAATGATTTTCTAAAAACAAAAAACCAAAGGGCATGCAGAACTATGAACCATTACTCATAATTAATGCCAAACCCTCCACCGGTATCAAATGCCAATTCGAATAATGAATGGTTTCATTAATGCACAGGACAACAGGGTGAGGTGTAATGGTGGGTACATCAGACCTGTACCACGATATGGAAGTTGATATGATTGTTGAGACCATGAAACTCATATCAAAATTTAATCCAATGTTTCCACATTCATACATTTCACAATTAAAACCAAATGATCAGCCATAGAACTAACTATGAGCCATTACCCATAATGCATAAAAATTGTTGTTATCACTGAAATTTCGTCCGCACGTGGCGACAAGAACTCAGCATCATCAAACAGTAATGAAGTCAGTCATGGCACTGAATTAATTTCACAACATTCCAAAAAGTTCAAAAACTATACAAAGTAACCAAAAATTGAAGGGCGCTTTACAGAAGTTTGGTGCACGCGCACATGCGCAGAACAGGAACGTACCATGCGCGCATATGTGCACGATGCCCGACTGGTGGCGCAAAAACCCGCGCACCTACTAAACAGCGCATTTATTGAATTGGTCGGCCTCCCAACCACTTATGGATCAGCTCCCAAGCTGATTTGACCCTCAAATCTGAGCTGAATCTGCATGGTAGGCTGGTCAAAGACCTAATGAAGCCCTAAAGAGCCCCTTTTCACACTTCAAAGGAGTTACATAATCACCCAATGCAATGCGATAAAAAGCCATGAAGAAACATCATTTTCTCAAGGAATTTCATGTAATGTTATGCTGCCTAGATTGTTTTAAGGACTCACTTCTTGACAATAACACATTGGCACCATTTCATTGAGCCATCCACCTCTCCATTGAGTGGGTGTGCTAGGAGTTCTTTCACCACCATCTTTATTTTTATTATTGTAAGGAGAGCAAGTTTGTGAGGGCCCAAGAGCCTTCCTTTGGAGGAAGAAGGGACTCATAGTCCCCTTTCTTCATTGTTCTTTGATTTCATCAATTGATCAGCCTAAAAACATTGGTGATATTGGTATTTTTGTGTTTGTTATTTCCATATCCACATGCTTATAATTTTAGTTTGTTTTAGTTTAATTCTTGCTTATAGTTTTGTTTTTCTTTATCTAACTCTTTCCTCTACAGCTGTCATGCTCAGCAAGACCCAACTGGGCATGTAAGCACCTCTCATTTTCTCACCAAGGTGACGAAGAGGGTGCAAACAGATTGGCGGCCGTACTGGGGAGAAGGTATCAATTCCTCCCTCATTTGGGTTTAGTTTGCTTTCCTTTTAGTTTGCTTAACCTGCAGGTGCACAAACCGGCCTCTGCCGACCTGCTAACCAATCGATTCACAGAAGAATTGAGAGATATCCATCCGGATTTTCTTTCTCGGCCGTTTGTCACAGGTGCGTGGGTATTTCACCCCAGAGACATGCATCGTGTGTGCATGCGCTTTTGTAACAGCCTTTCTCTGCACGCATGTGCTTTCTGTCTCAACTCTGTCCGCGCTCCCGCGCTCTGTGTGCCTCTGTCTGCACTAGGGGCCGCGCATTTGATTAAAATTTCTCATTGTAAGTTGTTGGGATGTGGGGAAGGTATTTTTCCTTCTGAAGAATGATGTTATGCATGCTCTAAATACTGCACCACACTTAGTCCCCTCACCATATAAATGGGTTAGTCTAACACACATAGGAGGATAAAAATCAATTTCCCTTATTTTCTTTTAGCCACGTGGATGGCTTGTTTTGACTAATAATCTAAGTTGGATAATCATACTTAATCACATCTAACTCACATTTGGGACTAGAAGTTGAAGTAACAATCCTTGAGTATGCTCTTCTCTCGCACCTTCAAGCGATCTTGAGAATCAGAAAAAGATTGTGAAAACAATCTCATCTCCCTTAACAAAGTTTTAAACCTTTAGGAGAGGACAACGGCCCTTTTGGGACCCCTCTTAGCTTCATTTTTCAAACACATTTTAAACTTGTAATGGGCCCATACATGCCCACATTCTACAAAGATAGAATAGTGGTTGGAATTTTTCTTTCTTAGATCAAAACACTAGGAGAGTTTAAAGGTTGTAATGGGCCCATACATGCCCATATGTTCAATCTAGGATAGTTTCATGATTTTTTCTAGATTACATAATCATAGGGAGTTAAAGGATAGTAATGGACCCACATGTCCACATGCTAGCTTCCTAGGGATTTTGAATTCCGCAAGGTTGTACCAATGACATCTAGCTAATTAGCTAATCAAACTCTTGTAAGGACCAAGCGAAGTCCACATGCAGCAAGGTGACATCTAATTAACTAAAACTTGGCACACTTTCACTCACACACAAAAGTCACTCATCACTCACATAGCCTCTTCTCGAAATGTGGAGGTCTAAGTAAGTTTCCTCCAAAGGGATTCCGAAAATACCCCATCTTTTCTTGACAGGACTATCCACTCCCACTTTTAATGAAACGAGGTTGGTTCTCACCCCCAGCCTCACAAAACAACATCATCTAAAATATTTCTAAAAAATCACTAAGTTTTCCTCCACAGGAGGTGCCAAAAGAAATTTTTTAGTCTAGGTAGGATTTCGGGGATAGGCATCCAAAAAACTCCCCGTTATCTGGTTCTCGCGTTTTCAAAACATAGAGGTTGTCAAATAGGGAACTTCAAATCCTCCAAGTCAAGTGTTTCAATCACCATAAGGTAGGGAGATACCCGTGAAGGGTTGAAGGCCGAGGTCCGGTTGTTCTGTGCGTCCCCCCTTGAGGCACCAACCTCTTGGACGGGATCCAACTCGTGACCCATTTCTTAGGCCGAAAATCTAAATGTCGCACTTTGACCGAGGTACCTAGTGACCAACTTTAGGACATCTACCGAGGTGGAAATTGTGGGCTGCAATTGCACCTTGATTGGATTTTGTGTGGCTATTGGGAAGTATCGCCAGCTCTTTCAGGATATGCCTCCTTTACCCCTCATTATAACCAATTGTTTCATCCTTCACTAGTTTCTCTTCCAGTGACTTCAGACCCCACTGTTGAGTACTATTGGAAGGTCCAGTGCTATTTGAGAGGAATGACGTTACGTCTTCTAGGACACGAGTATTTGCTTTATTTTGATTCCCCCACGCGGACAAAACCCTCTTACCCATATATATGCTTCTTTCTCATTTTATGTATGATGCACATCTGATTACAGTTTGACTTTGATATATATATTGTGTAAACAGTCCCAGCAAAGACTCTTGTTTCTGTATTTCTCTCACCACTTTTGGCACACATTCACACAACTAGTCTGACATCATAGGGGAACCACAGAACCCCCGTCATTCATGACGCTTTCTCAATATCCCGCCTATCTTAGGGGGAGTATCTGGTCATACTCGCTCATTGGTACCTCCTTCACACACTCCTGTGAGTGCTACTATCTTAGGATCAGCTTTGCTTGGTTCTACATTACTTGGGTCTACATCCCAAGGTCATCCGTTCACTCGCTCTCCTTTACAAGGAAGCGGGGGACCCACTTCCTCTCAAGGAGGGAGCACCAACCCACCTAGTCCCCATCA
>JZKD02S1687407.1:1400405-1415810 GCA_000966675.3 Picea glauca
CATGGCTCCCCCACATCCACATGCGGGGGTAAATTTTGTTCAACCTTCGGCTGCTCAACAATACCAAAATTTTGAACAGTTGAATACAGCCAACCCAACTCATCCATCGAACAATGCCAAGAAGAAAGGAAGGAACAGGAATAAAAACAACCCTGGTCAAGGTGGGAATCAACCCCCTCAGCACCAAGCCACTGGGGGTAACCAGAACCAAGGGAACCAAAACCCCCAAGGGGGAAATAATACCAACAAATGCCAAGGGATAAATAATGTTAAAACCAAATTCTCTTGTGCCCTTTGTGGTGAATTCGGTCATTACACTCACCATTTCCCCCAGATCACTGATTTCAAATGGTTGAAAGACTCTGGGAGCCTTCCCCCTTCTCCTACACAAACTGCCCCTCAGCAGGCACCACAACAGTATGTGCAACAACCCCCTCCCGCCGTGCTGCAAAATCCTATCCCACATCAAGGGGTGATAAACACCCAATAGGACACGCAACATCCCCCACCTCAGGTAGGTCAATACCACAACCCCAATAATCCAGCAAAGCAAACAATTCTCCTCACCAGTGAGGAAGAAATCCTTCTGCAAACACAGAATCGTCAGTATCCAGCTGAGTCTACTCCTATCTCTCCAGAGACAAACCCTACACCGATGGGACACCCATTGGTGATCCCTCACCCTTCCGTCGAACCACCATTATGCATCCCTCGCATCCTCTTGCACAGGAATTTCCACAACCCACAAGCTAGGGCCGCCCACAACTATAGCTTGGTCGACGACTTAGCACAATCCCCGGCTGCCATGTCAGTCTTGGAAGTCCTCTAGACTTTTCCTACACAACGGAAATCTCTACTTTCTGCCTTGGGGGCAGTCGACCTTGCAGATACTCGACTCATCACCTTTGATCTTGATAACAGCGAACCTCTTCTGCCCTCCCTAGTCGCTATTCAAATACCATTAAAAATACGGAACATCACCGTTCATTGGTGTATGATCGATGAAGGTGCATCTACATGCATCATGTCCAAAACAGTATGGCAGAAACTTGGTTCCCCGGAACTCATACCCTCCACCATCACATTACGAGCTTATGAAAGATGACCATCATCTCCTGAAGGGCTCTTCCAAAATGTCCCCGTTGAACTTGGGGGCAAAACTATTCTCATTGACATCGAAGTTATCGATGCTCCGCTCAATTACAATATCTTGTTCGGACGTAGCTACATGTATGCTATGAAGGCAGTGGCATCATCCGTCTTTCACACAATCATGTTCCCCCACAATGGGAAGATTGTGACCATCAACCAAGTCTCACATTATGAGCCAAACCCATCTACCAATCTCGATAACATTCTTCCTCTCGTCCACACCAACCAAGACACATATCCACTCGTCGAGATGGGTCCTGGAATTTTTAAAGATCCATCCTTGTTAGGGATGTACCATGGAGCACCACCACTCCTTCACCCTGCTAATCAAGTATGCATCATCTCATCTAACGGAACTCACACGGAGGATGCTCTTCCTCCTCAGGAGGCTTCCGTCATTCCTGATGTCTCAATAGTCGCAGAACCACTCCAGCCAGAGCCTCCTACGCACTCGTCGACCTCAACCATCCACGAATCCACCTCCCCTCAGGGGCATAGTCCTGTTTGGGAGACCATTCCCCCACCCCTCACCCAAATTCCCTTCTTTTACCCTCCACCCGATATCAAAGCTTCCCAGGTAGCCGCAACACTCACACTACCTAATATGGTGTTAGCAATCCCAGTTTGGTATTTACACCCACCAGAGATGGTCCCTCGACCATCCCTTCCCCCACAAGAAGGAATTCCCATGATGATTCGCGTCCTTACCCCAACTACCCCCATACTCACTAACCCCCCTGCTATAGCTGAGGGCAGAAGGAAGAAGAGGGAGCCCACCACTCCACTTCCTCCATGCATCCCACCACCCTGTGCACTATGTGAGAAAGAGGGCCACCAAACCAACAATTTCCCATCCCTACCTGAATTATGGAATTTGATCCCCCTCAATCAAACTCCCACAACACCCGCCACTACTGCAAGTCCCACTTCTACCACCAACCCTTCCAGTAGTAAAGGGTTGAGGACCAAATATGCTTGTGCTATATGTTCAGAGTATGGCCATTACACCCACCATTGCCCAGCACTACCGCACTTTCGGCAGACATTAGCGGCCATACGCCAGAACTTCTAGAACAACCCACGCCCTGCTACGTCCTCTTCAAATATCACTGACATTCGCTATGTCACCACTTCAGTCAATGAACGTATGAGATACCCTTGCTCTCTCTGTGATTCATTAACTCATTTTACCTACTAGTGTCCTATGATCCTTGCATATAGGCAATGTCAATTGGCCCTACGTCACCGACACACAGAGGCGATAATTGACATTACTTCGTCACTTGAGGATCTTCATGTCATTTCTCCAGAGCCCGAGGCACTCCCAATGCCTCCATGGTTCTTAAATGATGTCTCTGAGGATTTACCCCGCAACCCCCCCAACTCTCCTACTCATTCCCCTATGGAGACTCTCCATCCAACCACCACGGGTACCCCTCAATACTTCAATATATGGTTTATGTTGAGTGAACCCTCCCCATCTCCTAACATTGTTCCCCCTGCTTCTTCATCAAGAGCCAATCACACTGTCACCGAGATCACTCCTCATGACCCATTATATTCCCGACGTTTCCTATGCGACGAGGAAATACTCGAAGAGCTAAACCACCCAGACTCTCCCTGGGATGCGCTACATCATCACGCCCTCTTCTCTCCATAGGAAGCCCCCATTCCTCCTAACCAAAACCCCATTTTCGCGGTCAAAACCAAAGATTTTATCCCATCCGGGCCTATCGATTGGTTCAACAATCCCATTCCTGCCCCTGACGCTTTTGAAGAAGGTAATATAGCAAACATTTCCCCCACAATCAAAATCGACATTTCCATTAAAAATGGCATCGTCGAGGAAATCATCATAGGAGCTGCTTGCACTCCTCAGGAAATCGTTGTCTATAAAGCACTCTTCCAAGAATATAGGGATATTTTCGCCTAGTCATACATGAAAATGCCTGGCCTTGACCCATATATTGTCGAGCATCGCATCGACACCTGGCCTGACATCGCACCAGTTCACCAGAAACAACGACTGCTACACCCATCCAATGCCACAGCTATCAAAGCCGAAATTGACAAATTACGTACGGCCGGGTTTATTTACCCCATCGCTTACACTTCATGGGTTTCCAACCCTGTACCCGTTGACAAAAAATAGGGCACTATCCGTGTTTGCACCGACTTTCGCGATCTCAACAATGCATATGTCCCAAAGACAACTTTCCAATGCCTTTCATCGATCAAATTATCGATGACTACGTCGACCACAAAGCTCTCTCCTTTATGGATGGATTCTCTGGCTATAACCAAATTCAAATCCACCCAGCCGATCAATATAAAACCGCATTCATTACCCCATGGGGTACTTTTGCATATCGTGTCATGCCTTTCAGCTTAAAAAACACCAGCGCAACCTTCCAGTGGGCGATAACATACATCTTTCATGATCTGGCTGAAATCATCCTCGCCTACTTAGACGACCTCACAGCTCGGTCCAAGAAACGCACCCAACATCTCGATGATTTACGAATCATTTTTCAACAGTGTCGTCAGTACAACATCCACTTGAATCCTCTCAAGTGTGTGTTCTGTGTCACCGCTGGGCGCCTCCTCAGTTTTATCATTTCCCAAAGTAGTATTACAGTGGACCCCCTCAAAGTCAAAGCTATCACCGAAATTCCACCTCCTCGGAATTTACGAAAACTTCAGAGTCTTCAGGGCAAAGCTAACTTCCTTTGATGATTTGTCCCAGATTACGCCATACGTGCACATGGTTTCCTTCTCTTACTACATCATGACATCCCCTTTCACTGGGATGACTATGCCCAATAGTCATTTGACGATCTTAAAGCAGCACTTTCAAATGCACCTTTAATTAGTGCACCTGAATATAATCGCGACTACATCCTCTACATATCAACATCAGCTGTATCAGTAGCCGGCGTCCTCGTCCACCTCAGAGATGACAATCATGAAAATGTCATTTACTACGTTAGTAAGAACCTCTTAGGACCACCCTTGAAGTACAAACACAAAGATAAACTTGCTCTTGCAGTTGTCCTTGCAGTCCAGAAACTGCGCCATTACATTGTGCTTCACACCACCAAGGTCATCGCAGATTCCAACCCTATGCAATATTTGCTCAGCCATTGACAAGTTAACGGAAAATTCTCTCAATGGATCATTATCCTTCATGAGTATGACCTCGAGTTCTCAACACCTAAGAGTAAGAAGGCCCTCGTTCTCACCGAACTTGTCATGGCCCTCCCCTCTAACACCACTAGTGTGCCTGTCAATACCGACTTTCCTGATGAACATCTCTTTTACATCGCTTCAGATGATCCTTGGTATGGCGACCTTCTCGTCTACCTACGAACTCAAAATTTCGGTAACCACCTATCACGAGATGATCGTCAGCGTATTCGCCATCAGGCCCACCGCTATCTCCTCATCGGTGACATCCTATACCGGCGGGGCATCGACACCATTCTTCATCGGTGCCTGACTATTGACGAGGCCGACAGAGTCTTAAACGATTGCCACAATGGTGCATGTGGGGGCCATCTTTCGAGGCTATCCACTGCTCAAAATATTATCCGAGCCGGTTACTTTTTGCCTACCTTGTTTCATGATTGCATTCATGCCATGAAACGAAGTGAGCAATGTAAGCTCTACGCCAATAAAGCCCGAGCTCCCCCCGCTCTTCTTCACCCTGTCATTACTGCAGGACCTTTTTATAAATGGGGCATCAAATTTATGACTTGTAATCCCCCCTCTAGCAATGGTCACAAATACATTGTTTTCGTCATTGATTACTTCACCAAATGGGCCGAAGCTATGCCCACTTTCAACAACACCGCTGAGACTGCAGTGCATTTTTTCTTTAAACACGTCATATCCCATTTTGGAGTACCACTCCAACTTGTTTCTGATCATGGGAAACACTTCAAGAATGAGATCTCCGTTGAACTCTCATCTCAGTTAGGCTTCTCTCACGAGTTTGCCTCACCATATTACCCTCAGTCAAATGGACAGGTCGAGGCAGTGAACAAAGTCCTCAAGACCATGTTACAACGCATGGTTAATAAACATAAAACCAATTGGCACCATATGTTATTTTCTGCACTATGGGCTCATCGAATGGCAGTAAAGACCACTACAGGTTTCACGCCATTTCATTTAGTCCATGGGGTTGAGGCAACTCTTCCCATCGAGTGCGAAATTCCCACCCTACGCACCGCAATTGAGATATTACCTGACATTGCTCCGATGGAGCAACACTTGTTGAACTTGGAGTCTCTGGATGAAGATCGTCAATATTTCTTACAGAACAACGAGGCAGCTAAAAAAAGATCCAAGGCTACCTTTGATTGCCATGTCAACCTTCGGTCATTCCGTGAAGGCGACCTTGTCCTAGATTATGATATCACTCATGATACCTTTGGCCATGGAAAATTTGAGTCACTTTGGCATGGCCCTTACATCATCCAACATTGCCTCACCAAAGGTGCATACATCCTGGCCTCCCCCGAAGGCCTCTCGCTCAAGGAACCTGTCAATGGGTTATACCTCAAGAAATTTTATGCTTAGAAGTAGTCATTCTACTTTAGGTTAATTTTTTCTTTTTAGTGTTCTTAATCTTTTTTCTCCTACCCTCTCGTCTAAACTATCCTTTGTGCTATTGACAGATGCTTCCTCCACCAGCCTACCACATTGGTTACGCCGACGGCACCAGCCATTGGACACAAAATCTCGCTTCGACGGCTTGGGCTCTATACACCCCCTCACACGAAATGCTACATTCAAGCGGCATATGTTTGGGGCCAACAACCAACAACCAAGCCGAATACACTGTGGTCATTGGCCTCCTGGCTGATGCCCAACGTCATCATATTCGTCACCTTAGTGTCTTCCTTGACTCTCAACTAGTTGTTCTCCAGCTCAACAATGTATACCGTGTACGTGATCCGTGCCTCTTTCGCAAATACCTACAGGTTAGACTGTTATCTCGACATTTTGATTCCATTACATTTACACATATTCCAAGACAATTGAGTCAAACAACAGATCAAATATATAACATGGTGTTAGATTGGCATATATCACATCAAGATACACATACATAAAACATCTCATAAATCCTGTCACAGCATATAGATAGAATAGACATCATCGTCCTCATCAACAAAAAACACATGTAGACAACATCAGGATCTCAAAATATGTATACTCATATATATCTAAGGCCTCTCAGGCCATCCAAATGTTTACATACAAAAATACACGTGCCCACAGGCCAGCACAACACCTCGGTACAAAAATAGGCTCACCAGCCTAAATACAACCAAAAAGATATACATCATAAATCAGTCATGGTCCCTCTATCGCACCACCACCTGCTCCTCTCTCAGGAGGAGGTGGTGGCCCACCACCACCTACCCCAGGCGGTGGTGGCAGACCACCCACAGGACCCTCCTGCCTAGGCATCAGGCGTCCACTTGTCATCGCAGCAAGCACTACTGCTCACCACACTATGGCCCGCCATGGTGGCGACACCCCCACACACTGCTCCAGGAAGCTCTCATCCTGGATACATGTCCACATGCCCTCAGGCACATCCTGCAACACCGTCTCCAGATGACGGCGTATGTCATCAAAGTCCACTCCGGCCGCCGCCGGAGGAGCATGTGATGGCCCCGCACCAGGGTCATCGAACCGGCACCTCCTCGCTGCCCTCTTGAGCTTTGCTGGTCGCCCCACGACCTCATCCCACCGACATCTCTCTCCATGCGGTAGTCTCTCTGGCTCTTGCTGAGATGACGCTCTCTGCATCTCCACCTCGCGCCCGCGAGGTGCCACATCTGCACATGCAAAAAAAAACAACAATAGATAGTATCAACATCTATATCACATACATATGGACTGATATCTCAAAAGACAACATAAATCAAAAACATACACAATACTCAACGTACCTCAATGGTCAAAAACCTCCCCAGGAGGCAACACCATGTCCGGGTCCCCCCAGAAGTGAACCCCAACATAGGGGTACCGAAGTACTACCTGCGGCATCTGTCGCCATATCCGTGCTGACTCTGCTGAAAAGTAGTGGCCACCTTCGCCACCACCATGGTGAACCAAAACTGTAGACCACCACCTCAATCGCGGCTCTCGTGCCCCCGACATCTCTAGTAGAACTCTCGGGCACAACATGGGCACCCTCTCCAAAAACCAGGCTACCAGGATCGACCCAAATGCAAACTCTCCTATCCCTGTGGACCGACAATGGTCCAACTGCACTATCATCCGTGCATGCAGTGTCAGTCCCCATGCAAACTACTCACCGCCCACCACTCTCTCCAGTACCAGAAGCTAGCCACCACTAATCCATTGGGTCGCAAGTGACCCATATACACGAACAATCATCGCCGTTATGCAACGATGAGACAGGGATTCTATAGCACTAATGCTCACAACAGTCCCCGACATGAATTTCTCACCCGAGCAGTATCGCTCGCCAATAGTCACAAGGGCTATATCCCTCGACAGTACAAGCTCTACCGGTAGGGGCGTTCCCCGAAAGGGGAGCCCAGTCAGGAAATATACATCCTCCACCACAGTAAAGGGGATCTTCTCTCCTCGCACAAGGAAGCAGTGCAGCTCTGGACTCCACATATGGAGCAGGAACTGTAACAAGTACTCCTGGGTCCATATCAACGGGCACTCAAAGAACTTTAGCAACCCACAGGTTGCCAAAGTCACCCTCACCCTAGGCCCCTCAATGGCCACAGCATCTCGCAGCTAGGCCCAGTATCGCTCTCGCCACCACACTGGCATCGTCACTGTTGGCCACCTGCAACCAACACAGAGTCCTATATCAGATCAGATCACCATCAACAACATCAAAAAGACTCATTTTTTACCCTTCAACCTTGCCTCATAGGCGTGGTTTTTATTCCCACAGGCGCGCACCCATGCACGCCTGTTCATTGCACAGGCACGCATATATGCGCACCTGTTCACTTCACAAGCGCGCCCTTATGTGCACCTGCTCATTTTACAGATGTGCATCGGTGCATGCCTATCAAACCTACAGGAGCGCATCGGTGCGTGCTTGTCGAACCTACAGGCACACACTGATGCGCGCCTGTTCAACTCACAGGCGCGCCCCTCAGGCGCGCCTTACAATCCCCCTACCACGCACCCATGTGTGTATGTTCGATTTACAGGCACACACATATGCGCACCTTTCACTGAATCGCCCATGCATGTGGGCCCCACACCCCCTCAAAACCCCCTAAATACCCCTGTACGCCCCCCCATACAAACCCTGCCCAAAAATTGAAAACCTATTTCTATGCAGGATGATCAGACCACTAACCTGATACTCGCCACACATCAATCGGATGCCTCATCCTCCCTGAATCTCCAAATCTCCTCTGAAATTTGTTCATCCAGTCACCATTGCAGCAGGTACAAATGAGGTGGCAATGTGGGCCCTACAGCTATATATAGGCCTTTTACCAAAACTTCTACTCACCATTCCGGGAGCCCAAGGTGTCCATTTTTTAAACCGTCTTCAACCACAGGATCAACATCCTATCACCTACATCACAACAGTCCTTGGGTCACTTTTCATCCTGAGCCCGCGGGGCACCTTTTTTGAGGTCAAGGTCAGGTATGCACGCGCATAGTCACATTTATCAAATACATGTTCATATCTTTGATTCTTTTCAGATATTGTTCACTTTGGGTATTTGGTTGTTATGTGCACAGGTACTTGCTCATCATTCATCAACATAACCCCTTCAGGTATATACTCAACATTGGCATGTAGTCTCTCCTGCTGTATTGCATTTACATTTCCAATCACATCCTCTGATATTGGCCTTTAGGATCCTCATTTCCGGCTCTGCAGTACCCACACCTCCATTTGCACCTACGGTACTGTCACCCGGTAGCATTCTCACCCACATGAGTTGTCCCATTCATAGCACCTTTTGGCACTTTTGACACTCATGCTGTTCTTCATTACCCTTTTAGGATGGGAGTCCTGATAGTCTTTCATCATGTCATGAATCAACCACATACTTCTTCTCCTCATTTTGCTAGCTTTCCATATGGACTCCCAGGTTATCTCTTCACGGTTCTATTTTTCACCTGCACCTCCGCAGTATCATGAACCCTTCATTTCATCCACCATCAGTTTGTCCATCTACGAACCTCTCTTCATTTCACCTACCTCATACAGAAACTCACCAATGGGGCCCCCACCCTTCATCAGTTTTCCAAGAAATTCTTCCCTCCCTGGGGCACTCATTTTACACTGGGGCACCCGTTTCTGTATTTGTACATTTTTTTCCAAAACATTATTCGTTATTTATTTGTACAAACACCTGTATTTCTAGTCTTTACATTTTCTTTTGTCGTCACCGTTGGCGACTTGCTTCATTTTGGCCACGCGCAACCCATGTCACCCTTGGTTGGAGCATTACTTATCATCTACCCTTGCCGACATCGTCCATATCTTCAGAGTACTCCACGGGTCATTTACCTCTACCCTCTGAATTTGTTCACCTTGTCCCGCCTCTGGCACAACTTATCATCGGTCTCGTCGTCCCCCTGACACTCGACCTTGTTACACCGTTGCGGCCACTTTTCATCTCATACATCCTCCAACCAAGGGAAGTCTTGAGTCTTCCCACTTCTTGAATTCATCCATGTACCTCTGCCACTTCCTCACCTCAGTAGATTCCATGAAGCCCTTTTCTTTTGGGAGTCGTGTACCCCTTTTGTTGACTTCAGCACCATTTTCCAGAAGGGCGACAGTATCTTGATTCTCATTCTCCATTCAATGAGAGATCTCGGACGGCACACGGTGAAACACCATTGCTCCCTGCTGTCATTGGCCCCCATAACATTCGATGCCAACACTTTCTCATGTTATGGTGGGTCTTACTTTGCGACTATTACAGTTATTTCTATCATTTGCTGAAGACCTCTAAACTGGGTAGGGCCATCAATGCCCGCATCATTGCCGATACTTATTTCCGTGATCATTGCCTATTGTTTAGAGTATGTTCCTTTGCAGAATTGTCTTCTGCCTTTATCATCACCGCCCCTGAGGGCGCTGTAGTTGTCTACACCAACACTTCAGTCATCTTTTTTCAGAGTTACATAACACGAGCATGGGGCATGCCCACCTCGTTTGTACACAGTTTTCTATTTTTTGCATAACTCTCAGAAGGTCGGGTCCTATTGGTTCCTTTTTTCTCCAAACGGATCGCTCTGAACGATCCCACTATTGCTCTCTCTTACAACAACATTCTTAGTAGAAGAAACATTGATGGATTTCGGCTATACGTATGCTCCTAACCTCATCCATCAGGGGGCATCTGTTATCACTGAAATTTCGTCCGCACATGGCGACAAGAACTCAGCATCGTCAAACAGTAATGAAGTCATTCATGGCACTGAATTAATTTTACAGCATTCCAAAAAGGTCAAAAACTATACAAAGTAACCAAAAATTGCAGGGCGCTTTACAGAAGTTTGGTGTGCGCGCATATGCGCGGAACAGGAATGTACCATGTGTTCATACATGCACGATGCATGACAGTTGGCGCAAAAACCCGCGCACCTGCTAAACGGCGCATTTATTGAATTGGTCGGCCTCCCAACCACTTATGGATCAGCTCCCAAGCTGATTTGACCCTCAAATCTGAGATGAATCCACATGGTAGGCTGGTCAAAGACCTAATGAAGCCCTAAAGAGCCCCTTTTCACACTTCAAAGGAGTTACATAATCACCCAATGCAATGCTATAAAAAGCCATGAAGAAACATCATTTTCTCAAGGAATTTCATGTAATGTTATGCTGCCTAGATTGTTTTAAGGACTCACTCCTTGACAATAACACATTGGCACAATTTCATTGAGCCATCCACCTCTCCATTGAGTGGGTGTGCTAGGAGTTCTTTCAGCACCATATTTATTTATCTTATTGTAAGGAGAGCAATTTTGTGAGGGCCCAAGAGCCTTCATTTGGAGGAAGAAGGGACTCATAGTCCCCTTTCTTCATTGTTCTTTGATTTCATCAATTGACCAGCCTAAAAACATTGGTGATATTGTTCTTTTTGTGTTTGTTATTTCCATATCCACATGCTCATAATTTTAGTTTGTTTTAGTTTAATTCTTGCTTATAGTTTTGTTTTTCTTTCTCTAACTCTTTCCTCTACAGCTGTCATGCTCCGCAAGACCCAACTGGGCATGTAAGCACCTCTCATTTGCTCACCAAGGTGACGAAGAGGGTGCAAACAATTGTGATCGTGAATTAATCAATTAGTTTATAAAACTTGAAGCTTAGCAACATATGGGTGCCTTCAAAGTGAAATTGCTTAGGTAGAAAATACAACTATTAACCAAACTAAATTTTCATTTAAATTCATGCTTACAGTCATGAATTTTAAAACAAAACAAAAAAAAAAATTAAACAAAAAAAAACTCATAAGATAAGTTTAGCCCAATTATTGCCTCAAAACTTGGAAGAATAAGTGTTTATAAATGCAAGGAGGTGGCAACTACACAAAGATATAATCTCTTTGTGGTGATTTTAATTGTGATAAACATCGATAGAAATGGTGTCTGCCAACAATACCTTGTATATATTCCATTCATCTGCACTCTTTTTTTATCTTGATCTGATCTAGTTGTTGTTAAATCTGCAAAATGTGCAGCCAACAAAAAATTGTCAGGTTAATTGACTCATCAATTTCATTAAAAATATGAATCATTCTAGTTCAATAATATATTAGAATTATTTCTTATGATTTACTGGAAAATTGATTTCCCAGATCAATTTTCTGGGTGAATAATTATATTCTACTATCCAATACCTTTCCAACACCTGCTTCCATGCTCGATTCTGAGTCTTGAGCAGAAAGTTATGGTTATTTGAAAATTGTCCATTAATTTTTTTTTGTTCACTCTTCAAATTGGTGCAATTCTACGTTGTAATTATGTATTTTTGTACCTACTCCATTGGATTTTTAGTAGGATCTCAATTGGGTTTCTTAATATACATATTTTGGACAGTTTTTCCAAGTTTCACCTTTTTCTGGGTTATGGGATGCTAGTTACAACTTGCTGAAGTTCTAGGCAAATTCATGTTTTTGGTCTGGAATGCTATAGGTACCTTCTTTGCCATCTTAAACATTTTTAACATGCCCATAAATTTAACTCATCTCTATTCATTTCTTATATGGTTCAATATCTTTTCTTTGACTACTCTTTCAGCTGAATCTGATTCCATAGCAGAAAGTTATGGCCCTTCGAAGTTAGTTGGGTCTTAAAATTTACCCTCCATTGTTTGTCCTATAATGTCCTCATAAACGCTTTGTTTGACGAATGACTTACACCATTGGAAAGATCTCTCTGGGATATTTCATTTGAGCTGCAAATACAAAGTGTACCTTGGTATAGAGTGTACACTTTGTTCTCGTGGTTTTTGAGTAGCTAAAGACGTTGTTATGGGCCTAAAAAACGCACTGCAAAAAGATGACCTTCAAACAATATAATACGTCGCAAACATTCGTTGGTTTTCTTCTCTTGTACACCATCCAAATGACTTCATGTGAAAAAATTTCAACCTGTACACCCATATTTAGCATGCGTAGCAACACATTAAGGTAGCGCATGCTCCACGCACCGATAACCCATGTGGATCACTTCTTTGTCATGCCAATAATTGTTTTGCACTACTTTTGTGTCATGTGCCAATATCCACTGCACACAATTTTGGTGCATGCACTAATACTTGTTGCAAGCAATTTTTCTGTTGCGAGATAGTATTCCATGCACATTTTCCTCTATGCATTGCACCATGCCAAATTTTAGTACGCCCCCACCACACACCATTTACTAAAATGTCACGTTGCAACATATACCCACATTGTGCATGCACCAAAAAATTCCTATGCACTCTGTCAAAACTGTGCACACTATGCGTGCCATTCTTATGCATGTGTATACTACGCATGCTAGTATTATGCATGCACCACTCAATCAACATCGCACAATGCTAAATTTAGTGCGCACACCTGCGCACAAAAAAATTTCGCGCAATACCACTCTACATTGTGCAACACCAAAATTAAGTATGCACACCCGTGCACCAACATTTTATGCATAATGCCACTCTGCATCGCGCAACACCAACTTTTAGTGTGCACACCTGCATGCCAAAAATTTTCTGCGCAATGCCAAATTTTAGCATGTGCACCTGCACACCAATATTTTTACATGCAATTCCACTCTACACCGTGCAATGCCATATTTTAGCGCGTGCACCCACAGGCCAATATTTTTCAGCACAATGCTACTCTGCACCGCGTAGTGCCAAATTTTAGTGCATGCACCCGCACACCAATATTTTTCCGCACAATTCCACTCTACACCGCACAGTGCCAAATTTTAGTACGCCACCCGTGCATCAATATTTTTCCACATATCACAATCTTTTCACTGTGCATCATGCATTTTTACTGTGCACATCGGCACACATTCATTTTTATGCGCATCAATTCCTCGTGAATTCTGCTGCAGAAATTGGAGATTTTGCCAAAAAAATTCCCAATTTTCTCCATAGACATTATGCAACTATGAAATTTGTTCAATTTCACCATGATAACAACAATTCAACCTCTGCAACAACAAATTGTTGTTGGTTGACATTTCTGGAATAGATTTTTCCCAAACTCAATTCACGAATTTAGAATTTTAATCAACTAATCTCACTCCATCTATCATTGCTTCCCTATAACTTCAAATTCGAGCAATTCCAGGCCTGAATTCTCTAGAACATATATTAAATTAGTAATATCTCACTACTTGGCCAAATTTCTCAATTTTTCCCATTAATTTAACAACAGAAATTGGGGCTTTTGCCTAATTCCATGCAATTGCTTCTAATATTTTGTTTTACCATGGACGCTCCGTAAATTCAAATTTTTCCACTTCAAAATAAACTCTCTATGAAATTTCTCCTCAGTTCAACTTTCTCGGCCCATCCAGGATCAGTGTTGAAAACTGGAGCTCTGATACCATATTGTAACATCCCCGACCACCTAGGTCGGGCCATGCTACTCCAAAAAAATGCTCTGATACCATATTGTAGCATCCACGACCACCCAGGTCGGGCCATGCTACTCCAAAAAAATGCTCTAATACCATATTTTAATATCCCCAACAACCAACTGGGCTATCCCACGTAAAATTTTTCGAGCTATATGCAAATTAAATCATATACACACATAAACTCTTGAAGAACTTTATATATAAAACTTAAAACAGATAAATAAATTCTGTAAATGCATAGATTCATATGGAAATAACAATAAACATATACATGTAGCATAGACATGAAATACGCATAAATATAATGACAGGTATAAACCATTCACATGAAAAAACCATAAAAATAAATACATAATCAATAACGCAACATATAAATTAACACTCCTAGCCTTAGACCACATTGCTCATCACTTTCATCAATGGATCACCCCCGAGCTCAGACTAAACTCTACCCTAGTAAATGGATTCCTAACCATGCTAACGTATCTCAAACAATAGGAAAGACTCTGTCACAAGTGCCAACTAAAACTAACAGCCTACAATCCCTCATTCCCCACATGATTGTCCCACCCCAGGAAGTGTGCCCCTTCTCTACTCAACAGTCCCTTGGTTGCCCAACTTCCCTTCCAGGGCTTTAGCAACAGGCCAGAAAAGGAGTCTCAGAGTCTTGTAGCTGCAGTTTATCACCTTCCAGAATAAATTCCCAGCAATAATCTCACCTAGAGAGAAATTTCTCATAGGCCTTACAACCTGCCTCTTCAATATCCCATGGGCCTAACAACCCGCCTCTTCAGTCCAACTCCTAATCCAACCAACAATAGGTACAAGTACAGGTATGGGTATGGTACTGGTTCAAGTATAGATATAAGTACAGGAAGGTACGAAAGACAGCTGACTGAGTGAATGAATGATGATGGCCTGAATGAATGAGAAAATGAACTAAGTCCAAACTATATGTATGCATGTTCCCAACTTGACACTTGTCATGCTGGGAGCTACTTTGGCCCACTTGTCTCCATCCTTATAACTTGGGATAAAATAATTATCCATTCTTTATACTTTAAGTAATATTAATATAATATTCCTTTTTGTCTTAAGCTCCCTAGCTTAGCCCTTTTCCTTAAC
>JZKD02S1687407.1:1420936-1447366 GCA_000966675.3 Picea glauca
GTTATAGTAGATGTCATTCTGATCACTGTGTTTATTTTAAAAAGCTAGAAAATGGAAGCTTTATTATCTTGCTATTGTATGTAGATGACAAGCTTGTTGCAGGGTCTAATATGCAAGATAGAAATGTGCTCAAGAATAAATTAGCCAATTCATTTGTGATGAAGGATTTGGTTGTTGCAAAGAAAATCCTTGTTATGAGAATAAAAAGAGACAGGAAAAATCGCAAACTGACATTATCTGAGGGTGAGTACATAGAGAAGGTGTTGGAGAGGTTTAGAATGCAGAATGCAAAACCAGTTAGTACACCTTTGGCCAACCATTTCAAATTAACTAAGGAAAAGTGTCCCAAGACATAGGAGGAGATAGAATACATGTCCAGGGTCCCATATTCATCAACATTTGGAATCTTGATGTATGCAATGGTTTACACAAGACCAAATATTGCACATGCAGTGGGAGTTGTGAGAATATATATGAACAATCCAGGGAAAGAACATTGGGAGGCTGTAAAGTGGATTCTCAGACACTTGAGAGGTACTGCTAATCATGCATTATGTTTTGGAGGTTCAGAAACTGTTCTACAAGGATATGTTGATTCAGATATGGCAGGTGGTAAAGATAGCAGGAGGAGTACCACAGGGTATGTGTTTACTATAGGTGGAAAAACAGTAAGTTGGATTTCAAAACTGCAAAAGGTTGTTGCACTTTCAACAACAGAGGCAAAGTATGTTGCTGCTACAGAGGCTAGTAAAGAGATGATTTGGTTATAGAGGTTTATGAAGGAATTGGGAAAGAAGCAAGATAATAGTAGGTTGTACTGTGACAGTGAGAGTGCCATTCATCTTGCAAAGAACTCAACCTTCCATTCAAATACTAAGCATATATAGTTGAGGTACCACTTCATATGATCCACCTTGGAAGATGGACATTTGAAGTTGGAAAAGATACACACTAGCCAAAATCCTGCAGACATGTTAACAAAGGGAGTAACCAAGGAGAAACTGAGTTCCTGCTTAGTTTTAGTTGGTCTTCAGATCAGTCTCCAAGTGGGAGATTGTTGGTTGTGGAGCCTGATTGTCTTCCTAATTCAGAGGTCTTTTACTTTCAGCCGTGCTTATACCCCATGAAGTATTTACACCCCAGAAGTATGTACACTCTTCCATGTGGGGGAGTGTAGAGGAGGAATACCTCCTCTGCGGGGTCTGGGGGGTCTATCCCCCTAGTTGGGGGGTCTGGGGGCAAGTGGGCCCCCAGCGAGGGTTCGGGGGCGAAGCCTCCAAAGGAAAAATTGCCTTGTAAATGTATATTATAATTTCATTGTAAATCTGGACCGTTCATTATAAGGTTGCAGATCTAACGGTAGAGATTATGTTAGGGTTTTTTTCCTTAGAAGGCAACCCTGTTTTATGAGGGAAATGTATTGCGGCTATGGTTGATGGTGAATATTGTATTCTGAGATAGGATACTATGAGATAAAGAAGAGGAAGTTACAATGGGTTTTCTATAGGTTGTATCCATTCATATGATGGATAATAATAAAGGAAGGACCTGGCAATTTCTCTAGTGGACGTAGCCCACACTGGGTGAACCACATAAATCTGTGTCTCTATTGTATTTTGTATCTTCTGTGTTTTGTTTTCACATTTGTTTTATTTTATTGTTCCACGGTCCTGTTTTTCTAACAGATTGAGCTATGATCGCCTCTTGGATCATTGTTGTGCCCTCTCTTTCTTCTTCTTCCATGCTTTTTGTTTCTTCCTCTAACTACATGATTATCTATGCTGCTTGTTCTTGGAGGGTTACCACTTATACTTTTCTTTCTTGTTTCAGCATCTGTGTTGCCTTAAAATCTAGTTGTAGCTTCTTCATATCTTGAGTGCCCTTCAAGCGCTCTGTGATGCTTATTTTCTTCTACCTTTGTTTGAGCTCTTGTAATGTAGCGATAACTCTTTCTTCTTCTTGGTCCCACTATTATACCTTCTTGTCCTCTTCTAGGATCTTCCATAATTGTGTTTCTTTGTGAAATAGTTCTTTTGATGAACTTGCTTATTTCTCCAACTCCACTATTTGGAGTGAAACTTCTTGTTTCCTCTTCTCGCGAACCTTAGGAGGAGTTGTAGGATTAAGCCTTTCCTTGAGATCGTTGAAATCATGCTTGTATTGGTCAATTTTCTGTGAGATTTGGATGTCCAGGAGAAAGTGATCACCAGATCAGGAGAAAGGGTGGGAAAATTCAATAGAAGGGATGAGACGCCCCTAAGACCAAAAGTGACTTTACATGTATTTGAAAAATGGGCAATAGACTTTTTTGGACCAATCAATCCACCAACAAAAAGATTAGGAGCTATATATATCATTACTGTGACTGAATATTTAACAATATGGGCAGAAGCAACACCAGTCAAAGACTGTAGCGCAGAGACAACAACACTAGCTCCTGATCTTTTTGTTGGTGGATTGATTGGTCCAACAAAGTCTATTGCCCATTTTTCAAATACATGTAAATCTACTTGTGGTATTAGGGTCATCTCATCCCTTCTATTGGGTTTTACGACCCTCTAATAGGCATCACATTTCTGAAAATATTTTTTAGCATCTCTGGATTTTTGGCCACCATAATCCTGCGCGTAATACCTTATGCGTGGTATCTTTTCCTACATAGTGTACTCCAGCTATTCCCACATGATATTTGGCCAAATTGTTAGGACTTTCATGTTCTAATACACACCTTCTCAAAGTGTTATCTATGCCCATCTTGTATAAGTGTCATGAAATCAGTTGATAGTCTACAACTATGAATACCATATTTTTCTTTTGTGCAGTGTTAAACTCTTGTGGTGCAATCCTTGTACTCAAGTATTCAATAATATCATAAAATTATTCATCAACTACTTGTATTGAAAATAGTTGCACATCAGGGAAGTTGTCTTCCAAGTTGGTAGGTTATTATCCATTAGTTACCATTGACATGTGATTAGGTCCCACATTTAGCTTCTCTAGTTTGACTATCACTTTGAAATCAAATTCTTGAAATAACAATAGCCATCTATAGATCATACCCCCCAACACTATCTTGTTGACCATGTATTTGAGGGTAGAATGGTTTGTGAACATATTAAAGTGTTTGTCAAGTAAGTAGTGCATGAACTTCTGAAGTGCATATACCATGGCTAGGCCTTCTCTTTCTATGGTGTTGTAGTTCTGCTATGATTCTGACAATTTTCTTATTACAAATGATATAGGATAGTCCAAATATCCTACTCCTGTTTGCGCCATAATTTCTCTAAGTGTTATGGTTGATGCATCTACATGTACATTAAATTTCTTTTCCCAATCTGGAAATACTAGGATAGGTGTTGTGGCCATTTTTTCTTTTAATGTGTCCAACCCTTGTTGACAGTTCTCATTCCACTCAAATATTATATCCTTCTTTAGCAGTTTTTCCATTGGCACAGTAATATGTGCATACCCCTTTATAAAGTTCTTGTAATAGCCTGTATCTCCCAGTGTTTCTCTCAACCGGCGCATTGATTTTGGTGGTGGTAAATTTATAATGACTACAATCTTAGCAAGATCTACTAGAAAGCCTTGTTTACACACTATATGGCCCAACAATATTTCAAAAGGTGTCCCAAAAATGCACTTCTTAATATTCAATGATATCTGACATTGCCTGCATCTTTCCAACATGATTCTTAATAATTCTACATGGTCCTTTAATAGAATATATATAGTCCATTCATCTAGATATACTTCTAAAAAAAAATGTATGAATTCCTTAAAAGAAGCTATGACTACTCTTGAAAATACGATCGATGCATTCTTAAGCCGAAATGGCATGACTGTGTATTGGTAGGATCCCCATTATGTGGAAAAAGTAATCGTATACCTGTATTCTGGAGCTATTTTTGTTTGATGGTAGCTTGAGAATCCATCTGTAAATGAATATGCTTCTTGGCCTCCCACATTCTCTAGGACTTCATCTATAAAAGGGGTAGGAAAAGGATCATGTAGGAAAGCATCATTCAATTTCCTCAGATCTACACAAATCCATATCCCCCCTTGTTTCTATTCTTGGAATACCATAGGGCTTATCCATACAAATTCCCCTACTAGTTCTATGATACCATCTTCCAACATTCTGTTAATTTCTTCTTATATATTGGATTCAGACTGTAAGGTCTTTTCCTGACAGGTCTTGCCTTAGGTTTGAGAGTTACATTCATCTCTCCTTGATCTCATGTTATGCCTTTCATCTCTGTAAGGGTCGTTGAGAATAGGTCACTATATTTGCGTAGTAACTCTGCTATTCGTTTTACTATTTGTTCATCCCAATAGTCTCCGATACTTTCCATTTTGGGATTTTTAGTTGTCCCAATGTTGACTTTATTCACTTTGATTGCTGCAGTAAATAGTTTTGACTCTAGAGATGGACCTTCCACGTTTCTTTCTCCTTCAATTTTTGTAATTTTAATGTTGCACGGGTCATCTTCATCTGGTGCTTCTTCTTTCACATGATAGCATGACAATAGTTCTTTGACTGTCTGTCTATTTTGTTGTTGATATCCTGTCATGATTTCAACCTTTGCTTCATCAATAAATATCACACCTCTTATATTCTTTAGTGTTTAATCCATGCTTGGGTTCTCATGTTCAAATGAGAAGGTCACTACAAATTTTTTTGGTAATGTTGTCCATTCAGTAGTTCTTTTTTGCATCTCTTAGTCTACATACCCATTTTTTGGGATTCCTTCTAGTGTATGGATGAAGTGATGAGGTTGTTCCTCTAGTAGTGTCATCCTCCATTGTTTTCTTCACTTCTCCAAGTGATCTTTAGGTGTTCCTTGTCCATCATACCTCTACATTTTATTCCTCCCATGTTATGTGCCGAAGCTAATGCATAGTAAACATTTTCATTGGTACCAGTCCTAAATTGTTTTTTATGCACACCCCACCATCCTGTAAGTGTATCCTTGAGTGAAATATCTAGGGCTAAGAACCATTGATTTTATGACACTTATTCTTCATACTTTGTGAGGAATTATTCTAAGTCATTTGCCCCAAGAAAACTGGGAGGTTTTCTTATCTCTGTACCAACTCATCTTACTGTGCGGTCTATTCTTGTGCACCTTCTTGTGGAAAATTCATGTAATATATGTTTCCAATTCTCCAAACCTATATCTGAGTCAAAAGAACATGATGTGATTCTTCTCCAGCTGTGTACCCCATATGAAGTTGGGTTAACATAATCTTCTTCACACGCGGTGGTTTTGTACAACTGATTTATTTCCTCCAAATCTAAGAAAGTGGGTTATACAAATCTTTCTCCTTATGAAGGATCTAATGGCGCAATATATTCTCCTGATTTGAATGTCATTTTCCTTGTCTTCATGTTGATTATGTCCTGGTTATCAAATTCCCAATCTAATCCAAGCAATGTTGGATAAGGTGTTGTGCCATCTACTATTTCTATTACTTCAAAATTTGCCTTAGTGCACACTCCATCCAAATCTATTGTCACACCTTTAAGCCTTCCAATTGGAATAACTATGTGTTTATTTTCTAATTTCAACTAGACAGGTGAATATCCTAGTGTGGGTTCTCCCATACACTGCCATGTCTTCTTGGATAAGACATTTACTTCAAAGCCTAAGTACAGTATAATATCCCCCATATTGAAATCCCCAATATTAGCATTAAGTTTGAATTCCTTGCTTTTCCTCCTTCATGTATTGAGGTGATTGATTGTTTCCTACTTTAATTTCCCTTCTACCTATGTGTTACATCTTTATAGCAAATTTTGTAAAATTTTGACAGATGATGGATCCTTTAATAACTTAACAAATGATTGAAGAAAAGTTATTATGTTATGTTGGCCCTTGGTTATGGAAGGAAGTGAAGATCAAGGAAGAAAAGGTGAAATGCGAACTTCACAGAAGACACAGTGACTGTTACTTGGTCGAAGTGAGAAAAAGATCAGAAAATACAACGTGAAGCAAGGAAAATAAAGTCGTTGAACGAGGAGATCAAGGATGACAGATCAACAAGGAAGAAGGATCATGGACAACTCAGCAAGTAGAAAAATACACCGTTGGATGCTTTGGAGCACCGTGCGAGAAGGAAGGAAAGACAAGTTGGTGAAGCCTTGAAAATGTGGGTCAAGTTGACCTAGGGTTTTAGACACCTAGGGTTTTTGTATCTAGGGTTTTGACACCTAGATTTCGACCTAAGGCTGTTGGTGAGCTATTGTAATGTATAAATAAAGGTCTAAAGGACCTAGGTCGGGTCGATACGATATTGTTGTTGATCTAGTTGTATTATTGATGTGAGTGAGTATTGTATTGTGAGAGAGAAGTGCTAAGTGTAAGAGACTTATGGTATTATAAGATCTTCGGCTGGGTGTGAAGGTCAAGTCTTGTAGTTGAGTTCGCAGGAAGGGGAGAGAAAGAGAGAAGAAGAAAGAAGATTTGCTAGATGAGAACACATAAAAGAACTTCATGCTTTATCTTAATAAATCATAAGCATAGTTCTATGGATGTAGCCCTAGAGAAAGGGTGAACCACGTATATCTTGTGTCATGTGTGTGTGATTGATGTTCTAATCTCTGTTATTGGTATTCTGTTATTGCATTGCTGTGTTAGGTCAGATCTATAGCTGGGAAGAGTAGATATAAGAAGGTACTTGACATATGATGATGGTATTGTTGTTTGTTAGTTCCACCTGATATTTCCCTTGGTTGTAGACATCTTTGTCCTGCAACCCCCTTATAGCTACTTCGGGTGAGACTACATCTACTTTGTAGGTGTTGTCGAAAGGGCCAATAGTTAGGGCTTGTTGGTGCGCTCTTGGAGCTGAACCCCATGTCTGCCCTTGTGCCAATAAATGGTTCTGTTGCCAGGACAAGAATCTTCTTGAGGGAATGTCAAGGTGGTTTCCATCGAAGACAAAGATTCAGAAGTGGATAGAGGATCAAAAGAAGGAATTCGTTGAAGCCCAAAACAAGAACCCTATTCTGAGTACAGAGGACTGGTTAGGAAGATATATCTTCACTGACATACATGAGATATTCTTTGGAGGGATCCATCAAGATCTATATGAGTGGTTAGCTAGGTTATCAGATACCCAATTCGAGATCAGATCTAGACCTCCTGTGGTCTGGACATCGGCGCTGATCCAAAAGGTCAAGAGAGTCGATAATGTTGTATCACGGGCAGTAGATCACTGGTTCAATATCACCATTGAAGGGTATATCACTGAGTTTGTTGTTGACAGAGTAGAATCGTATAGCCAAGTTGAGAGATATTTTTTCAAGGGACCTAGAGGGAAATTTTTACATTTTATGAAGTTGAGAATCAAGATGTTGTTGCATGAAAAGAAGGTCATGAAGACCCAGTAGATTGGTTGGATTTGAAGAGGCTAATGTTCAAGAATTCAGACAGTGTCAATGACACAGAAGTTGGACATACGCATAGTGGGAGAGTATTCAGAGAATTCCATCTTGTGAACCTGTTCAAGAAGAACTACAGGGATGAGGGCTTCTATAGTGGAGAAGAGGTAGATCTGATAGACGAAGAGCATTCAGAACCTGTTAGGGAAAAGGAAGGGAAATCTCAAGAACTTCATCGGGATGAATTAGAAGCATCAGGAACTACACAGACTACTGAAGTAAGTACTATTAACCCTCCTATTGTGTCATCAACACTACGTAACCAGAATAGTCAGAGTCACCAGAGTCCTTGGAGTACTATTACTAGCAGTTCGGCATATACTCAGAAAGGAAACCTAGGAAACCTGGGAAAGATCTATGGCGGATGAGATGAGGCTTATTATATTTAGAGGAGATGAATTTGAAGATCCTGATCAACATTGGTTCCTGTGTGAATTTGTGTGGATTATTAAGAATGTCACCAATGAAGCTATCAAAAGAACCCAGTTTAGTACTAGTCTAAGAGATCGCACGTTGAGTTGGTACATGAAACTTGTCCAAGGACTTGCATAGCCTAAACCAATGAACGAGATCAAGAATTCGTTGATTGCAAAGTTTAAGAAACCTAAATAGGAATCACAATGTATTACAAAACTGAAAGAGATCAAGCAGAAGGTAGCCGAACCCGTTTGGGAGTTTGATCAGAGATTGAAGACCTTAACCGATCGATTGACTTTTCAGATCCCATATGAGCAGAACAAGGAATGGTTCATTGTTTCCCTTTGACCACACATCATAGTTCCTATGATGCAACATAATATTTCTTCGCATTCTGAGGCATTGAATATTGCCATGAAGTTTGAATCAGCCCCTATGGGAGAATCGAGCTTAGGTATGAGCCAGATCTTGAGTCAGCTAACTAGTTTGTCTTTGCAGGTCGAAGATATGAAGAAGGATAAGGGAAAATACAAAAGAGAAGACATTTGGTGTGTTAGATGAAAATCAGAAGGCCACGACAAGGAGCATTGTCCCCTATTTCATGAATACCTAGCCTCGGGAGCTCCAAGCCCTTTGAAGAAAGTCACATTACCCTAGTGCAAAGTATGCAGAAACAGACATTGCCTTGGTGAGTGCTATTACATGCATAAATACATTCAGACACCCACAAAATTATATTTCACATTTTGTAAGTTAGTAGGGCATGATGATCAGGTTTGTAGGGCTTATGACCTCATGCATGAAAGGTCAAGAGACATATACAATATCCAAGGTGAAGTACATCAAGAAGGAAACACTACGCAGTATAACTCTCCAGGAAGAGGAAACTTCAACCCTCGTGATGGATTCATAGGACGAGGAGGAGGAGGAGGTATGGGTCAGGGTCGAGGATAGATAATTTGTTATAAATGCACACAACCAAGACACTTGGCAATGTCAGAATCCCTGTACCACTTGCAGTTATTGCAACTCCTTCGAGCATGTTATAGAGGATTGTTTTGTATTGCTATCCAAGCTTCAGGAAAGATGAGGACCTCAGCAGAATCCACAAGTGCAACTGATATATGATGAACCTCGGGGAGAAGACCCTAGAGTCATTGTTATCACTCGAGGAGGCACTTCTATAGGAGAGGATAGAATGACCCAAGGAAAGACTACAAAGGACTCAGGAATCAGGAAAGTTGTAGAGAAGACCCAAAATTTTGATGCAAATAAAGATAGACAAATATTTGAAGAGGTAGGACAAGATTTCAAAGGAAACCAAGGTTCTTCATCAAAAACACGACCAGAAGTAAAAAATATGGAATGCCTCAGCCATTTGATCAGTTTGCTTCGCCGAAAGAAGGAAAAGAGGTAATCAAGTTCATGGACTTTTTATATACTTGTATTAAGTTAATTCAGGATGAAAACTCTATACAACAGCTACAGAATTTAATTAGACAATATGAGCTAGGAAAGATAGACACCTTACTGAATAGGACAATACACCAAATTGAAATAAAGAGAAGGACAAATAAAGAATTACACTTGAATGCTCAGATAGGAGAGTGTGACATAGACTATGTGGTCCTTGAATTAGGGTCGGAGGTCAATGTCATGACGAAGCAGACCTGGGAACTGATGGGAAAACCAAAGTTGATCTATTCCCCTATCAGGCTTAGGATGGCTAGCCAGTAAGTTGTCTGCCCATTTGAATGATTGGATCATGTCCCCGTGGACATCGATGAAGTAAGAACGTTTGTAGATTTTGAGGTAATTGAGATAGTTGATGAAAGCTTCCCTTACCTAGCACTATTAGGAATTGATTGGGCCTTCAATAATTATATTGTTGTTGATTTAAAGAGAAGACGTATGACATTTGAAGGAGATGGCCTTAGGGTCATTGCACCCTTATATCCATATGAGGGTTAGTGATACATAGAGCCCATCAGAGAGGAAGAACATGCACATGAACTAGAAAACATATACAAACTGACATCCAGACAGCAAGATTACATCAACCCTACGACCGATGGGAAACTCAGTTGGCGGAGTGACAACACATGTTCATCAGACTCAGAAGAAGCACTGGAGAAATGACAGAATCAGATGTATGAAGTATCTACAAGGAGATGTGCTAAATTAACCAGAGAAGTCTGCTGGATCGGCACAATGGTGAGTAACTTACCCACATTTGATGGTCTGAACCCTTTAGAAGCCTTTTTATCAGACTTTGAAGATAGTGTACCAACACAAAAAATATTGTTGGCAATGGATGAGGCTCTGAAAGCCACACCAACAAGATGGTGGGGGACACATAAAATCAATATCATAGACTAGATACAATGTTGTACTTTTATGACATCACGATTCTTAGCACAAACCAAAAGATGTGAAGTAAGGTACATAGGTCGAAGCTGCCCAAAGGACCATGTGCGAAGCTACGAAGAGGCCTGGAGTGACATTCCACAAGATCAGTGGGTACACAAATTCATTAATATGCTAGAGATGACCACCATCAACTAGTACCTTCAAGCAGAGTTGTGCCTCATCACTGTAGATTGGGAAGGT
This sequence comes from Picea glauca, assembly GCA_000966675.3. Classification (NCBI taxonomy): domain Eukaryota; kingdom Viridiplantae; phylum Streptophyta; class Pinopsida; order Pinales; family Pinaceae; genus Picea; species Picea glauca. Next base: position 1,431,411 of record JZKD02S1687407.1, read on the forward strand.
ATGACTCAGAATTTCGCAACCACCTTTTTATTTGAAAGTCAATATCCTTTAGTAGATCAAGCATTACATATTGTGAGACATAAAGTATATGAGGAGCCATCTAGCCTCCCTTTGGCACAAGAAGAGGATGAATGCACTGTGCCTCTCCAGAAACTGCAAAGTTGTTACAACATCAATGTTGATGAAGACGATGATCTGAGGAAGGTGAACATTGCCGAAATAGAAGGCCAGAGAGATGTGGAAGGACCAGGATTTGAGATACCATTTATTGGTCAGCCAATCAATATTAAGAAGGTCAATATTGGAACAGAGGAGACATGGAATCTTGCCAATGTCGGAGATTATTGGGATGTTTCTACCATTGAAAAGATTATAGAGTTACTACACGAGTATCGAGACTTGTTTCCAACCAAGTTGACTGAGATGAAGGGTATCAAAGGACCTATGGGAGAGATGAGAATACCTTTGAAAACAGATGCAAAACCAATCAAACAGAGACCCTACATATTGAACCCAAAATACAAGGAAAAAGTGAAGACTGAGCTCGACAGAATGCTGGAAGCAGGGATTATAGAACCTGTCGAGGAGTCGGAGTGGATCAATCCTATGGTGGTGCAAGACAAGAAGACAAGTGAGATCAAGATCTACATAGATCTTAGGAAGATGAACGATGATTGTTTGCATGACCCCTTCCCTACACCATTCATTGACGAAATGTTCGATAACGTGGGAGGCCAAGAGGTATATTCTTTTACAGATTGCTTTTCAAGATGCCATCAAATCCAGATTGCCAAGGAGGACCACCATAAGACCATGATTTCCATAGAATGGGGATCCTACCAATATACAGTGATGCCATTTGGATTGAATAATGCCCCAACCATCATTTCCAAGGTGGTGGTTGAAGCGTTCAAAGAGATTTTGCATAAATTTCTAGAAGCATATTTTGATCACTGGACTGTGTTTAGTTTGTTGAAAAATCATATTGAATGTCTAAGGCTAATGTTGGATAAATGCAGGCAGTGTCAAATTTATTTGAATATGAAGAAGTGCATATTCTTCTCACCATTTTTAGTGTTGTTAGGTCATATTGTATGTAAGCAGGGATTGTTGGTAGACCCATCTAAAATTGCCATTATTGTTGATTTGCCACCACCGAGTTCGGTCAAACAACTGCGCACTGCAATGGGACATACTGGCTATTATAGGAAGTTCATCAAAGGATATGACCAGATTACAACACCCATGGAGAATATTTTGAATAAGGACTATCAGTTTAATTGGATAGAAGAGTTCCAGCAGAGCTTCGACACACTGAAACAAAAGATAGTTATTATGCCTATTCTGGTTTTCCCAGATTGGATCAAGGATTTTCATGTGCATGTCTATGCATCTTCCATTATAGTAGGAGATGTGTTAGCAAAATCAGGAACAAGATACCTCGACCACCCATTAGCCTTCGCTAGTGGGAAGCTATCCACAACAGAAATTAACTACACCACTACAGAGAGAGAAGGATTGGCCATGGTGTATGCGCTGCAGAAGTTACGCCACTACTTGTTGGGGGGACACTTTAAAATTTTTACAGATCACTCCACACTGAAATACCTGGTCAAAAAGACATTGTTGGGGGGGAGAATATGCAGATGGATTCTGTTGTTTCAAGAATATGATTTCGAAATTGTGGCTAAACCAGGAAGAATGAACAAAGGTCCTGACCACTTGTCAAGGTTGGAACATGGTGAAGAGCCCACCAGTTTGGAGGATACACTGTCGGATGCACATTTTCTAGCCATTAGAAATATTGATGACCACTTCATAGACATAGTCTAGTTCCTATCAACAGGAATGGCACCTAATGAGTATACAGTTCCTTAGAAGAAACAGCTAGTGGTACATGATGTAAACTTTTCACTTATAGCTGGATAGTTATACAAGATGGGACCTGATGAGATATTAAGGAGGTTTGTTATGGAGGTAGAGCAACCACTAATCCTTGAAGAATCTCATGAGGGCATCGCAAGAGGACATTAAGCAGGCAAAGAGATTACGCAGAAGGTTCTGAGAGATGGCCTTTGGTGGCATACCTTACACAAAGATGCTAAAGATTATGCCAGAGCCTATGATGAATGCCAAAGAGTTGGAAAACCATCCATAAGAGATGAAATTCCATTAGCACCATAGATGACCCTACAAGCATTTGAAAAGTGGGCCATTGAATTCGTGGGACCCATAAACCCACCAGGAAAGTGCACAGGAGAAAGGCACATCATTACTGTGACATAATACTTGACTAGATGGGTCGAAGCCAGAGCAGTTAAGGACTGTAGTGAAACTACAGTTGTGTGCTTTATATTTGATGACATCATAACTAGGTTTGGATGCCCCAAGATCCTTATGAGTGATCAAGGAACACATTTCATCAATAATACAGTTGAAGCCCTGACTGAGGAATTTGTAGTCCACCATCAGAAGAGCATGCCTTACCATCCACAAGAAAATGGGACAGTTGAAGCATTCAACAAAATCTTGGAGACAAAACTGACGAAGATTTGCAGTGTGAACAAGGATGAATGGGATTTCAGAGTACCTGTAGTACTATGGGCCTATAGAACCACTTGCAAGAAATTAACAATGTAGACCCCTTTCAAGTTGGTTTATGGTCTTGAAGTTGTTGTCCTGATGGAATACTTAGTGCCAAGCTTAAGAATTGTTGCCTTCACATACATGGATGACACTGGCTCTATTCAAGAGAGGCTTTCACAGTTGGTCGAACTAGAAGAGGACAGATTTATTGCAGGATTCCACCAGCAGGTTCATAAGGAATGAGAGAAGGCCTATCATGACAAGAACATCAAGAAGAAGGCCTTCAAGCAAGGTGATTTGATACTGGTGTATGACAGTAAGTTCCTGAAACATCCTAGGAAGTTCAGAATGCATTGGCTTGGGCCATATGATATCACCTATGTTACAGAAGGAGGAGTTGTGTAGCTGAAGACAATGAATGGAGAATGGAAGGAAGGTTTGGTGAATGGGAGTCATCTGAAGTTGTACTATGACAACCAATTGCCTCACAATTCTCAATAAAAGCATAAATAAAAGGGTATAGGTACTAGTGCAGTTGAAACTAGGTACCAGAGATAGAAAAGACAGTCTGCACAAGGAGGGAGAGGAGGCACATAACAAAAAGCAAAGGCTGCACTGCGTAGTCTGCAATCGAAGTAAAAAAAAGGGATCATATCTAAAGTGCCTCGGGACAAGTCACATGTGAGCATTGGGGGCCTGTTGGCCCTTGGTTATGGAAGGAAGAGAATATCAAGGAAGAAAAGGTGAAATGAGAACTTCATAGAAGACACAGTGATTATTACTGGGTCAAAGTGAGAAAAAGAACAGAAAAGACAGAGAGAAGCAAGGAAAAGAAAGTCATTGAATGAGGAGATCGAGGATGACAGATAAACAAGGAAGAAGGATCATGGAAAACTCAACAAGAGGAAAAATCCACCGTTGGATGCTTTGGAGCACCGTGCGAGAAGGAAGGAAAGACAGGCTGGCAAAGCCCTAAAAATGTGGGTCAAGTTGACCTAGGGTTTTAGACACCTAGGGTTTTGGTATCTAGGGTTTTGACACCTAGGTTTCGACCTAAGGTTGTCTGTGAGATATTGTAGTGTATAAATAAAGGTCTAAAGCACCTGGGTCAGGTTGGTATTGTATTGTTGATGTGAGTGAGTATTGTATTGTGAGAGAGAAGTGATAAGTGTGAGAGCCTTCTAGTATTGTAATATCTTCATCTGATTGCGAAGGTCAAGTCCTGTAGATGGGTGCGTAGGAAGGGGAGAGAAAGAAAGAAGAAGAAAGAAGATCTGCTAGCTGAGAACGTAGAAAAGAACTATATGATTTATCTTAATAAATCATAAGCACATTTTTGTGGACGTAGCCCTAGAGAGAGGGTGAACCACGTATATCTTGTGTCATGTGTGTGTGATTGATGTTCTAATCTCTATCATTGGTATTATGTTATTCCATTGCTGTGTTATATCATATCTATAGCTGGGTGGAGTAGATCTAAAAAGGTACTTGACATATGATGATGGTATTGTTGTTTTTTAGATCCACCTGATATTTCCCTTGGTTGTATACATCTCTGTCATGCAACCCCCTCATAGCTACTTCGGGTGAGACTGGATATGCTTTGTAGGTGTTTTCGAAAGGGCCAATAGTTAGGGCTTGTTGGTGCACTCTTGGAGCTGAACCCTGGGTCTTCCCTTGTGCTAACATGTTACTTACTTTCTCTACAGGTTGTTCTTCACTAGTGCGGTCCATTGATGAGGTAATGTTGTACATTGGTACTTCTTGAGTGTACTATGTGGTTGATGTAGACACAACATCTTGTTTGAGGAACTCTTGTCTTTCCTCCTTGAATACTTCTTTTTCTTTTCTCTCATCAAATTGCTTATCTGGTTCAGTATTCCTCTTCACCCATTGATATTTTGTTGGATCTTGTCTTACTACATCAACTCATGTATTAGCTCCTTTGTGCATGACTATGTTGATGTTTCTCCCATCATCTTTGGCTTCTGTAAAAATCCACTATACATTATGATTGTTTTGGTTTCTCTTTTCTTGGATATTCCCCAAGAGTGTTGTGAAATCTTATGTATCATGGTCTGATGTGCGAAAATACATGCATGTCACTGGTGGAAGTGTACATTCCCTTACATAATGTCACGGCTATTGGACTTTGTGGAACACTAATGGACTTGTTCCTTATCCAAATGCTCCTCTACCTCATCCTCCCCCTCTGTATTGTTACACATTATTTTCATCATCCCTATGACCGTTAATGATGTAAACCTATATGTTGCCTTCAGAGGGGTCAGTGACCTGAGTTCCTAAAGAAAGAAGGGAGAAGAGCTTTTCCTGAGAAAAGAAGTTGCATTTTCCTTTGTAAAAACCCTATTAAAGAGGATGTTCACAAGTTTCTATATAGGCAGTGTGCGAAAATGCCTGGTTCTCATGGGTTGCACCATAGCTGGGTTGCGAGAGGTTTGTAGGTTGCTCTATAAGCAGGGTGCGAGAATGATTACACGTGGAAAACAAAAACGTTTTCTCGAATCTTCTAGAAGGAGAAACTTCCATGGTGAGGTGGCATTTGAATGGTTTGGATCTTACTCACTTTCATGATTTAGTGGGATCATCCTAACCTCCTCACCTTATCCTCTTCAACTTATAAAAGGAGAGGAGCTCTCATGGAGAAGGTTAGCTTTGGAGCTTTTGGGATTAGCTAAGTTGGATTTGGCTTGGATTTATTGGCTTGGTTAGAGTGGTTTTGAGTTTTTCCTTTGTTAAGATAGATTGTGAATATTATCATATCTATGCTCTCAACATTCTTGGAGTGAAAGTGTGTGGGGAATGAAGGATAGTTGGAAGGGACCTTATGACATCAAGGCCATGGTTGTAAGCTCTCTTTCATGTTTAATATGATACAGTAATATGATTCTTTCCTATAAAGCTTGTTGTGTTTTATTGTATGATTCCTTGATCACATACATAGGTTTATATTGAGTTTATGCCATTACTATCACTTTGGTTGGTTGCGTTCTTTTGCAGGATCATCATTGTATGAGTGTTGGAATGGAGCTAGGATGGCGATGGTGAGAGGAAGCGACGTTTAAATGGTATGTCATCTATCCCTCTTTAGTTAGTAAATTCAATATCTATAACTTAAGGAAAGCGTCATGTTCTAGTGTGTTTTGTTCTAGATCTAGGGAGATCTGTTAGTGTCCACACCTACCGATTAGTCCGATAAGAAAATTGGCGACTCCACTGGGGAACGGATTGTTTCCTAGTTAGTCTAGTTTCCCTTTCTTTGATTGCTTGTTTTCTGCTCTCTGAGTCTATGGGAGATCCATCCAGACTCTCGGGATGTGAAAGTTCACTCAAATTTAGTCCTTTTTCAATTTTTTTCTTGTTTACAGGCATTCTCGCACTATACCCTTTAGTGGCCCGCGATAAAAACCTAAGTTTGCACCTTGGTGCTAAGTCCAGTGTGAACCCCTCACAGTCAACCTTTGTTCATCCTGCGAGAATCTTTGATTCTCGCACTGTAATACACTACCAACCTACGAACTTGTTTGTAGAAATTGTTGGATTGGGTCTTGTCATTTTTTGATGCCCATTTTTGCTTTGAACAACTGGATTGAACTTTTGGAGCCTATATTAATCTGTTTATAGTCTTCTTGACATTATTTGAGTTGCTTTTATCCATCTTTTCTTTGTTTGGTTTTGAAGGATTAGTCTCTTTCTTTGAGTGTCTTTCAATTACAAAGAATGTGTTTTCTTTAGAATTGTTTAGGGAAAGATCAGATTTCTTCTGAATAGTTCGCTTTAAAAGAGAACTTTTAGTTTGGGTTTCTTTGTTTTAAGAAAGTTCATTATTGCTTTTAGTGAAATTTTTTTAAACAAAAAGATTTAATTTCTTGCTTTATATTAGATTGGGGGAATCCTTGCATTTGAAGTAGCAAAATTGCATGATTCTTGGCATTTTTTGATCTTAAATTCCAAAAAAAATTCCCCCTCATGGCCGGGGGGGGGGCATGAATCATGCATTGGTGTATAGTACCTTTTTCTCATTTCTTGAGAATATTGATATTTATGAGTCTTAAAATTTTGGGACATTGTGCATCTGGGAATGATAAACGTTTTCTCCTTCTCGTAGCATAGCTTTCATCGAAATGAAAAAATTGCATCTTCATCTCTTTGCATAACTTTCGAGTTAGTCGAAACACCATATTGTCCATGCCATTTTCCTTTTGAGTAACAACAGCCATAAAATAAAGCGCTTATAAAAATTGATTAGACATTTTTATCTTTTTTGGTAGAAAACCTACATTAGATTAGTTGTAGGGCTTTGGAATAGGTGTGAAAGATAACTTTCCAAAGTTGTAAACAAACATAGAATCTTGAGTTAGGGAGCAGTTAAATCCACTTATTACATTTTATCTTGGGAAGCCCTTCTAACACAAGGGTCAATCATGAGGTCGCATTGAGACTAGCAGAGTTACTCACCATGCTTTGTTGGTCTTGGTGTAGAGATTACATGTATTATGGGGGTTTCTTGAGAGCTATACCCACAATGATGAGTGGAAGACTTTCAAGTTGATTTCAGGCTAGATACCCTGCCCTTGCACGTGGATTAAACTGTCGACTGTTTCCCCAGGCATCACTATAGTGATTGGTAACCTTAGTGGCCTATCTCTCTAGGTTCTTTACACGAGGTGACTGTGGAGGGGCAAGTCTTCACGGTACCTAGAATCAACGTTGGCCAAACTCACTCAGGCTCCTTGGAGGGTATACCCACGATTATGTGTGGGAGCTTGCACCAGGGTGTAAGTCCGTTAAGAAGATTGTCAACGTAACTTTTCCAATAGCTCTATCTCAGCCCCTTCTTACATTGTTCCTAGGACGTTGGATTTCATCACCAACTAGTGTGCTCATTGTAAGAAGGTTTAGTTTGTTTGCTTGCTTCCTAGATTTTTAGCGTGTGCTATTTGTTTTCCCTAGAAGAATCTAGGTTAGATTTATTTAATGGCATCAATTCCTGGAATGACCAATGAAGGAACCCCTGCTCCAGGGGAGCCTTTTATTTTTCCTTCTTATGGAAACATTGGTCCTCCTCACATCGCTACTTTGAGCTTTCCAGGTCTCACTATTGGATTACTGCTATGGTTGTTTTCCACTCAGGTAGTCATGAATGTAGTTAGTGCTTCAGTCACAAGCACTTCCCCCCAAGAGCATCAACCTCATGTTGATCCTTCACCTTCTTCACTGGTAAGGTCTTCTTCGCCTTCTTTTCTTGTAATGTCACCTTCCATTTCATCCTCTTCATTGGGTGAAAGTTCTGAAGATAGTAACCCGGTGAATAAGAAGAAGAAGAAAAGAAATATTAAGAAGAAGGAAGATAAGCGAGGGTCAAAACCTCCAACCACTGTCAAACATGTTGGAAAACAACCAGTTACTGTTAATCATGTTGGGAGTGTTGATGATTTCAAGATAACCCAAACAACTCGTAAGCCCAGGTACCCTTGCAGGCTTTGTAAGGGTAGCCATGTTCTTAAGGATTTCCCTGGTCTATCCAAGGTTATAGAAGTATGGTCTACACACCCTGACCAACCCATGTCATCATCCTCTGAACAACATACTAATGACCTCTCGTCAACTAGTCATGATACTGTTGGGTAGAATAAAGGTAGAGTTAAGTTCCCGTGCATGTTATGCAAAGGGACTCATCTCACTCACCTTTTCCCTTGTATATACGAAGCCTCTAAATTACTAGAAGACATGACTATTTCACAACCTCAACTTCCAGCTGCTTACCATAAGCTTTCTCTCAACCCTCTAGTAGTTGATGGAATGATCACTCTGGTCCCTTCACTGGTCAATCTGGTTGATCATGTCATCAATCTGGTCACGTCCTTATTTGAACCAATTGACAAAGTGGTTGATCCGATACCTTCCTCGGTCAATTCCACTCTCCCCTCAAAGAGTGAAACTAAAACAGTCGATCCGATCCCATCCTTGGTCGATCCCACTCTCTCGTTAGAGAGTGCACCCAAGTGGTCGATCTGTTTCTATCTGTCGACCCCATTCTCTCCTTGGAGAATGAAACTCAATTGGTCGATTTGATCTCTCCATCGGTTGATCCTACTCTCCCACTAGAGATTAAACCTGATACTACTCATGTTTTTCTCGTTGATACAGAATCTCCCATGCCGAGGGGTATTCCTCCTTCTCCTGTAGGACCCCCTCCAAGTAATGAGACCATCCATTTTGATTGGGGTGTGCTAACTGGACCTCGTCTTCCCTCTCACATTCCTTTCTATATTACAGTACAGGTTTGTGGTCGAGACGTTCCTCAGACACTGATAGATGAAGGTGCATCCATTAGTATTTTGTCCTCTTTTGCTTGGCAAGATTTGGGTTGTCCTCCGCTTGCACTAGTTACGCAGAATCTGTTATCTTTTAACAGAAGAACCAGTCAACCTTTAGGGACCCTTCCTTAGTTTCTTGTAACTTTGGGAGGGAAAACTGTCTTTATTGATGTCATGGTAGTTCAAGACCCCTTGGATTTTTCTTTACTCCTTGGGCGCGATTATGTATATGCCATGAAAGCTTTTGTGTATACTCTTTTTCGTGTGATATCTTTCCCTCACGATGGACAGGTTGTGACTGTCTATCAACTTTCATTCATTGAATCCGCTTGGATTGCCTCCCTGGATGGTTCTTATATGTAGACGGTATCACCCCCACCGCAGGTCAATTATGTGGTGTTGTCTCCCATGGCTTCAAATTCTGATGACTTAGATCCAGTAGTTGACATGCTAATCTCTTTAATAGGGTTGTTATAGCCTGATCTCTTTACTCCTGTCGCGACCCTCGACATGGTGTCCTTCCAGAGTGTGTTTCTTCCATCAAATGAAGACCTCTTGGAAGCCATGACCAAGTTTTGTCCCTTGACATGGTCTCCTTCCGAAGCATTGTCCTCTTGGAATCAATGATCAATAAGACTTTGAGGATAGTTTTTGTGTCTCTGAGGCAACCTCATTAAAAACTGAAACAGAGGTCTCTGAGCATCGTTTTCTAATTTCAAGATCGTTAAGAAATGAAACCACTTACGAGGATAGTTTTTTCGTCTCTGTGGCAACCTCTTTAAAAAATGAAACAAATATTATGAGCATAATTATTGTTTCTATGTCAAGCTCGTTAAAAAATGAAATAGTTTTCCCCCTCTCTATTTGAGTCAAGTCCTTCGACTAGTATTTGAAGCTTCATTTCATTATCCTTTGCAGTTGGATGAAACGAATATTGGGGGGCAATACTTCTTTCCTTTGGACTTCATGCTGAAGTACATCTGCTAGTTTCTTAAGCTGGGGGCTAAGTACCAACCATGCGAATTCGTGGATAATGTGGTGGGAAGTTCAAGCATAGTTTTCTATAGTTCAAGCATGTGTAAAAATGAGTCCACTTACCTCAAGCATAGTTTTCTCTAGTTCAAGATTGTGTAAAAATGAAACCAGGTTCAAGCATAGTTTTGTTTAGATTTTAAGCTTGTGTAAAAATTAAAATCTATCCCAAGCATAGTTTGGTTTTGTTTTAAATCTTGCGTAAAAATGAAAACAATCCCGAGCTTAGTCTTTGTTCTTTCTCATGCTCGTAAATACATGAGAATAAGTTACCGAGCTTAGTATTTGTTCTTTTTCATGCTTGTAAATAAGTGAGAATGTAACCGAGTATACTTTTATCACTTTTTCAGACTCGTAAAGGTTATTCGAAAAAGGAACCCCCTGGAGTTCCCTTTAAGCTCTTTTTAGACTCTCTAAACATGAAAAGATTGCCGAGCGATCTTGTTCTCTTCACGCCCGTTAAATTATTTGAAGAAAACGTCTGTTGGGCGATAATTTATCTCTTTTTTGGTCTCATCAGACTACTTTACAAAAAAGGAACTGAGAGTGTTCTCTTTTAAGTGTTTTTCCAGACTCTATAATCATGAAAAACCTTCGATTTTTATTTCTTTGGACTCATAAAACAAACGTCAAAAGGCCTATATGGGACCGAACCACTCCTTCCTAGGGTTCATTAAACATACTCTGAGGAACTCATCTGAAGGATGAGCTTACATTAAAAGCATATGTTATCCTCCTCAAACTTGCATAAAAATAAAGAGGTACTCACCAAAAATGGTGGGGGGAAAATTGGGAAAGAAATGTATCTAAACCTGTATTCTGTGGAAGAGTCTCTTTTGAACATGACACCCTTTCACTAGCCTTGTGTCTAGGTTGGAAAATCTGCTCGTCTCTTGGTCATACTCCTTTATAAGATTACAAATTGGTCTATGATCCATGTTGTTGAGTCAGTGTTTCCAAGACAGTTGTCGTGTCGTCAATATGTTCAAAGAGAAGTTCAACCCAAAATCCTTCTATTGCGTCCACCATTTCTGCAGTCTTTAAGCCTTCTATTGTGTCGGCCATCCCCGAGTCAGTCCTGAATTACTGGTTACTCTGATCCACATCAAATCTTGTTACCCGTTTCGTGTCATTGATGGGGGATACATTAAGGCCCTCCTGTGACGACTCTTTTCCTATCGACTTCAACTCATTATCCAGGAATTAGATTTAGAAACCAATTGGTACCTTGGAACTTGCATGCCTCAATGGTAGGTTTCCTCTCTTTCGACAATGGGTTTTCATTATTGCCCCTTGATCGAGAGATTTTGCCGAGTGTTCGACTTCAGCTCATTAATTCACATTCGTTGGATTGTACTAGTGTACCTTGGGAGTCATTGACATTAATGGTGATTTCCCTCACGCTTGTTAATGGTATACACTAATGACAGGTAATCAAGTGGTTTCTACCATGTTCGACTTCGACACATGTATTCACATGGTTAGATTTGTACTATAGAGTGGTGGAGATGAAGACCCTAGATCTTTTCTGATAGATTCAGGTTGCGTTGGAGTATATTCAGTTTGTATTGTTGCATAGATCCACATTGTATGTCCTATGGCTATGTTCAAATTTGAGTCTTTAACACATATATCCATAGTGTATTTTTGGTGGCTATGTTCAGATTTGAATCATATTGGCATGGATCCACAGTGTATGTTTGGTGGGCATGACTTGTCTTACTTGACATGGATCTTCGCATGTCGGTGTTTATGCTCTGATTCATTTGTATTCTGAGTATGTGAATTCCTACCTCAGTAATGATATATTATTGTATTGTATTTCCTTCTTTGTTGGTAGGTTTTCAACCAACTGTTCCTTGTTCCCTACACACACTCGACAAAGTATTTCATCTATCACTCTGTTCTAACTTCATACTTTGGGGGGCTCTTTGTTACACATTATTTTTGTCATCCCTATGACCGTTAATTATGTAAACCTATATGTTTCCTTCATAGGGGTCAATGGCCTGAGTTCCTGAAGAAAGAAGGGAGAAGAACTTTTCCTAAGAAAAGAAGCTGCATTTTCCTTTGTAAAAACCCTATTAAATAGGATGTTCATAGGTTTCTATATAGGCAGGGTGCGAGAATTCCTGATTCTCATAGGTTACACCATAGCTGGGTTGCGAGAGGTTTGCAAGTTTCTCTATAGGCAGGGTGCAAGAATGCTTACACGTGGGAAAAACGAGCGTTTTCTCAAATCTTCTAGAAGGAGAAACTTCCAAGGTGAGGTGGCATTCGAATGGTTTGGATCTTACTCACTTTCATGATTTAGCGGGATCATCCTAACCTCCTCACCTTATCCTCTTCAACTTATAAAAGGAGAGGAGCTCTCATGGAGAAGTCTAGCTTTGGAGCTTTTGGGATTAGCTAAGTTGGATTTGGCTTGGAGTTATTGGCTTGGTTAGAGTGGTTTTGCGTTTTGCCTTTGTCAAGATAGATTGTGAATATTATTAGATCTGTGCTCTCAGAATTCTTGGAGTGAAAGTGTGTGGGGAATGAAGGATAGTTGGAAGGGACCTAATGACATAAAGGCCATGGTTGTAATCTCTCTTTCATGTTTAATATGATACAGTAATATGATTCTTTCCTATAAAGCTTGTTGTGTTTTATTGTATGATTCCTTGATCACATACATAGGTTTATATTGAGTTTATGCTATTACTATCACTTTGGTTGGTTGTGTTCTTTTGCAGGATCATCATTATATGAGTGTTGGAATGGAGCTAGGATGGAAATGGTGAGAGGAAGCGGCGTTTAAATGGTATGTCACCTATCCCTCTTTAGTTAGTAAATTCAATAACTAAAACTTAAGGAAAGCGTCATGTTTTGGTGTGTTTTTTTCTAGATCTAGGTGGATCTAGGAAGATATGTTAGTGTCCGCACCTACCGATTAGTTCAATAACAGTATCCATCTTGATCTCCTCGTGGTGCTTTGTACTTAGGTACCTGATTATACTGCACGGGTTTATACTATGGATGCACAATGTTGTTTTGTTGCTATGCATTATTATATGGAGGTGCTAAATAGTTGAATTGAGGTAAATCTTTCCCTATCGTCATTTTTTCTTGCACCATATAAGTATATGAAGTTATTTCCCTCATTAGGTCCATTCTCCTACAATATTTATCATCATGACCCACTGACTTGCAAAAGTTGCAATATGAACTCTTGGGTATTTTCTGGTACTTATGCATCATTGGAAAATGATATGGATCATGCCCATGCATGTTATATATCTCACACCATGGTACTCCTATTGGAAAAGTATTTGGTACTCCTGTTTCCATGTACTGCACGAAAGTTGGACATTCATTCTTATGGTGTAATTTTGTCCTACATGTGGTACGCCAAACAACTTCTCTTTTGTCTTTGCCCTTATTCTGGTTCAGTTGAAATGCAAGGTTCTTCAAATCCTCCTTCAACTCCTCTATTGTTGGATCTGTCTTCTAATATTGGTTTTCTTGCAATTTTAAGGCTTCTTGCAGAGCCTCTGTCTGATTTTGGAACTTCTATTGTCTTAATGGGTATTTAAAATGTGGTAGCAGAGAGTTCACAAATAAGTTCTTATGTTGAATGTCAGTAATTTCATACTTCATCTTACCTTTCAATCATTTAAACTTTTGATCAATTTCCCAAATAGACTCACTTGGTTTTTTCCTGATTTCAATCATCTCATTCATATACTGATCTTCTAAACCAGGCTTCTGAAATTCATTTATTAGTAGATTTTTCACATCTACAATGATCCTTGTTGTTCCTAGTGGACTGTTTACATCTAGGCTCATGTACTAGTCCATTGCGTGATATCTTAGCATAATAGATAACTGCACAAGTTTTTTATCCTCATCTGTGATTTTATTTTCTTCCTAGATCTTCTTGAAAATGAATAAGTTCTTTTCAGGGTCCTATGATGCCTCTCCCCCAAATTCTGGTAACCTGATGGTGGGATCATGTCCTGCCATTTTAAACTGTGTTGAACTACTACCTTTGTGCGGTGTAGATATTTGAATAATGATTCTTGAATTGGCTTTCCCATTTAATGATCCTTAATTGGATCCTTGTCTTGTTGTTCCTCTGCCACTAAAATTTGGTTGTCTAGATGTTGTTTTTTTTTCTAGTGTACTAGTCGCACACGGGGTTAGAGGTTCCACATTGACATGGATATGGATGGGATTTCTGCCTTTTGTTCCTCCCTTTGGAACACCTCTTTTTCTTTCATAAGTTGCATGAAGTATTTCCTCAATCTTCTCCATAGCCCGAAGATCCTCTATCTCTTATTCATCGCTTTACAATCCATCTCTATTAGCTACGACTCTCTTCTTATTATTCATCTTATATTGGTAGGGTGCTCCACTATGCGTCTTTCTCATTGCTTCCGTTATCTTCTTTATCTGGTCCTCATCCATCATGATTGGTTCCATGACCTTGTTCTTCTTTCCCTTATCCATCACTTCCTCCATTTCTCCACCTCTTATTAGTGCTTCCCCCCTTCCCCCATGCATGTAGGGAAGTTTAGCTATCTGATTTCATGGTCATCACACCGTTGTTATACAATAAAGTATTTATTGAAGTATACAATGATATGATATACCTACCTCTGGGTCATTTTAGAAACTCTTTCTCTGTGGCACTGTAAGACTTCGCGATATCTACTGCAAATTTGGTAATAAACCCTGCAACAATAATGTCTAACCAAAAATCTACTGCGCACATAAATTTTTTGTTAACTTGTTTTAACTACATGATCTTCATAGGATTCCACTCTAACTATCTGATTCAATTTGTAGGGTGTTTTTCTTTTAACCTCAATAGCCACTCTTGCAACACATGCAGGAAATCACAGAAAAATACCTCATATAAGTTGCTAAACACATACTTATCAAGATATTTGTGCGGTGTTATCTTAGGGTTTCTGTTATCTTTCTACGAAAAATCAAGATCCTTTTTTTTCAACCATCTTTCAATATTCACCTTCATCAGATTCCAGGGCCTGAAAATTCCCTTCTATACTTTCATTATCTACGCGATTCTTCCACGGATCCCACTCACTTAATCCCATGCAGTTCTAGCTGGAAACATAACCATTTGTTGGATTTAATCTCTCACTTTTACTTCTAGGGTTGACCCAGGTTATGAGCTAACAGTTTTCCAAAAAAAACCTCTAAAACTATCGTCGCTCCTGGTAAACCAAAAGGAAACACAACGCACAGAGTGCACTGTGCAGTCTCACCCGAGATAGCTTTATGGGAGACTGCAATACTCAAGTGCTTGCAGTTTAGGAATGCATGGGTATCTCGAATTATATTTTACCTTCTACATGCATTCATTGTACTATCCATCCAATATTCTTAGGATTCATTTATCTTTTAGGCCATGCATGCATTATAACATATCTAGCTAACCATTAATTCATACATCACTCATTGACATAAGATAAACACGATAAATCATTGATAGAAAGTAAAAATGCATTCAATAATTACACAATACACAAGTTTTACCATGGTTCACCCCCTCTTAGGAGACGTCCACAAAGATCTAGCTTCTCTCCTCTTTTATTAGGTATGCTGTAAAATATAGTGTTGAAAAATATTCAACTCATGTAACGTTTTTATGTCGCACACCAATATCTAGTGTGCGCAAAATTTTATACCATGCACCAATATGTAGTGCGTGCAACATTTTATATGGTGTGTTAGCACCATGATTTTTGTCGTTAGAGTTAGTCGTAGATAAGTCATAGTTTTTGCATGAAATCTTGTAAGGTCAGTGACCAAATAAAGAGTGGTTCGAAATCATCGAGTAATGGGTAGGTCCATTAGAGTCAGTGTTATTGGAATAATCGGTAGGTGTGGACACTAACTGATCTCTCTAGATCCACCTAGATCTAGAACAAAACACACCAGAACATGACGCTTTCCTTAAGTTTTAGATATTGAATTTACTAACTAAAG
>JZKD02S1687407.1:1464089-1484401 GCA_000966675.3 Picea glauca
AACATTACTAATCTAAATTACAACTAATGGCCTAAAGCCGACATAAATAAAATAACATTACTAATCTAATATGCCCCAATTAAGTGGTAATGAGCCAATATTAGGGCTTAATAGATCACGCAGCAACAACCAGAGTCCATTATACAAAAGTGACAGAGTTTCCAATAGTACACATAATTACTCAAGAACCCCTTGGGAGGAAATGATAATTTATCACAACCAAATGGTCAAATCTTACTCATGACCAAATGATTGAAATGAATATGTCAGTTATGTTATGATTGGACGTAGTCGGGTTTCTATTTTTAGTAAATTTTGTTGAAAGGGTTGTCCTGGGGGGAAGTAACCGAATATGGGGTTCTAGGGGAAAGGAGTTCGAAGCATGGCAGCACAAGAGGGCGTTAGTTTTCTATAGAATGTATCCTTTTTATGTAATCCAGGGTTGGGAAAGTAGTGTAGAAAAAGGACTCTTGAATGTAATTTTATGAATTTGATGGAAATATAATGCATAAGTCCTCAATCTTTGATGACAAGATTCTAATGGTGGTGGTTTGATGTATTGTGATCCTATCTTCGTATGTACTTCCTATTTCTTGCAAATTAATGTTTGTTTCATTTGTTTAAATTGGAAATATTTAAAAAGTTTAAAATTCATCCCATGGTGCTTTAGACTTGACCATTTAAACTCTATGTTTTTCTTCCAAGTTAATTTAGAATTCATCTTTAATGGTGCTTTGATTTTCCTTATGTTTTCCTTTCTCTGTCATACACAATGATATTGAAACCAAAAGACCATTTCCTATTTAGCCTTTATCCTCTCAAATCTTCCCTTACGAGTCATTGATTTCTCTTTTTTTCAGGGGGTTGACTCCATATCTCAAAAGTACTATATTTCCTTTCCAGCGAAACTAGAAAAAACTTCCTCAAGCATTTAAATCTATCTGACAATCGATAGTTTTTATCTATCAGAGAATGAATCTTAGACAGAGCCCTCTCTGTATTGGAAAGGCTATTTTCTAGTCTTAAATTTGGTTTGTAGGTTACCTTGGTAGATCATTCCCTTCATCCCAAAAGTTTACCAGGTGCTAATATTTTGGCTCTTTTGTTAGGGACAGTTTTGAAAACTTTTCCTGGGAAAAAACGACTAAATATGTAGATTTGATTCCTGAGGGTAACAATGAATTAGACACATATATTGACTGAAACTTATTTTACCCTGGAAACTTCATTGAATAAAATCAATAGTGTAGAGTAGTCTGAATCATAAATCATGGCTCCTAAGAAAGTTTACACTAGAGATAACCCTGATCCAGATCCTGCAACATCTATGTCTGATCCTGAAAAAATTTTGCAGAAAAGAAAGGAAAGGATAACATACCTTGTATGTTACCTGGACAGGAAACTATCGTTGCCTAAAGATGGGGTAAAAATAATTGACGACCTTGAATTCGATTTATTAGTTGAGAAAACCCTGTTTAGGTCCAAATCAGAATACTATTTAAATGAAATCGTCTTCGATGAGAAGAAGTTCAAATATTTGATACCAACCAACCCCCCTCAAGCCGCTATAATTCCCACTCAGAATATCCAACCAGTTCCAATTCCTCCTAGAGCCATGGCCTCCAGGTTTGCCCCTCTCACCTTGCAGGCCCAATTACATGATTTGCCTCACAATTATAATCAGAGAATTAAATTATACGATGCTGAAGGGAATTCTTTAGCTCAAAAACACTTATATTGGTGTAATGAATTTGTCGACCTGGAAGAGGTAGATTATGAGGATGAAAAAATTAGATTTTTTGCATAGAGTCTCTCAAGTGAGGTCATAAAATGGTTCAAATCTCTTCCAGCAGTGAGTATCCATGATTTTTCATCTTTTGAAACACTTTTCCTTGCTAGGTGGGATGATAAAAAGAATCCTCTTTAGTAATTAACTCAGTACAATAATATAAAACGATCACCAAATGAAAAAGTGTAAGAGTTCTCAACCATATTTCTGAAAGTTTATAATTCAATTCCCATAGAAGTCAAACCTCCTCCTGGAGCTTCCCAACTTCTATATGCTAATTCTTTTGACAATGAATTTTCCTTGTTTTTAAGAGAAAGAATATCTAATACATTAGATGATATGATGAGTGATGCAATTGAAGTAGAAGCAAATCTAATGGCATTGGGGAAGATAAAACATAATCTTGACAAAAGTGTGAAGAAGGTCCAAGGGGAAGCACAACCCTCCATGTCTCAATCATCAAACGATAAATTTGACTTGATGATGAAGACTATGGAAAGACTCATGGAAAGGATGTCCATGGAATACAAGCTTGCCACCAGGGATCAAACTGATT
Organism: Picea glauca; assembly: GCA_000966675.3. Lineage (NCBI taxonomy): Eukaryota > Viridiplantae > Streptophyta > Pinopsida > Pinales > Pinaceae > Picea > Picea glauca. The sequence continues at coordinate 1,466,435 of JZKD02S1687407.1, forward strand.
TTAAGCCCAGAAATAAAAATTTTAGAAGAGCCCCATTTCCATAGATCAGGAAAATAGACCAGAGAGATCAAGGTGATCAACAAATAAAACATCCTTTCCAAAATCACTATGCACACAAAGATTTTGATCAAATAATCAAAGAACATATGCATTGTTGCGACGATACAAAAACAAATGTGTTCTTAACAAAATGAGAGCATGATCATTTTATGGATGTGAATGACGCGTTTATGTAGGAGAATGATGATATGTTGTCGTCAGAAATAGAAGAGTTTAGAAAAGGATACCACAATGATATTATGCAGTTTTAGAAGAAGTATAACCTCAGAAGTAAAAAAGCACCTGCAAATCTTCCAAAGGTGAATCCTACAAGGGAACTTCAGATAAATACCCCTTCTTCAAGCCAACCAAAGAAAGATAATTTAGTAAGGAATGTAATGGAAAAAGGAAAATCAAAGGAAGAACCCCCAAAGAAAACGCCTGAGGAAAGTAAGGAAATGGTCATCAAAGAGGTAGAAAAATCTCTGTCTCCTTTTAATTTTGAAAGCGAAATGGTTAAAATCAAATTTTTTGTTCCGTTTAATGAGGTGATAAAAAATGGAGAATATAGAAATCATATCATTAAAATGATAAAATTGGAAGAATCCCCCGACACCTTGAACATACAAGATGACCACTGTACTATCTTGTTTGGCCCACGCGTGGAAGAGAGTGGCATCATTGATGATGTTCCTCCTTTATATGTTATCCTTAAAATTCATGACATGACTTTACATAATTCCATGTTAGATTCAGGAGAATCACATAATCTCATGCCCAAGGTAGTTATGGATGAGTTGGGCCTAGACATTACAATACCCTATAAGTATATTTTCTCTTTTGAACCAAGGAATGTGAAATGCTTAGGTTTGATCAAAGATTTGGTCATATCATTGTCTCAAATCCCATCGAAAAATATGATCATGGACATGGTGGTTGCCAACATCCCTTCACAATTTGGCATGTTATTATCCATATCTTGGGCTAAAAAGTTGAAAGGAACTTTGCAAATGGACATGTCATATGATACTATTCCTTTTTTTGGCCAAGAAAGGATGTTGTACAGAGACGTGTTTCTCAATTACATGGTGAGTAGCAAAAATCAACCAAATAATCATCGTATTTACTCTGTTGATACCTAATTTGGTTCCTCTATTTTTTATAATAACTTGAGTTTTGAAGAGGGGAAGCCAACAACTGTCATGGTTATCAAAGACAAAACTCAGCATCCAATATAGGAAATTATAGGCCAACAAAACAATGTAGAAGATGAAATGTGGAATATGAGTTTTGATGGAGCTACTAGTAGGGAAGGGGTTGGAGCTGGTGTGTGGATTAACCCTCCCAAGGTGGGTACAAAACTTTGTTCTTACAAGCTCTCTTTCTATTGCACCAATAATATGGACGAATATGAGGCACTGATTTTGGGTTTGAAGACTTTAAAATAATTGGGTGCTAAAAGGATAGTTGTACAAGGGGAATCTGAGATCATCATTAACCAGGTAAAGGGTATATATCAGTCCAAGCATCCTAGATTGAGAGCATATAGAAATTTAGTGCTTGATATTCTTGAAAAGTTTTCAGAATACAATTTGTCAGTGATTCCTAGGGGGACAAATCAAATTGTAGATGCTTTGGTTTTCAAAATTCCATTTTTTCCTAGTAAAAAGTATGAAATTGATGTCAAACATAGGCTATCAGTACCTGATAACATTAAATATTGGCAAGTGTTTGAAGAAGACAAAGAGGTAGAAAGATTCCTTCAAATGAGTGATGCATTTTCTAATGTAAATATTGATGATCAATGTTGTTGTGAAGTGAATGAAGATGCAGTTGTATTCAACAATAATGACCTTTTTTAGAATTAGATTGCTAGAATACATATAGTGTCGCTGAAAAATAACAGTATTCCCACATGTTTGGTTCCATTGGAAAATATTTTTGACAACAATGATGTAGCCATAAATCCTAAAATCACTGCAAATGATGAGGATATAGAAGATTGCAACATTGGAACTCGAGCATATCCCAAGATCATCAGACTCTAAAAAATTCTCAGTCCAGAAATAAAATAAAGGTATATCAACCTTATGAAAGACTTCCCTGATGTCTTTTCATGGAGTTATGAATTTGAAGGTATATGATACTAAGGTAATTCAGCATGTAATTCCCATCAAGGATGATCAGAAACCTTTCAAGAAAAAGTGTAGAAGAATCAGTCCTTTTTTGTTGCCATTGATTGAAAAAGAGGTAAGGAAACAATTTGATGCCAATATTATTGTGTCCTTAAGATTTTCCAAGTGGGTGACTAACCTTGTGTCTATCAGGACGAAAAGTGGTGAGATAAGATTATGTGTATATTTTCGGAATCTAAACAGGGTGTCTCTTAAATAAAATTATCCACTTCGTAATATGTATTACATATTGCATAAGGTGGTGAGATCTCAAAAGATGTCAATTCTTGACGAATTTTCTAAATACAACCAGATTATGGTGCATCCAGATGACTGGGAGAAGACAATTTTTACAACACCTTGGGGTACTTTCATGTATGAGAAAAACCTTTTGGGATTATCAATGTTGGAGAGAATTTCCAAAGGGACATGGAAATAGCCTTTCCCAATGAAAAGGATAAGTTTATTGTGATTTAATTGGATGATATCACTGTATTTGCAGATTCGGATGATCAATATCTCGAACACCTAAGAAAGGTTTTTCAGAAATGTAGAAAGTTTGGTATCTCACTAAATCCGAAAAAATAAAACTTTGGAATGCAAGAAGGAAAATTTCTTGGACACATCATTTCAAAAGAAGGAATAAAAATAGACCCCAATAGAGTGGAATAAATTCTGAATATGGGCACTCCCAAGAGCAATAAAGAGGTACATTCTTTCGTAGGAGAAGTTAATTTTTTGAGGAGGTTCATTCCCAACCTGTCTGAGATCATAAAGTATATCAAAAATGTGCTCAGGAAAGGAAATTAAATAAAATGGACTTCTGAAGCTAGGAATTATTTTCAAGACATTAAAGTGGCACTGACCAAAGCTCCATTGTTAGCGAGCTCGAATTTTGTAAAAGATTTTATCTTATTTTCCTTTGTCTCGGAACACACCATCATTGGCGTTTTGTTGCAAAAGTATGATCAGAACTTTGAAAAACCCATAGCTTATTATAGAAGGACATTGAGAGACTCCCCACTAAGGTATGACATCATGGAAAAACAAGTTTATGCCTTGGTGAAGGCCCTTAAAGAATTCATAACTTATATTTTACATTGCCATGTTGTTGCTTACGTGCCTAGCAATTTTGTAAAGGATATTTTGACTCATCCTGATCCTAAAGGGAGCAGGGAAAAATGGATAGAAATAATGTTGGAGTATGATCTTAAAATCAAGCCTACAAATCTAATTAAGGGTCAAGGGCTCACAAAATTAATGGCGCAGTCAAATTGTGATGTTTTAGGAATCAATTTTATTGTTGATTTGTCGAAAAATTCACAAGAAGAAGTAGTCCCACAGATATCCCAGAAGTTATTTGATTTTCCTTGGTATGATGATGTTATTTACGTATTAAGAAACTTGAAAGTTGCTCCCAGATTCAGAAAAACCAAAGCTATACTTTTGAAGTTGAAGGAAGCAAAGTTTTTCATCCTGTACAATTCTCTATATTGGAAGGATCTGGGTGGGATCTTACTAAATTGTTTGCTGGAGGAAGAAATGAAAAAGGCTATTAAAGAGTTTCAAAAAGGTGGTCGTCTGGGGCATCATTATTGGAAGACCACTGCGCACAAAATATTTAGGGCAGGGTTCTATTGGCCTAATATTTTTCCTGGTGTATACAAGGAAGTTTCCAACTGCCATGAATGCCAGATCTTTGATCGGAAAAGAAAGCTGCAATCCCTTCCTTTAAATCGTATCTCTATTAAAGCACCATTTATGCAATGGGCCTTCATTTTATAGGATAAATTCACCCGCTATCCTCAACTCAACATAGGTGGATATTGATAGCCACAGACTACTTCACCAAACAGATTGAAGCGGTCCCCACAAGACAAGCTACTGATACTGTCATCATTCAATTTTTAGAGAGTAATATCTTGTCTATATTTGGTTGTCTAGTCAAGATCATCACTAACAATGCAACGATATTCAAATCTAAGAATATGAAGAAATTTTGCAATGAATATAACATAACTATGGGACATTCCATAGCTTATTACCCACAGGGTAATGGGTTGGCAGAATCATCTAACAAAATCTTGACCAGGATTACTAAAAAGCTTCTACAGGAAAACAAGAAAGTTTTCCACAAAAGGCTTATCTATGTGTTATGGGCTGGCAGAATCACCACTAAAAAGTCTATCTCCACATCACCTTTTCAGATTGTATATGGTAGAGAGGCAGTTTTTGCTACCTCATTAGGATTGCCAGTGAGGAGACTACTGCAAAAGCAAGAAGCTGAACCAAACGACGCTCTAAGGAGAATAAACCAATTGGTCCATGTGCAGAAAATGAGGGAACAAGTCTTCAATAAATCATAGCTGCACGAAGATAAAATGAAAATAATTTTCGACAAACACACCAAAAAAATGATTTCAAGTTGAATGATTTGATACTAAAGTGGGATGCAAGAAATGAAGATAGAGGGAGGCATGGGAAGTTTGATCGTATTTGGATGGGGCCATTCAATATTTTTGTGTACCATGGGGACAATGTTTATTTGCTACAAGAGATTAATGGAGATCTCATTGGTGGGGGGCCTGTGAATGGCAGGCTTCTCAAACATTATCTTGTTTAGAAAAAAATTCAGTCTCTTCATGTCATTGTAAATAACCATTTTTATTTTTAGATAAAGCATTATGAGTCAATAATCAACAAAAGATTGAATCCCGAAGTGAAGGCCCTAAGTTTATGCTGAGTTTAGTCATACATGTGTCAAGAGGGTCTAGAAACAAGTTTGTTTTTTCATTTTAGTGTCTTTAAGTCAAATAAAACCCAATGGTCAAGAACTTGCTCTGCTATTCTTTTCTACTTCACTGGGACGATAACATCCCCATTGGAGCCAGTTGTTAGCACCATGATTTTTTCAGTTAGAGTTAGTCCTCGATGAGTCATAGTTTTTGCATCAAATCTTGTAAGGTTAGTGACCAAATAAAGGGTGGTTCAAAATCATTGAGTAATGGGTTTGGCCATAAGAGTCGGGAAAGGGTGTAATGATTAGTCATGTGCAATTTGTAAAAGTCCCTTTCCCTAAATATTGAGTCATGTCAAAAATTGGGAATTTAGGTACCAAATTCATGTCAATTGGTTGGGATAAAGGTCACGTCAAAATATATGATGAACATCATTACCTAATCATGAAGTCAGAAACGTGAAAAATAACATAACTCTTATCATTTGTACTTTTCCACTCCTATCATTTGTACTTTTCACACTTCAAAAGTGTACCCATCGCATGCATTTACTACGCAAATATTCAACCTACTTTCAAACTTCTCATCGCCATGTATTTATCGTCCTCTTCCATGATTTCATTCCTTATCTATTTAAGAATAAATATTGGTCACTCATCATGCTTCTCTATCACTTTCATAATTTGTGCGGTGTCCATAGTTTTTTCTGCAAGCTCTGGAGCCCTTCACTATGTAAAAGTTGTTTTCCATTGGTCATATTGTAAGTATATTGATTTGATTTTGTTGCTTCTCCTCCACTATTTTCAGTCATTACTTAAAGGTCTTTCTGGAGCTCGTTGCATATTAAGTTATTTCTTTTTACATTCAACCTTCTTTTTTTTGAATTACCTATTGTTGCATTGAGTCTCAATCATGTTGAGTCTCATATTTCTCTTTACTAGCATGCCCAGTTCCCCACTACATTGAATTTTCCCTCCATGCTTTACTATCATGCCGAGTTTTCCCCACTGTGTCGGAATTTTCCTTCCTAGTTCATTACCACGTCCAGTCTCCAATTGTTGTTTGCTACAATGCAGAGTTTTCTCTCATGCATCAAAATTTTTCGTTGCGCTTTACTATCGTGCCAATATTTTTTGTATATGATTTTGTTTGCCATGCAGAGAAGGTATCAGATTTCATTACCGCGTGCATGAGATAAATATATACTAGCATCATGGCAGTTTCCCAAATCATAAGAAAGAAGGTGAGAAGTGGCAGGGTCGTGATGTTTGAACCTCAAGATCTAGAGTTGATAAATGAAGACGCGAAGATCAGGTCATCTTTCAAACAATCCAGATGTATGTGTTTCTATGAAAGGATCAAAGGGTATAATGTGAAACTGGCTGAGCAGTTCTCCCTCAATTTTACTGGGGTCAGTGAGACAATTGTGGGAATCACTTTCCGAGTGATGGAGGAAACATTTTCAACTACGATGAAGATCCCTCCGCATGGAGAAAAATGGTTTAAAGGAATTCCTTTATACATTTTGTGTTATAATGAATTCATCAAGCCCGAATGTCTAAATTGGAAAAATGGATCCCGCATTCCAAGCTAGTACCTCCTGTAGACTTTCGATAAACTTCTAAAGGTAATAAGAAGATATTTCAACTGTGAAGGAAGGATCAACAGGGTGTATCCATATCACATTAGGTTACTGATGCACTTCAAAGGGAAAAATACTTTGAATCTACCTTTATTCTTGTATTGAAGCTCCAGGCCTAGGTTGATCAGTCGGGGAACAATTTATCCCATTTTTCATCAATAACGTTTTGTGTGGTTGAAGAATTCAGACATTTGAACAAGGACTATGATTCTTTTCTTATCTTGGCTAACATTCCTACAAACTCCAAAGGAGACATTTCTCTATCTACAGAGAAATCAACGCTTCATAGTGAAGAGGGGAGAAAGGAAGATGTTACAGGAAAAAGGAAAGGAAAAGAAATAGAAGACTTGTCGTTCGGTCAGCCAACATCCCAAAATAAAGGCATGTAAAGGTTGACTAATAAAATTGAGGAGATCCAATCTCCCAGTAAACCATGCACCAAGTCTTCTACCAAGAGATTTCCCATGCGCACCTTTCATCTAGAGCTTGTTGACGGTGCAAACAAGGGAATTGATGACAGAGAGGAGGAGTTAAGAGAATAAAATGTAAATGTTCAGGATTTTTCACAGCAACTGAAGTAAGCACAACATGTTATTACCCAATTTTATCAAGAAAGCACAGGGTTGAGAAGACAACTGGTAGAAAGGACTGTTGAAACACCAACGTCGTAGATTCGATTAGGTTAATTACCCCCTACCTCACCCACAACAAGAGGAGGGAATGTAAATTGGCTTAAAAATTAGCTCAGAGAGGCACATGATGTAAGTATTGAGCTTTCGGAGGAACAAAGGGTGTCAGAAGAAAAAATCACAGAACATTTCAAAGAGTGTAGACCAGCCATTGATAACACATGTGAAGCTCTCACCAGTGCTCAATCAAAACTGAAGAGAAATGCGTTTTTGTTGAGATAGGTGAATATTTTGAACAAATGGAACTAATCTTTAAGAAAACAAATCATAGGTTTAAGTTGGCAGGTGATGTTGGAGGCATGAATAAGATGGCCCCATTTTTGTCTTTTTGGATCATGGCATGGAATCTTTCTCCGTATATATATTTTTTTCTTACATTAAAAAGAAGTCTGACGTAGCAACGACACAGTGAATATTCATTGCACAGATGTTGTAAACTTACCTACTGAGAAGGGTAGGTATAAATGAAATGCAATCCAATTTTGAAAAGGATGCATGGTCCCCAACCGTTGCTTCCACCTGGAGCTACACGAGCGACCACAAACGGACATCTACTACAAGAACTCACCAAGTGCATGCTACAACTAGTGATCCTGTAACAACAACCAGAGTCTGTTATACAAAGATGACAGATTTTCCAATAGTACACATGATTACTTGGGCACCCCTTGGGAGGAAATGATAATTTATCACAACCAGATGGTCAAATATTACTCATGACCAAATAATTGAAACGAATATGTTATGTATGTTATGATTGGGTGCAGTCGGGCTTCTATTTTTAGTAAATTTTGTTGAAAGGGATTTCCTAGGGGGAGGTAACCAAATCTGGGGTTCTATTGGAAAGGAGTTTGAAGCATGGAAGCCCAAGAGGGCATTATTTTTCTATATATTGTATCTTTTTTATGTAAGCTAGGGTTGGAAAATTAGTGTAGACAGAGGACTCTTGAATGTGATTTTCTGAATATGATGGAAATATAATGTAGAAGTCCTGAAGCCTTGATGAAAAGATTACAATGGTGGTGGTTTGATGTATTGTGATCCTATCTTCCTATGTACTTCTTGTTTCCTGCAAATTCATTTATGTTTCATTTGTTTAAATTGGAAATATTTAAATGGTTTAAAATTCATCTCGTGGTGCTTTAGACTCGACCATTTAAACTCTTTGTTTCTCTTCTAAGTTAAGTCAGAATTCATCTTTAATGGTTCTCTGATTTTCCTTATGTTTTCCTTTCTCTTCCATACACAATGATATTGAAACTGAAAGACCATTTCTTATTTAGCCTTTATCCTCTCAAAGATTCCCTTACCATTCATTGATTTCTCTTATTTTTAGGGGGTTGGCTCCACAGCCCCCAAAAGTACTATATTTCATTGCTAGCGAAACTAGAAAAAACTTCATCAAGCATTTAAATATAGTTGCCAATACAAAAGTTTTTATCTATAAGAGACTAAATCTCAGAGAGAGCCCTCTATAGATTGGAAAGGATAGTTTTGAGTCTTAAAGTTGGTTTGTAGGTTACCTTGATAGATCATTCCCTTTATCCCAACAATTTATCAAGTGCTAACATTTTGGCTCTATTTCTTGGGACGGATTTAAAAACTTTCCTTGGGAAAAAATGACTAAAGATATAGATTTTATTCTTGAGGGTAACAATGAATCAAACACCTATATTGGCTAAATCTTAGTTTACCCTAGAAACATCATTGAATAATATCAGTAGCATAGAGTAATCTGAATCGTAAATCCTGGCTCCTACGAAATTTTACACTAGGGCGACCCCTGATCCAGAGCCTGCAACATCTGTGTCTCATCCTGAAAACATTATGCACAAAAGAAAGGAAAGGATAATGAAAATTGTATGTTACCTGGAAAGGAATCTATATTTTCCTAAAGATGGGGTAAAAAACATTGACAACCTTGTTGGGCTCTAAATATGTCCTAAAAACAACCTCTATGCATCAACCAAAGGTAGGCGCTGACACAAGCATTTTACTTGTTGCCTACGTAGGTTCTTACTTTCTGTTTTCAATACCCAACCTACAAAGATGCAACACCTGTAAAGGAACAACAATCGTAAATGGAATGATAGTTGTTCTATTGAAAGGAACAACATGAACTACAAAAGGAACAACAATCATAACAAAAGGAACAATAGTCGTTACATTGGGCCGAACTAATGTTGAATTAATTGCATTGTAGTATTTACCCAACTATATTATTTGTCAACTCGGGGTTCGTAAACTAATGAAGCACACGCAAATTATATGAAAGATTGAAGAGGGACTAATCCAATATAATATTTAAGATACAACTGAAATTGAATCATTAATATAACACACGACTGAAATATAATCATTAATCTAACACATGACTTGGAATTGAATTAATCTAGTTGCGTAAATGAAATTAATCTAGGAATGAGAAATTGCATGAAGGAATTAATCTAGAAATGGAGAACTACATGAAGGAAAAACAAGTACAACATGTGAAGAGTTAAATAACACAACAACATATGTGTTCTCACGCCAATGAAGCAATCTTCTATTACAATAACCAAATCAATCTTCATAACAAAATAATAAAAGCATGAAAACCAAAACCATGAATCAAAGCTAAGAATCCCTTTCTCTTTTGAATCCTAATGACTGCCATTAATGACTACTCTAATTCTCTACTTACAACTGATTGAATTCTAATTTCTCCTAATTGAATTCTCATGAAGAGAAAGCACTCTCTTTTATACATGAGAGCCTTGAAGATAAGATAACCATCTCATTATTACAGATCCACTTTTGTCTCAACCTATTTCCCATTATTAAAAAATATAATCCCTTCAAATCCTCACACATATCTCTCATATATCTTAGATAAGATATTCCAACCAAATCTCCATGATATTCTCCTTGGAATAGGCTTGAATTATCTCCTCAAATGTTTAAATGGTGGAGGAAGTATTCGAGAAGTCCTTTGAATTAATCCTTCACATATTCCTACACATTACAAAGCTCACACGTATTTTAGATATATATGAAAACATGTCAATTTTCTAACATTTAATCACAAATTCCCTTTTAATACTAAAATGAATAAAGTGGAGAACAATAAGGTGAAACCCAAGTATATTTATGGAAATGATATCATGAAAGGTTAATGGGGTGATGAAATGTGAAGAATGATGAAGGGAAATATGGATGAAAATATGACATTTCTGAGCCCGAACACACCCCCCAACTTAACTTGTTGCATGTCCTCATGCAACCATGCATGGATCTTCTTAATAAATTTTGACATTTGGATGCTGGCTTTGAGTGATTAGAATGTTTCCAGGATGGGATTTACATGAGTAATAGCTGGCATTTTCTTATGTTTGGTTCTTGTGTGACAACCATGAATATAAAGAAGGTTAGTTCTTGTGTTAACAACATTCATTTTGTTTATTTGTTCTCTTGTTGTTATAATAATAATTTGTCCATATTCTTACTAGAAAATGTATGCTATCAATGTGCATAAGGAAAACATCACTGAGTATAAGAAAGCCCTTTTTTTTTTGTAAATGTGTGAATCATTCCAATATGTATATCAATGCTTATGAAGTAAAGTGCAATAGAGTATCGTTGGAAAAGAAATGTTCATAACGGGTAAATGAGACGAAAAAATGGAATAATGATGGTGGAAAAGTGGAGTGATGATAGTAAATAATGTCCCCTACCCCCAAAATGAACTGGTTTCATGTCTTCATGCAACGTGGCATAAGTCATAGAAGTGAAAAGGAAAGGGAACTTGGTGAAGGAATTTTCCAAATTATTCATTGCTAGTAGTTGAGGAATTACATGATTAAAGTTTAGAAAAGAACATACCTCCACTTACCCAAAATGTTGTTGAACTATGCAATAGGAATATGACTGATGTGACTGCTAGAGCATGGAAGATGTCACTGTTGCAGGATCATGTGAAAAGTGACTGTTGTTGTAGCTGCGACTGTTGTCTGCTGGATCAGAGAATGTGAAGTGGAGGAAGTTGAACTGCTGCTGAATGCACCATGGAAAAGAGAAAGTATGAAAGTGGAACTATGGTAGTCTCATATGGCTAAAGTCATGTTGTTGTAACTACTGATAGAGTCATGAAAAGTGTATAGTCTTCACCCGCTGCTAAACCTAATGGTACAATTCTAATCATGCGAATGAATGTGTCAATGTCGAGCATGAAAAAAAGTCATTGGATTACCAACCAATGATGAATGCTGTTAACCAATGTGAGGCAACTCACCATTGATGTCAATGAGTGCCAAGGTACCCGAGTACATCTAGCGAAGTGCGAATGAATGATCTAATGTCGAGCCACTTGAAATATCTAACGATCAAGGGACATTGATGTATTCCCATGATTGTCAACGAGAGAACTTGCCATTAAGGCATGCAAGCCTCCAGGTACTCAAAATGGACTCTAGTCTATATCCCAGATAAGGTGTTGAGGTCAATGGGGCAAGACTTGTTGAAAGGTGGGCCTTAAGGAATCCCACATCAGTCAACACGAGTTTGGATAAAAAGAGTGGTAGGACTATAAATGAAAAGATCTCAGTCGTAACAGTGTGTATGGCAAGGCAATGTAGTCATGGAAAGGGAGATGGATAGTGTGATTGACAAGGAAAATTGAACTGAAAAAGATAAAGAGATGTATGTGACTCAGAAAGATAGGCATGTGTGAAGTCATGATGGATAAGGAAATGAAAGATGGGCTTCAACACAGGGATGATCAGTCTGCTTTGAAGGAGAAATGGAGGAAGACATCCATAACGCAAATGGGTTTATGGAAAGGTTTCTGTGTAACTGCAAATGCCATGATGTGTAAGAAGAGAATCAGCTCCTTCAAGCAGTCAAGAAGACATGTCTCTTTCAAATTTTTTTGTGATTTTTGAAAATCACTTTGGCAGCAAGATGCGATTGGCCACGCACCTGAAAATAAACTTAGTACAAATCCTGCATAAAAATTGTGAGAGCTTCTAAAATATAACATGCAGAAAGAAGGACAAATGTGACAAAGTAAAAAAATGAAATGTGTTTCATACCTCTTGCCGTGGGCGTTGTGCGCGCTTGTTTCATCGTTTATCACTTTCTTAGTGTAAAATAAAAAAAAAAATATTTTTTCATTTTTTTTTGAAAAAAAAAAAATTTTTTTTGTGTTGTTTTTTTTTTTTTTTTTTTTTTTTTTTTTAGATTGTTTTTAATTTTTTTTTATTTTTTATATATATATATATATATATATATATATATATATATATATATATATATATATAATTACATTATTTTTTATTATTATTTGTTTTGTTTATAATAAAACAAAATATAAAAACAAACAATATTTATTTTTTATTTTTTTATTTATTTAATGTTTTTTTTTTAATAAAACAATTTTATTATATATATATATATATATATATATATATATATATATATATATTATGTTTTTGTTATTATAATTATTTCATAATCGAACAACCAAATATTTATTTATTATTATTATTATTATTATTTAAAACAAACAAACAAAAATAAAACAAAAAAAACAGTTAATTTAAATCAATCAAACAAATTTAAACCAAACAAAAAAGAAAAAAACGAAATTGTTTTAAAACAAAAATAAAACAAGGTTTTTATAATGGGTAACAACATTCACCAATAGATTGCTCCTCGCCAGAAAAGAAGTATTACCCTATCTAGCTACCCATAGAGCATATCAAGTTAACCAATTGCCAAAATGGCCAATTACCATGATTTGGGTGCATTCATCCTACGTTAATACTGAAGCAACCATGCTTCCTGATTGAGTTTTGTCATTAAATGAACGCACAGTGTCAAGGAGAAATAATTCTTGTTGGAGCACGCCTATTTACCATTCTGCCTCTCTGGAGAGAACAATGTGTGTAAAACCATATCCAACCATTGCTACATGAGAGGTCCTGCGAAGGAAAAGCCAAGGCTCCAAAGCTACTCCATAAATGCTCCCATCAAGATCCTATAGTGAGACAAGATACAATATTGTTAACACTGAACGTTCCCCTCTAGAATGATGATGGACACTCAATACCTGCAACTATCCAGTTTGCCTTCAATTTTAATAGAATACCATACTTGTCAAAATCCATCATGCACATCAAGTGTTACTTCTCCAGCAACAACCATTTCTTGAAAGTTGTGGCTGAAAGTTTCATTGATTCTGTTGAATAGTCACACACAACAAAGTATGATTGGTGTTAGTTTTGAAAATGACATAGCTGGTGTGATCAATAACCAAAGCACCCAGGTCTTCATCAAAATCAACCCCACTGTCAGTAGTGATATCACGAGTGAGATCAGAGGTGGTGGTGTCTACATCAAGAATCAAATCATGGCCGGAATCAACGAAGTCCAAAATTGCAGAAAAATCCAAGGAGGCCATCTATAGTGTGATCTTGGAATCATATGCAGTCCCTGTCCCAACAAAAGTGTTTGAACAACAAAAAGGATTTTCTGGTTAGTGGTTTCATGATCTATCTTACTGATAACACCAATAGTCCTTGTTCCATCAACATCGAATTCAAGGGCCAGTTTAAGAGCTCAGGACAAGGATATTTCCGGTGCCTGTTATGCCAACACTACTACCAATAGAATTGCATCATTGTGTTCTACATAGTCACTCGTCATTGAATCATCAAAAATCCATTGATCAAGTCCAGGAAAATCAATCAATGTCAATGGTGGAGAAGTGTGTGTTCATAAGAGAAAGAGACTTCTCTAATAACCCTGGATTCTATCGCACAAAAGCATTTAGAATCCATCGATGCTTTTCAACAAAGTTTACAAATGTCACACCTGCCTCTGCATTTCTATATTGTGTAGCATCACTCACACTAGCATCATTGGGGTCATGATGCACAGCAGTAGGTCCTAGCTGCAACTTCTCACATAAAAATAAATGCCTCTATAAACGGAAAAACCCTTTATGTATCAGGAGGAAGAGGTGGTGCCATGGATGTTGCTGAAGCATTCCTGCTTAATGCAGCAGAGAAATCATAAATACTTCCCAATTGCAGTTCTATTTCACTACTCAATCCTTAGCATAATGGATCAAGTGCTACATTCCCCGATTACAACAATAGCTTTCCAAGTGCAATTGGAATTTTCTGAACTCTTCGGGTCATTATTAGTAGTTGACCTTGCAAGGACAGCCTTTGCATCTCCAATGTTGGCAATCAAATCCAATTGCCCAAGAATCCAAAACAGCCATCGCTCCACCCTGCCATCCTCGAGGTAGCTCAACAGAAGAAAAACATTGGCATATAAGAAAACACAAGCACACAACCTATTGCACATGGTTAGAACTTTCATCCTGATATAGCGTGTCGGGTTATAAATAATATCGTCGAAAAATATTCATCCATTTCTATCAACAAAACTACAGATAATTTTTCAAATGCCAACCATTATAATTATCTAAATATGTTGGCTTGGAACTATAGATGTGGGCCACTTCAATGTAAACAGAATTTAATCTTGCTACCTCCGGCAGAAATATCTCTTTATTTCGTTGAATGTACGAGTGAATCTCATCTGGCAGAAATTGCATTAAATAATGTTCATGCATTGTTGGAGCTGATAATCAATAAGTAACTACCTTCATTAAGCTCTATTGTTTTCTGTTTGATATTTTATACGTTGAGCAAAGCAAGCCACCTCAAGAGCCCCACATAAATGAGAACTATTGGATCTTTATTTTGCTGGATCTTTCTCGTGATGTTGCAGCCTGAGTAGTGAGAGCGTAGATAGAAACGCTGATAAGTTCCATGTAAGTTCCATATGCAAATGAAGTGACACAAAAAAGAAGTATTATGTTGTTACACTTGTCCAAACAACTGAAGAAAGAAAACGGTGTGCATTGTGTGTTGCTTGATGAAGAGATTAGAAATTTAGACCTACCTTCGTCCTATGCATTAAAATTTATGATATATTTTTTTTGTTTGCAGGGTGCTATAGGGGTGTATTTACAGGGATTCAAATGCAATTTTCTCTCAAACGGTGAATTGAGATTAGCTAAAATTTTACAGGCAGGTTCCTATAGTCCAAATGCTTTTACACACCAAAAATCAGCAATACCCACATCACGGTTTTTGAAAAAAATGAAAAATGGTTGAAGGTGACTATCTTGATTTTCTCAAAACTCATGTACCATATTGGGCTGAAATTTACTGGGCTTTTTATCATAATATCATGCACTTCCAGTCCAAAAATCACAAGAACCCAGATCCCAGTTTGTGAGATATCTTCAGTTTAATTTCTGCATTTTTTCTTTATAATTTGTGTTTTATTCTTTATAATTTTTGTTTTATTGTTTTGTTTGTAGATCGAAGGATAGAGGCACAAGTTTATTATATTTTTTTTCCTTTTATGTTTTTAGAAAATAAAGAACTTTAAAAATTCAATGCAAAACTTATTAAAAAAAAATGTGAGCAAATGGAACAAACTTATTGAAAATTGTAGACGAAAAATATATTAGGCAATTTTTTCATCATCAACAATTAAAATTCTTCCTAAAATCAATTTAGTCATCCTACTTTCTGATCCTCACGATCTTACGAAGCACATACTTATTGAAAGCTAAGAGAAAAACTAAAAAATCCTACCTACTCTATGTTAATTAGAAATGAGAGAGTTGTTACGTATAATCAAATAGCCAATGTAGCCATGCACGCAACAATAATAAAAAAATGTTATCTTTCAATTTAGCAATTGATACTAGAGAATATGTATGGGCATGCGAAATTAGTTGTTGAAGTTTTAAATTAACAAAATAAAAAGGAAAACTAAATGGAACTAACCTAGTACATTCTTGAAACCAACATTCGATCAGACTTTTGTAGGCATAATTTGTCTTACTCAGATCATGTTGTAGCTTCTCGCTGTCCTCCTCAACCTCCTGCTAACCTAATTGTTCTTTATTAAATATGCATGATTATTCATATGTTGATTCTTCGTTCGCCTCTGGAGGAGTAATTAATCTTTCGGCTACTGCCAAGATCTCCTCTTCTAGAGAAGAGATCTCAACTTTTGCTAGGACCTGAGTGAGTTGTTCCAAGCTTAAACTCATTGTTAAACCATGTTAAAAAAAGGATTCTTATAGCACCCAAAACCAAAATGAAAAAAACTTGAATAAAATCACTCTTACTGAAATGGAAAATAATTACTCTTCACAGTTGTAGAAATTAAAACGTTCTTGATAGTTCGTAGGGACAGTGAGGAATCTACACTGAAGCAACTCTATGACCCTTAGAAACAACACATGTAGATCACGCTTGCAGAATTGAAGTTTACACTAACTTGCAGGAATTGAAATTTAAACTACCCTACATGTCCTTACCCATATGTCACCTCAGAGTTAGGAGCATGTCTAATCACACTTGCATGAAAAAGAAATTTAAACTACCACATTTGTAGGAATTGAAATTTACACTACCCTACATGTCCTTACCCATATGTCACCTCAGAGTTAGGAGCATGTCTAATCACACTTGCATGAAAAATAAATTTAAACTACCACACTTGCAGGAATTGAAATTTACACTACCCTACATGTCCTTACCCATATGTCACCTCAGAGTTAGGAGCATGTCTAATCATAGTTGCATGAAAAATAAATTTAAACTACCACACTTGCAAGAATTGAAATTTACACTACGCTACATGTCCTTACCCATATGTCACCTCAGAGTTAAGAGAATGTCTAATCACAGTTGCATGAAAAAGAAATCTAAACTCCAATCCATCGTGCATCCCTGGCAACAATGCCAAAATGTTGGGCTCTAAATATGTCCTAAAAACAACCTCTATGCATCAACCAAAGGTAGGAGTTGGCACAAGCATTTTACTTGTCGCCTACTTAGGTTCTTACCTTTCGTTTTCAATACCCAACCTCTAGAGATGCAACACCTGTAAAGGAACAACAATCATAAAGGGGAAGTTGTTCTATTCAAAGGAAGAACATGACCTGTAAAAGGAACAACAATCGGAACAAATGGAACAATAGTCATTACATTGGGCTGAACTAATGTTGAATTAATTGCATTGTAGTATTTACCCAACTATCTAATTTGTCAACCCGGGGTTCGTAAACTGACGAATCACACACAAAGTATATGCAATATTGAAGCAGGACTAATCTAATCTAATATTTAAGCTACAACTGAAATTGAATCATTAATCTAACACACGACTTGGAATTGAATTAATCTAGTTGTGTAAATGAAATTAATCTAGGAATGAGAAATTGCATGAAGGAATTAATCTAGAAATGGAGAACTACATGAAGGAAAAGCAAGTACAACATGTGAAGAGTTAAATAACATAACAACATATGTGAGCTCACGCCAATGAAGCAATCTTCTATTACAATAACCAAATCAATCTTCATAACAAAATAATAAAAGCATGAAAACCAAAACCATGAATCAAAGCTAAGAATCCCTTTTTCTTTCAAATCCTAATGACTACCATTAATGACTAATCTAATTCTCTACTTACAACTGATTGAATTCTGATTTCTCCTAATTGAATTCTCATGAAGAGAGAGCACTCTCTTTTATACATGAGAGCCTTGAAGATAAGATAACCATCTCATTATTACAGATCCACTTTTCTCTCAACCTATTTCC
>JZKD02S1687407.1:1498427-1536838 GCA_000966675.3 Picea glauca
TTCTTCTCTGCAATTCCACAGGTCTGATCAAAATTGGATGTGCCAAGTGGAATTTATGGTAACTTCCCCACAACTTGCCTATTTTTGGCCTTTCCAGGAGATCTCACTTGTATAGTGTGCCTCACACAAAATAATTGATATAAATTTCTAAAACTCACACCAGAAATATTACAGACTATCCACGATCCAATGCAACAAGTCCCGTGCAATTTGGATACTCTAGGAAGAAGTTATGATTGTTTTCTCTGCAACACCTTCTTGAGACTAGTTTGATACCCTATGTTACACACGGTGTATCTACAAATTTAAGATGAACCAAAAGCTAAAAATTTTAACACAGATAACTTACTAATTTATGTAAATATCATTTGGATCTCAGGGTCTGAAACGTTACAGAAAATGTTTTATAGCAAAAAGTCCACAATGACTCAGTTCATGACGATTCGAGAACCCTATCTTGTACAGGACGTATCTCCGAAAGTATAAGGCCTCAGGAGATGAATTTTGAACCCAACGTACCTTGATCCATCTAATAAATATCCTCCAAGTCGTTCCTTCTGAAACGTTGTAGAACAAAATTTATAGCAAAAATTCCAAGGTGTCTTAGATGTAGCAGTGAAACCCCAAGACCTTGAGCTTCGATACCATATGTTAAGAACCAAATATCAATATAGCATAGAAAATCCTCAGAAAAAGTACTCAATGCCTTGAAAAAGAGAGAATTTCAGATAATAAGCCTCTTCGAGGGGGAAACCTCCTTTTACCCCACTTAAATGTTCAAGTACAAGATGATTCAAAATGAAAAGGTCTCCTTGGTATATACAGAAGACTAGGAGGTATAATTACAACTAATGGCCTAAATATGACATAAATAAAATAACATTACTAATATAATATGCCCCAATTAAGGGGTAATGATCCAATATTAGGGATTAACACCATGAATGCCAAATATTTGATGGGAAAAGAAAGTTGCATCCCCTTCCTTTAAATCCTATCTCTGTGTAAGCACCATTTATGCAATGGGGATTTGATTTTATAGGAGAAATTCAACCACCATCCTCATCTCAAGATAGGTGGATATTGATAGCCACAAACTACTTCACCAAATAGATTGAAGTGGTCCATACAAGGAAAGCTACTGATATTGTCATAACTCAATTTTTAGAGAGTAATATATTGTCTAGATTCAGTTGTCTAGTCAAGATCATCACTGAAAATGAAACGAAATTCAAATCTAAGAAGATGGAGAAATTTTGTAATGACTATAACATAACTCTGGTCCATTCCATAGCTTATTACCCATAGGGTAATGGGTTGGTAGAATCGTCTAACAAAATATTGACCAGGATTAATAAGAAGCTTATGCAGGAAAACAAGAAATATTGGCACAAAAATCTTATCTATGTGTTATGGGCTGACATAATCACCACTAAAAATTCTATCTCCACATCTCCTTTTCAGATTGTATATGGTACAGAGGTATTTTTTCCTACCTCATTAGGATTTCCAGTGAGGAGACTACTGCAAGATAAAGAATTTGAACCAAACGATTCTCTAAGGAGAATAAACCAATTTGCCAATGCACATAAAATGAGGGAACAAGTTTTCAATAAATCACAACTGAACCAAGATAAAATGAAAACAATTTTCGACAGACACACCAAAGAATATGATTTCAAGGTGAATGATTTTATACTAAAGTAGGATACAAGAAATGAAGATAGAGGGAGGCATGGGAATTTTGATCATCTTTGCATGGGGCCATTCAATATTGTTTCATACCATGGTAACAATGCTTATTTGTTGCAAGAGATTAATGGAGATCTCATTGGCGGGGGGGCTATGAATGGAAAGTTTCTCAAACATTATCTTGTTTAGAAAAAAAATTCAATCTCTTCGTGTCATTGTAAATAACCATTTTTATTTTC
This sequence comes from Picea glauca, assembly GCA_000966675.3. NCBI lineage: Eukaryota > Viridiplantae > Streptophyta > Pinopsida > Pinales > Pinaceae > Picea > Picea glauca. Next base: position 1,500,359 of record JZKD02S1687407.1, read on the forward strand.
AGATAAAGCATTCTACGTGAGTAATCAACAGAAAATTGAAGCTTGAAGTGAAGGCCCTAAGTTTATGTTGATTTTATTCATAGTTGTGTCAAGACGGTCTAAAAACGAGTTTGTTTTGTCATTTTAGAGTCTTTAAGTCAAATAAAACCCAATGGTCAGGCACTTCATCTGTTGTTCTTTGCTATCTCACTAGGAGGATAGCATCCCCATTGGAGATAGTTGTTAGCACCATGATTTTTGTAGTTAGAGTTAGTCCTAGACGAGTCATATTTTGTGCATCAAATCTTTTAAGGTTAGTGACCAAATAAAGAGTGGTTCGAAATCATCGAGTAACGGGTCAGGCCATAAGAGTCGGGAAAGGGTGTAATGATTTTTCATTTGTGATTTGTAAAGTTCCCTTTCCCTAAATATCGAGTCATGTTAAAAAGGGGGAATTTAGGTACCAAAGTCGTGTCTAGTGGTTGGGATAAAGGTCACGTCGAAATATATGAAGAAAATCATTACCTAATCATGAAGTCAGAAAGGTGAAAAATCATGGAACTCCTATCATTTGTACTTTTCCACTCCTATCATTTGTACTTTTCACACTTCAAAAGTGTACCCGTCGCACAAGTTTACTGTGCAAATCTTCAACCTGCTTTCAAACTTCTTGTCGCCATGGATTTATCCTCCTCTTCCATGATTCCATTCCTTATCTGTTCAAGAATGAATATTGGTCACTCGTCATGCTTCTCTATCACTTTCAGAATTTGTGTGTTGTCCATAGTTTGTTTTGCAAGCTCTAGAGCCCTTCGCTGTGTAAAATTTGTTTTCATTGGTCATATTTTAAGTCTGTTGATTTTATTTTGCTGCGTCTCCTCCACTATTTTCAGTCATTTCTTAAAGGTATTTATGGATCTCGCTGCATATTAAGCTATTTGGAATGAGTTGTTTCTTTTCACGACCAACCTTCTTTTTTCTGAATTACCTATTGTTGCATTGAGTCTCCATCGCGTCGAGTCTCCCATTTCTCTTTACTACCGTGCCTAGTTCCCCACTGCATTGAATTTTCCTTCTGTGATTTACTATCGCATCACATTTTCCCCACTACGCCAGAATTTTTTGTCCCAGTTCCTTACTACGTCAAGTATCACGTTGTTATTTTATACCGCACCAAGTTTTCCCACTGCGTAGAATCTTTCATCTCTCTTTACTGTCTCGCCAGGAATTTTTGTGGTTTATTTTGTTTTCCATGTAGATAATGTATCACAGTTCATTACCACACATGTGAGATAAATATATACTAGCATCATGGATGTTTCCCAAAGCATAATAAAGAAGGCGAGAAGTGGTAGGGCTGTGAGGATTGAACCTTAGGATCTAGAGCTAATAAATGAAGACCCAATGATCAAGGCATCTTTCAAACAAGCCAGATGTATGCACTTCTACAAAATTATCAAAGGATATAATGTGAAGTTGGCTAAGTAGTTCTCCCTCAATTTTACTGGGGTCAACATGACAATTGCGGGAATCACTTTTCGAGTGACGGAGGAAACATTGTCAACTATGACGGAGGTTCCTCCGTGCATAGAAAATAGGATTAAAGGCATGCCTTTAGACATTTTGTTCTATAAGGACTTCATCAAGACCAAATGTATAAATCAAAAAATTATAGTCGACATTCCAAGATAGTATCTCCTGGAGCCTTTCGAGAAACTTCTAAATGTAATCAGAAGATATTTCACCTATGAAGGAAGGTTTTATAGGGTGTATCCATATCACATCAGGTTACTGATTCAAATCACAGGGAAAAATTCCTTGAATGTAACTTTATTCTTGTATAAAAGCTTGGGAAAGATGGCGAACAACATCCAGGTCAAAGCTGATCAGCCGAGGAACAATTTATCCCATTTTTCATTAATCAATTTGTTAGAGGTTGAAGAATTAAGACATTTGAACAAGGACTGGGATTCTTTTTTGATTTCTGCTAACATTCCCAGAGACCTCAAAGGAGACATTCCTGTATCTGCAGATAAATCAACACTTCATAGTGCACAGGAAAAAAAGGAAGATGTTATGGGAAAAAGGAAAGGAAAAAAAATACAAGACTCATCGTCTGGTCAGCCAACATCCCAGAAGAAAGGTAGGTCAAGGTTGACTAATAAAAATAAGGAGAACCAAGCTCCCATTAAACTGCGCTCCAAGTCTTATGCCAAGATATTTCCCATGTGCACCATTCAAATAGAGCTTCTTGAAGGTGCAAATGAGGGAATTGATGAAATACATGAGGAGTTAAGAGAAGAAAATGTAAATATTCAAGAGTTTTCGTAGCAACTGAAGCAACCACAACATGATATTGCACAAATTTATCAAGAAAGCAGAGGGTTCAAAAGACAATTAGCAGAAAGTATTGTTGAAACACCAGCATTGCAGAGTCAAGTAGGTCAATTACCCCCTACCTGGACTAGAATGAGAGGAGGGAATGTAAATTTTCTTAAAAAATAGCTCAGAGAGGCACAAGATGTAATTATTGAGCTTCGGGAGGAACAGAGGGTGTCAAAAGAAAAAAATCACAAATAATTTCAAAGAGTGTAGACCAGCGATTGATAACACCTGTGTAGCTCTTGATAGGGCTCAATCAAAACTGAAAAGAAACACATTTGTTTTGAGACATGTGAAGAGTTTGAAAAAACGGAACTGGTCTTTAAGAAAAACAATGAGAAGTTTAAGGTTGTAGGCGACGTCGGAGGAATGAGTAAGACAACCCCATTTTTGTCTTTTTGGATCATTGCATGGAATATTTCTCCATACATATCCTATTTTCTTACGTTAACAAGAAGTCTGACACAACAACAACACAATGAATATTCACTTCACAGATGTTGTAAACTTACCTACTGAGAAGGGTAGGTATAAATGAAATGCATGCCATTTTTGAAAGAGATGCATGGTCCCCAACCGTTTCTGCCACCAGGAGCTACATACGTGACTGCAAATGGACATCTTCTACACCAACTCACCATGTGCATCCTACTTCCAGTGATCATGCATCAACAAGCAGAGTGAGTTATACAAAGGTGACAAAATTTCCAACAGTACGCATGATTACTCGGGCACCCCTTTGGAGGAAACATTGATTTATCACAACTATATGGTCAAATCTTAATCATGACCAAATGATTGAAATGAATATGTTGGTTATGTTATGATTAGGCACATTTGCGTTTCTATTTTTAGTAAATTTTGTTAAAAGGGTTGTCCTGGGGGAAGTAACCAAATCTAAGGTTCTAGGGGAAAGGAGTTCAAAGAATGGCATCCCAAGAGGGCTTCAATTTTCTATATATTGTATATTTTTTTATGTAATACGGGTTGGAAAATTAGTGTAGACAATAGAATATTGAATGCAATTTTATGAATTTGATGGAAATATAATGCAAAAGTCCTAAAGCTTTGATGAAAAGATTCTAATGGTGGTGGTTTGATGTATTGTGATCCTATCTTTGTATGTGTTATAACCCTAATTTGCACCAGACATGCATACCTGGCATCGGGCCATCTCACTTACCATTTTGGCCAAGCCACCATTAAACATATCTTCCAAAAATCATCCTTTTGGAGGCATATGTGCCCTGCACCACTACTTCCCACGTGTATACGCTAGCTAACCCACTACAACCCGTGTATACTTATAAAATCATGAAAAATAGAAAGTTGCAGACAATATACAATTTTCCGGGAAGGTTTCCTAAAACTAGTTGACCGCCTATAGCCAGTCATTCAACCAAATACCTATCCTCTTTTAGCCTATAAAAGAAGGGGTAGGGGTCCCAAAAATAAGAGGAAAAAACAAGGGCAAAGAAACTCTACCCTTTTTTGTATTCCCCTTGCCCCAATCTTTTGCAACCATTGTGTGAGAATTGAAAAAGGAGAAGCATATGTGGAAGCTATTGGTGCAAAGTTGAAGAAGATCCCAGGACTAGATTCGTGGAGCAGTAGCCGATCTCACCATTATAAGTGAATTTTGTGAGGTTAATAGAAAGAATTACTTTTCCTGTCCCACCATATGAGGTGTTCAATATTCAATTTGGTTTATATTTTTTGAACCTCTAACCCACTTATTCATATATGAGATGCATGTTCGTAGTTCTTTGTTTTTATGTTTGTGAATGCAGGTTAGCTTTGGGAGGAGACTTGCATTCAAGGAGCTACCGAACACAAAAGGATCAACACAAAGCGAGGAGTTCAATGTAGAGTTACTAGATCCTTTTATCCTTGTGTTTTATGCATGAATGTGGGGTCTATGTCGGTATAATAGTAAAAAGTAGGATACTTTCGAAGGTTATTTTCTGCACGCATTACTAAAACCTTAGTGCTAGTCCGTAGGGGGATTTCCCACCCACAACAGAATTGGCGACCATACTAGGGAGATCTCTAGGGTTTTTGGGGATACCTTGTTGGGTGTTTTTAAATTGGTTTGATTGCCCATTTTTTGAATTTCTGCAAGAGTCTGAGGCGGCAGGGATTCTGGTTTTCCATACTAGTACTCCCTGTTTGGATTTCAAGATTGTTTTTGCTTTTTTCGGGAATCTACAAGGGTATACACGGCCTGTATAAGGCCTTCACGCGTATATATGTAACCTTCCTTTATGTAGCCCGTGTACATACACTAGCTTTTGAAGTAACAATAGCGTGTCTGAGTTCAGAATTTAAAAAAAAAAAAAACAAAAAAAAAAAACGAGGCAATCATCCTCTTCCCCGTCAGAAGTGATCCTTCTTAGAGGGTTTCCTGATCCATTCAAGATCTCTGTGGTTGTAGTCTGTATTTTAGGAATTCCTTTATATTAGATTTGTTTTGTCAAATTTTCCTTACATCTTTTTTGTCAAAGTGAGTTTATGTGTCTTCAAGGGTTTCTAGTTCTCAATAATAGTACTTCCTGCTAGTGCTTGATTGCTGGTTTTTCAATTTATGAGGAGTAGCAATCTGTAGCTTAGGTTTGATTACAGCATAGCTTTCTTTTTCATCAAAGGTTTCCTTGGTTTTTCTTTAATAGGGTTTTTAGATAAGTTTAGGAGTCTTCTTCATCAGTGTGGTTGGTATTGTCAGTAACTCCTTGTGATATGTGATTAGGCCAGAAGTCATTTATTGGTCTTTACTTGTCATCATTTTTCCCTTGTTTCTCTTTCAAAGCATAAAACAATAAAAAAAATATCTTTTATTTTTCTTCATCTGGCAAGGTAGTTGGTTGGTTGCATTAAATAATTAGGAAAAAAAATTCTTTCATAAGTTCTTGGCTGAATGACTTAGGACAATAAGTAGCTCATAGTCGGGCAAATGCTTGTTTTGAGTTTTCTGTTAAAAGATCTTGATAAAAAAAAAATAGTTTGAAAAGTTGGTTAAAGAGTTAAAATGTGCAAATTTGAATTTGTCAAGAAGTATTTTGTTTTCAGTTTCATTATATGCTCTTCTCTTTCATCTTTGAAAAACATCACTATTTTCACTTTCGTTCCCTTTGACTTAAGACAAACACTAAAATTAACTTAAGACAACCACTAAAATTAACGATTAATTAAAATCAACTAGACTTTATGTTTGTAGGGTCCATTAACTAGTCTAGGCTAGAGCCTTGATTTAGGATTGGAGAGGAAACTCTTCAAGGCTACAAAAACAAACACAAGAGTCTGTGCTAGGGAGTGTTAAAAAGTCCAGTATCATAAAATTTATCTAGGACCCCCCTCTAACACAGGGGCTAAACACGAGATCGCATGCGGAAAGGTAGCAAAGACAACCCCTCCAAAGCCCAACCAAGCATAGTGGGGAATGCATATAGAGGGCTTGTCTTGGGATTCTGTTGATCACATTTTCCACGGAGCTTCATGGGTCTTGTATCCGTTTGAGGTCCTCAATCATCTTCCGAAACACTTTCTTTCGATACCCTTGATAGGTTTCGAGCTTGATACCCTACTCATTGCAGTCCACCCAACTGTCGACTGTACCTGCCTGGTGAATATTTGCGCGTTGGCAACCTAGTTGCCTTTATTTTAGTGACTTACACAGGTGACTGTGGGGGTATACCATGGTACCTAAGATAAACATCGGGCCACGCTTCACAGAGTATACCCAGAGGGTGCTTCCGTATTCGAGTTGCACTTGCACTGGTAAGTTTCTCTATTGTTGGTTGTTATAACTGTTCTTCCAACTAGGTAGTGACTGCTTGTTTAATCTCATAGGGAATTTTTCTAGTGCGTGTTGGTTTTCCAATGATTATAGAAATCCCTAGTGTTTCTTTGATCTTCTCACATAGTATAGGATCAAGAGTGTCATCGGTCATGTAGGCTTTTGGTCTTACTGTCGATTGACCTCTAACCCCCCCCACCACTGCTAAGGAAAAAACTAGACCAGCAAGGGTCTTTTGAGACAAATGGGTTATAGGAAACTGTGCCCAACCCATATTTGAGAGGATAACATTTGATTATGGAGAAAACAATCATAGTGTCACAAACAACAATGGAAGAAAACATTGCTACTTCTTCAGGGAATACTCATATTCCCTCCACGACTGTCACCACAGTGGGTGTTCCACCTCCTAACTAATCGTCGCCGGTTCGAGCCACCATGGTCTCGACTGCCTCTACCTCAAACAATGGTCCAATCCTGTCTATAGGGTTGATCACTGCTCCTTTCACCTAGACTGTGACAAGCCCTCCGTTCTCATACGGGATGCCTGGCTTATGTACGAGTACTGTACTTTCCTCCTCCACTCTATAGAATTTAGGTCTAGGGGCAGGGAGTTCCAACACTCCTCTACAAGGATCTATTGGGGGCACGTCAGCTCCCTATATAACTTTCCCTTATGGAGGGGATCATATACCTCCTTCTTCCCCTTCACTCAATGGTGTTCATCAACACTCCATCGGGCCAAACGTAAACTCGTTTGGAGTAGGGAGTCAAGAACTCCCTTCTTATAACATGCTAGTTAGTTCGACATCATTCTCTTTGTTCAATGCATTTGGTAACAACTCTTTCTCGTCAGCTTCCATATCGGCTGGGGGTAACCCCGGTTATGGACAACCACATCCTGTACAGGGTACTATTCCTGCACAGGGGGAAAACTTAGGAATTCCTTCCTCACAAGGACCTTGGAATCCATGGCAGGGTTCAGTTCCCTTGTCAGGGATTCCGACTGGGGGCAACCCCTTCTATACCTAATGGAACCCCAGGCAAGGCTCAACACCTATGCCCGTCGGGTCGGCAAGGGGAAACCCTTCCCAAAATCCTTGGAATGTGAAGCAAGCCCTACGATTTACTTCATATTACGAGAATCAATCGATGATGTCTCAACAAGAACAACATTCGTACGCTAGTCATGACCATGGTTATTACCAGAGCCCTAGACAACAACCTAACTTTTCTTGGCAACCTGGTGCCATTCAAACTCCAGGATCCTTTTTCCTTGGTTACAATACATAACCCAAAATACCATTTCTGGAAACCCTGCACTTACCAAACTTGACAAGGTTATTAAATGACCCCATCTATCACAATCCGAGTTGGCCTCCTATGCTGACCAATTTGTCTTCAGACATTCCAAATTTGGAAGCCAAGCCTAACAAATATCTTGGCGATCATGTGACTACCTTCCACTTATGGAGATCCTCCAATTCTTTAAGGGATGACTCTGTCCAGTTGCGATTGTTTCAACGCACTCTCATAGGGAGTGTTGCGAAATGGTACATTGAACTCGACTGATCACGGTACTCTTCCTTCGGTGAATTGGCAATGGCTTTCTTAAACCATTTCCAATTACCTGTGAGATACGATGTTGACACTGAATTGTTGGCCAACTTTGAGCAGACAAAAGCTTATCATATCTCAGATCATATCCGATAATGGAGGCGCCATAAGAGTTTGATAAAAAAGACAATCCCACCAACATTATTTCTAGAGTGGTTCCTTAAGTCTTTGGTACCCCAATTGTCTAAATATGTCACAACGTCTAGGGTATTTTCTGAGGAAGATGCGATAATGAGAGCTCAAAATCTAGAGCTGATTTACTCTTAGTCTGGTTTACTTTATGAAATTTTTCCAAATGCACCAAGGTCAATACTCGACAAGACTAGATAGAGAGTTGGACCACATGTCGATGGTATTGTTGTTTTAGCACAAGTGAAGCCCACTGATCAACTATCAAAACAATTGCAACAATTGTCAATATAGCAGATAACGTCTAGCTAGACCACTGGTTCAGATGTTCTCCCTACCCAAAAATCGGATGTACACGGTGTGCAAACAACAAACCCAAAGGCCACCCAAAAGCCTGAAAAAAATAAGAAACAACAAAAGAAGGGTAAGGGGGATAAGAAACCCACCGATAATGCTGGTGGGGGAAACATAGAAAAGAGGAAGTTGAAGTATCTATGTAACCTATGAATAGAAGACCACCTGACTCACCAGTTCCCTCGACTTGTGGAGGCCCAAAAGTTAATGGCATAGAAATAGCCTACGGTGTTAACAAACCCATTTCAACATGGAAAAATTTAACTCAAGCCTCTTCGAGCGCAGAAGGGGAAAGTCAAGGACACCCTCCGTCTTTGAGTAATCCTTCGTCTGCAAACGTGTATATATCAATTAGAACACATGATTATGGAATGCCAAACACCTATGAGAAGGGTAAAGAAGCCACAAACCCAACTCTTCCTCTACATATCGAGAAGACGTTGGGTGAAACAATGACATGCATCCCAAAAGGTGCGTTCAAGAAAGCTTCTCACAATCCAAACGCAAGGGCCGCCCAGAACTATTCTGTGGTGGAGGATTTGTCAAAAACCCCTTGTGTGATGTCTACTTTGGAGGTACTCCAGAGCTTCCCTTCTCAGTGCAAGGCTTTGTTGGCCACCTTAGCATATGCTGAAACTTGTAATCCAGGTACGATCATGCTTTATACAACTGACTTAAAACCTCATCTCCCTTACCACGTGGAGTTTCAGAAAGTAGTGGCTTACACCACAAAAACATTTACCCGAAACATTTTCCACACGGTGGTTGATGAGGGTGCCTTGACATGCATGATGTCATTGGAGTTTTGGAAGGCCACTGGCCAACCCGTTTTGTCTCCATCACTGACTCTTCTCACCGCTTTTGACAGTCGTTCATTTCGACCGCATGGCATCATCCCCTCTTTCCTCGTGCAATTAGGGGGGAATACCATGTGCATCGAGGTTGAAGTGGTTGATGCCCCTCTCGACTACAATCTTTTTTTAGTAAGGAGTTGGACCTATGCTATGCAAGCAATGGTTGGTATAGTTTTCCAGGTCTTATTGTTTCCACACGAAGGCTGGATTGTGACCATTGAGCAGTTGTCTTTCTCCCGCCCTAACCCTTCATCCGGGGTATCCATGGTCCTGATGATTGATAAACCTCAACCGGGCATCATCAACATGGGGGTTGGTATGTGCCCACCTTTGATGGGTACTTTTGATTACCTACCTCCTTCTGGCAATGTCAAGTTCATATCGGACCAACCTAAGGATGAGATTTTTCAAGTCTCGTAGTTTCGTACAAATTACTTTAACAATCTGTGGACTCTTCCTTCCCCATCGGACATGATGGAAGGGACATGGCACCATGGTATGTCTATGCCTTTATCCATGGCATAAGTTGCGTAATCTATAGTTCAAAAAACTTCCATCGACCCCGATCTGACTCTCGCACAGGATTTAGATCCGATTCTTGAGCCTACTTGGGCTCAAGGTTCCCTTACCGATACTGATTCTTTAGACTTAGTCTTGCCTTCAGATGAAGCAATCATTGAATCAATGACTATTTTGGACAAGCCCTGGGATGATATCCATCACAGATCTTACTTCCTCCCAGAGTTAAGAAGCATTGAAGCAGGTGAATTTACGTTGACTATGACTGGAGATAAGTCTTTCCCTATCAATCCCTTGGCTACACATGTCATCTACGTAGAGGGTAATATGGAAAACATCACTAAAACAATATCTATTGATATCTCGAGAACCCCTCACATTGTGGAGAATGTTTTCGTCGGAGCTGACTGTTCCCCCGAGGAGATTCGAGTCTACACGGATTTATTTAAAGAATTCCGCGACATTTTTTCCTGGTCTTACGAGGAAATGCCATGCATTGATCCAAGAATCGTCGAACACAAAATCATGACTTATCTTGACGCTAAGTCATTTTGGCAGAAGCTTCATCTAGTCAATCCTAATAAATTAGTGGCTATTAAAGTTGAATTAGATAAACTTCTCAAAGAATTTTTTATCTACCCCATTCACTTGACCCAATGGGTTTCAAATCTCGTTCCAGTCGACAAAAAATAGGGTACGATTCGCGTATGTACGAACTTCTGTGATTTGAATAAAGCCTATCCAAAGGATAATTTACCCACACCGTTTATTAACCAAATAGTTGATGAATGCGCCAGTTGCGAGGCCTTTTCTTTCATGGATGGTTTTTTAGGATACAATCAGATACAGATCAAACCCGAAGACCAACACAAAATTGCTTTCATTTGTCCGCGGAGTACATTTGCTTATCAGAAGATGCCTTTTGGTATAAAAAATGTTGGAGATACCTTTCAATGGGCCATGTCTTTTTCTTTCCATGATCTCAAACATATATTCGAATCCTACCTAGATGATTTAGCATCACGATATTGTAAGAGAGTTGATCATCCCACACACCTCTGAATTATCTTTGAGCGATGTCGCTACTACCAGATCCGCTTGAATCCAAACAAGTGCAGTTTTTGTGTAACGTCAAGTCATCTGGTAGGTTTCATAGTTTTGACAACAGGGATCATGGTCGATACTCTCAAGGTTGAGGTGATAGTTCAGTTGCCTCCCCCGTGCACATTTCTTCAGCTTCAGAGTTTATAGGGAAAAGCGAATTTTTTACTGTGTTTCATCGCAAACTATGCCAAGATCAAAAAGGGATTTATGCATTTACTAAAGAAGGACGTTCCTTTCCATTAGGATGAAGCTTCTCAATGCTCTTTTGACACATTGAAATGCGCCCTCACATCAGCCCCTTTGCTTTGGCCACCCAATTATAATAAATATTTTTTATTGTACTTGGCTACGACAGAGTCGACCATCGGTATGGCCTTGGTTTAGGAAGATGATTTTCTCTCAGAATACGTGATTTATTACCTGAGCTGAGGCCTGATTGGACTGGAACTCAATTATTCCCACATTTAAAAACTTGCGTTGGCAATAGTTCATGCTGTCCAATGGTTCCATCATTATATTTTTTTTTGCAAGACCACCGTCATTGTCGTTCTAAATCTGTTTCAATACGTGTTGACACGACGTGTAATTGGAAGAAATATCAGTAGATGGATAGTTTTCCTCCAAGAATTTGACTTAGATTTTGTTTCACTGAAATCCAAAAAGTCACTGGTCTTTGCAGAACTCATCTCGGAACTTCCAGTTGAGTCAGGTGATGTTCTGCCCGAAGAGTCGCCTATTAAAGGAGACATGTTTTTTATCACATATTTGGATCCTTGGTATGGAGATATACTTGTCTATATCTAGAGTTTGAAGTGCACCGCCTCTTCTTCTTGTGATGAGCGTCGCCGTATATGCCATCATGCCAATAACTATCTCATACTCTAGGACACTTTATATCGTCGAGGTGTAGATTGCATCCTTTGATGATGTCTCACACATGAAGAAGAAAAACCATGCTTAACAATTACCACACTGGAGCATGTGGCGGTAATTTTTCTGGGTTGGCAGCAACCCAAAAGATTTTATAAGCCGGTTACTTCTAGCCGACGTTAATCAAAGATTGTGTTGAATTGGTCAAGAAGTGTCACCCATGTCAGATCTTTTCTTGGAAGATGCAGGCACACCCTACTCCCATGTTTCATGTCATTACCGTTGTTCCCTTCTCTAAGTGGGGGATTGATTACACTACATGCAACCCCCCTTCAGCAAGGGGGCACCATTATATCATCATAGCAGTAGAATACTTCACCAAGTGGTTCAAAGTTATGCCAATGTTAAAAGATGACAGGCAGACAACAACTCTCTTTTTATTCAACCAGATAATAGCAAGGTTCGACATCCCGAGAGATATTGTCACTAACCATGGTAGTCACTTTCAGAACACAATGATGACCAATTTAACCTCGACTCTTGGGTTGAGGCAAGAACATTCATCACCCTACTACCCATAAGCAAATGTTTAGGTGGAAGCTGTAAATAAATCTCTTAAGATCATTCTATAGCGAATGATCAATTCGGCCAAGTCAAATTGGCATTTGATCTTGTACTCACCATTATGGGCCTACCAAACGTCTGTTAAGACTGCAACCAGTTTTTCACCTTTTCAACTCATTTACGGGCTAGAATCATTCTTTCCCATTGAGTTTTAGATCCTATCTTTAAATTTGTTTGTACAGTTATTGCCAGACACTTCACCGCTTGAAGAGCATTTATTATATCTCAAGCATCTCAATGAGTAGCGTTGTGATGCAGCCTTAACTAATGAGGTTCACAAACAAAAAGTCAATGGTCAATATGATTGGTCCGTTCATCCTTGGATTTTCTCTGAAGGTGACCTTGTCTTGGTCTATGACCAAGATAAGGACCCCTTAGGGGCAGGCAAGTTCAAACCAATGTGGTTCGGACCTTTCATCATAAAAGAGGTTCTAAAGAAGGGCACTTATCATCTGGTGGACTTTAAGGGAAATTTTTTGGCAGAGCCTAGAAATGGGCTCTACCTCAAGAAATATTACTTGTAGGTACATCGCCTCAGGTGACTTTTTGTAACATATGTATAGTCCTTGTACTATTACTTTTTAGTCTTGTTGGTTAGTTTTATGGATGTGTCATTTTTGATGTTATCTTTTTCACTGTGGTAGATGTCAAGTGAATCAGAGGTGTTCGTTGGGTTCACGGATGGCACTAGCCGACACACTAGGAGGCTTGCTTCCGCATCTTGGGTGATTTTCACACCTCAGGACCATTTTCTATCTTCAGGAGGTATCTGTTTAGGTGACACTAAAAACAATGTCACCAAATACAATGCAGTTCTTGAGTTTCTTTGTGACGCTTTGTCACTTGGTATCTCTCACCTCTAGGTTTATTTAGACACACAATTGGTTGTGTCTCAGTTAAATGGAGTTTACTGCATTTATGATACCACTCTACACTGACGGTTCTTTAGGGTATGTCTCTTAGAATGAATGTTTGATTACATTATGTATATCCATGTTCCTAGGAGATTGAATCAAGTTACATATACTCTAGCTAATCATATAATAGATTGGCATCTTGCACACATGTAAGAGAAGCACACACACGCACATGTAAATACATTTGTAAATAAGTGTACTCCATAAAACACAAAAAGATAAAAAAAATCCATATATCTATCACAAAGCACTAGAGTACATAAGTAGGCGCAAGCGCCTCAAACAATATGTGTCCAGTAAAGAGTCACGAGGCTTAGGCCCTCAAAAATATACAAAAGGTTCCCTCGGCACATAAGAAGCTTAGTCTAGCTAAGGGCGGGGCTTGTTGGCCCTACCATAGTGAACAACAGTGTTAGCCAAATGCTAAAAAAGCTGGACCCAGGTCCGTTGTACCCCAACAACGTGAGTCTTCATGGATGGTGGGAGATCCTCGATCTCCGCCATGGGGACTATCCGAGTAAGCGCGGTGAGGTTCTGCTCTACCCATCTCAAAACTCTCTCAGCCTCCCTGGCTGGAGGTCCCCCTGTTTCTGTTGGTCCATCGGCTGCAACTGGTCCCACCTCTAGTCGAAGACATCACCTTGTCCTCGCAAAATCTGTTGGACGCACAAGCCCCACGTCTGCACATAAAAGAGACATACATGTCAAATACTCTGGTATAAAAAATTGATATATATATATATATATATATATATATATATATATAAATACATAAAAATTAAATAACTTTGAAAAACAAACATACCTAGCTCTCCTCGTATCGCTCCGGGAGGTACACCCATGTCAAGGTCCTTGGAAAATTTGATTCTGGCATAGGGATAGTCCTCTATTATCGGAATTTTTCGAGACCACTAGTCAAAAAAATTGTCATCAAAGGCATCAATAGTCCTCCCTCCCCCCTGTCATGGAAACAACACCACCCATATGCATACTTTTGGAGAAGAGGCTATGTGCCCTCATACTATCTCTCTCGGACTAAGACTAGGTACCCTCTCAAAAAAGAAAGAGCACAAAATAGTCCCAAACCCAAAGTTTCTGTGCCTCCGCATATGACACTCTATAAGTTGTCATTTCATGCAATCCAATAAATTAGTACTCCATTTGAAAACTTGTGCATTTAAGCACTAAACCACACAATTCATGTGCGCCTAGGAAGCCTGATGCAGAGCTGCAGATCTAGTGATCCACCCAATAAGAAAAACTATCACTTTCAGTGATAGGTCTGAGATCTTGTTTATCGACACCTGTGTGCCCATTTTGTTTGTGCCGACTTCACAATTGAGTCCAATCACCTCCGCTATATTGAGAGGCCTAGAGGGAAAAGTGAAAAAATTTACTGGTTCCCCTCTCCTTGAGAGTCCAGTCAGAAAGAAGATATCCTCAGTCATTGGAGTCAATGATTGTCCCTCAAGTATGAAGGCCTCTACGTCAAGATGCCAATAATAAACCAAGAAATTTAGCAACCTAGGTTGTGCTCACATGAAAGGAAACTGGAAGAATTTTAAAAAGCCACATTGCACTAATGTGGCAGTAGCAGCAGGGTCTTCGCCGACCAAAAAATCAATATCTTCATGCTCCCTCTCTCTCTAATGAACATACATCCTGCAATTTATAAGTTTAGGAGAGATTATCTCTTGAATTTTTTTTTATTTTTTCCATATGTTGGAGGGCATACGCAGGATGTACTATACACATTCGCATATGCCTATGTCTAGTATTTACTCTGCACGCAGGCATATGCTGGTTGTCATAGGACAACCCGCATATACATAGGACCGACCTTTTTAAAGGTCAACGACCCCCAAAAAAACAAAAATAAATGCATAAAGGAGAATTTGAAATGCAAGAGGGATTAGTATGTACTTCCTTGGCCCAAACAGAAGTTTGTTTCGTCCACTGAAGCTCCCAGAATCAACTCTTTTGACAAAGGGGTGTTTTTTGGCTTTTAGTCAATTTCTCAATTAGCAATGGTAATAATGAGCTACCAGCTTCTATTTATAGACTTTTTGGCCATTTTTTGTCATTTTTTGGCCCCCTTTTTCATTTTTGCTAGCCTGAAAATCATGTAATATGGTTCAAGAGTTTCTTAAGAAATGTTACGATAAATTTTACTTTGGGTATTGGGAATGTTTTTGGAGATTTGGGTCATTTTCAAGGTCTTTTAGTGAAAAGTCATTTTTCCAACTTTGTGCATGTAAGATAGGATTCCACCTTCACTTGTTGCACCTCGTTGTCTTTTTCTCTTTGCCATAGGATTGATCCCATCGAATTTCAACACATAACCATTATTGTTTCTTTAGAAGTGTCATATTTTAGTGGTAGAGCCTAACCCTTCATGGATGCCCTAGATATATTCTGGTTTCATTTTGGCATCCATGTTGTCGTTAATGACTATAGGCTCGGGAGTCCTTGTTAGTCTTGTCTTGATTATGAGTTTTGATCCTCATTTACATGATTCACTATCACTCTTGACCTCACCCTCGGGACTCCCAAAACACAACGAGTCTTCTTTTAATCCCTTTTCATACCCTTTAAACATGAAAATATTGTTGAGCGATCTTGTTGCCCTTCACGCTTGTTAAACTGAAATTTGAAGGCACGTCTGTCTGGTTGTAGTTCACCCCTTTTTTGGTCTAGATGGTCAACTGTACGAACAAAGGTATACTCTAGGAACCTTGGTTCTTTAGAAGAGTATTCTCAGGTATAATTTTAACCCTTTTTCGGGCCTGAGGAACTAAATTTACGAAAAAGGAACCCCCACGGAGTCCATAGTTAAGCTCTTTTCAGACTCCCTAAAAATGAAAAGATGGTCGAGTGACTTTATTTCTTCACACTCGTTAAAATGGTCCAGAAGAACATCCCTTATGTAGTCCATATTTAATCTCTTTTCAGACCCTTAAAAATGAAAAGATTATCGAGTGATGTTGTCTTTGACACCCTCGTTAAAATGGTTTTGAATAGATGTCTTTTCGGTGCTATTTTACCCCATTTTTTGAACCAACTAGACTACCTTCGAAAAAGGTACCCCAGTGGAGTCTCCTTTTACATTTTTCTAGACTCTCTAAAAATGAAAAACCGCCAATCTTACCTTCTCAAGGCTCGTTAAAATCACATCGAAGTATGTTATCATTGTGTCTCATTACTCACATTTTCATTCCTATGTATCTGGCCTAATGTCAGTGCCATGTTTCTCTCAACTGAACCACCTAAAGCATCCCTCATACACAAACCTCGTAGCACTTTGCCTCTGCATCTTGACACATTGACCCCTAGGGGGAGTTTTTCGAGTGTCCTTTTCTTGCATATGTCTCCGTGCTCTAAGCACCAGTATGTTCCTTGCACCTAGACTTAGTATGTTTATGACACTCGTTCATCCTTTTTAACGTAGCATTCTTTTATTCTTTTTCAAGCTTTCCAAAATTATTGAAAAAGACAAAAAAACCAAATATACCCCAAAAAGAGAAAGGGAAAAGTATTTTCTTTTTGTTGGCAGCACAATGAGTCTCCCTTGGACAAAGAACATCCTTCTGTTTGTTCATCAAGCTCTGGGATTTATTATGAACTTAGGAATATTTTCTCACTACATAGAGCTTTGTGCTCCTCCATTTGGTTATTCTTCGAAACATATGGAGAGTTTGCATTGCCTCTTGCATCGTGAACTTATGTCAAAACCATGTTGCCTGAGTCTCATCATTTGTCGTGCTATTGTCCAATGGAAGTATTTACCAAGTTTGAGTCGACCCTTCTGCAGTTTGTCTCTTGACCTCATGCCCAACCATCCCGAAATCCCAATCAAGTCTTTGTTCAAAATCAATGAAGCCCTCATACTCATCCTCAAGATCCTCTTGTCTGTTCCCATGACAAGTTTTCGAAGACCTCTAGGTAGTGAAGTCATACACTCATATTACACTCCTACCCGAGTTATGAAGATTTTGAAGTTGTTTCTTGAGCTCTAAAGGCCTTATCTCTAGCCATCAGGCATCATCAACTTCTTGAACATGGATACTATACATGTATATCTTTTTGGTATCGAGATGTAGATCCATTGTGGATTATTCACGGCTACACTTTCTATAGTTATATAACATGGATCTTCAGTGTATTTGATTGGAAGCCATGGTTTTATTTCATCTCGAGCATGGGTATATCCACCTCGGTGAGACAATTGTTATTTTGTAGATGGCACCTCCCGAACTCTGGTCCCTGGGATCACTCGTTTCATACATCGGTGAATATTGGTAATGTATTTCGGCCATCAGATGCTCTTATGACCTCACACATTAGGGGGAATCTATTATAACCCTAATTTCCACCAGACATGCATACCTGGCATCATGCCATCTCACTTACCATTTTGGCCAAGCCACCATTGAACAGATCTTCCAAATATCATCCTTTTGGAGGCATATGTGCGCTGCACCACTATTGCCTACATGTATATGCTAGCTAACCCACTATATCCCGTGTATACATATAAAAGAATGAAAAATAGAAAGTTGCAGACGAAATACAAATTTTCGGGTAGGTTTCCTAAAACTGGTTGACCACCTACAACCAGTCATTTAACCAAATACCTAGCCCCTTTAGCCTATAAAAGAAGGGGTAGGGGTCCCAAAAAGAAGAGGAAAAAATAATAGCAAAGAAACTCTACCCTTTTTTGTATTCCCCTTGCCCCAATCTTTTGCAACCATTGTGTGAGAATTGAAAATGGAGAAGCATATGTGGAAGCGATTGGTGCATAGTTGAAAAAGAGCCCAAGACCAAATTCGTGGAGCAGCAACCAATCTCACCATTGTAAGTGACTTTTATGAGGTTAATAGAAAGAATTCTTTTCCCGTCCCGCCATATGAGGTGTTCAATATTCAATTTGGTTTATAGTTTTTGAACCTCTAACCCACTTATTCATATATGAGATGCATGTTCGTAGTTCTTTGTTTGTCTGTTTGTGAATGTAGGTTATCTTTGAGAGGAGACTTGCAGTCAAGGAGCAACCAAATGAAAATTGATCAACAACAAGTGAGGAGTTCAAGGTAGAGTTACCGAATCCTTTTATCCTTGTGTTTTATGCATGAATGTGGGGTTTATGTCGGGATACTAGTAAAAAGTAGGAGAATTTTGAAGGTTATTTTCTGCATGCATTACTAAACCCTTAGTGCTAGTCCGTAGGGGGATTTCCCACCCACAATAGTATGTACTTCTTGTTTCCTTCAAATTCATGTCTATTTCATTTGTTTAAATTGGAAATATTTAAAGTGTTTAAAATTAATCTTGTGATGCTTTAGACTCGAACATTTAAACTCTGTGTTTTTCTTCTAAGTTAGGTCAGAATTCATCTTTAATGGATCTCTGATTTTCCTTATGTTTTCCTTTATTCTCCATACACAATGATATTGAAACTGAAATATCGTTTCCTATTTATCCTTTATCCTCTCAAATATTCCCTTACTAGTTTGTTGAGCACTCAACACACCCTAAAAAATCCTTTGTCAACTCTTACTTTTTGGGTACCACTTGATCTATTGCACTGTCTAATTCGACCTCGGTATAAAAAATGTTTCCTTGCTTATCATTTTGTTTTCCATTCTAGATTTTAAAGTTTCCTTGAACATGTGAAGATCTATCACTTAAAAACTAGCATCAAATTAAAGATTCAGCAGTCAAGACCTTTCCCCGACGTGCTTAAAAAATTTAGCATCTGAGAGGATAAGGAGAGAAAAGGAAAATCACTTGATAGAGCCAAGGTAATTGAACACCAATCTTTGTTGGCATCGGCAAACATATGTTTTCTTTTTTACGAACAGGCTTCACCAAGGATAGCGTCGATGACTGATGATGTTCGACATCGGCAAAAGGTTAAAGGAGTAAGCTTTTATGAAGAATGAAATAATTTCACCGATCACCGACTTCTGAAATATTTTCAGAATCGAGATATTTCAAAGGACAATAAGGATAAGGGAACTACACAACGAAACTATCTCTGGAGGTCAATCCTTGATAACTTTAGGCATCAACAAGTTTTTAAAAGGGGTGATAAGTTTATCTCTTCCCCTCAATAGCCGATCCCAATACTTTTTGGCATCGGCAACCCGAGACTTATGTTAAAGCACGAGTCTTGTCGAGAACCCCGACTCGATTGAGATACACGTTCAAACCATCTGCTCCCCATCTATCACATGTCATTTCCAAAGAGGTTAAACATATGATTGAGCTTTCCCTTGAGTCGTTAGCAGTTCCCGAGCCCGGAGTTAGTGATGCCATGACAATGTTGTACGATGAGATCATTCGGCGTCGGAAGTTTTCATGGAAAGATATCAATGAAACATAAAAAGCAACACTAAGTACAAAATCAAGGCTAACTTACAAGAAAATTAGACAAAGAACAAAGTAGAATTACGTGCCAAGAGGGAAAACGTGCATTCAACTTCTATAACCAATATCCTTTCGTCAAAATTTTGAGACCCTATATATTAGACACTACCAACACCTTTTGTCCAATTGACCTAGTTACATTGAGAACATGAAAATTTTCACAGTCAAAAGGGAAAACTATCAAAATTGGACGTCGCATCTGAGAATACAAAATGGATTTTTCCAATCATGTCTTTTCTGCGCACGAACTTTCTCCCCAGTTGCTTCGCACTCCCTGAGGTTTTTTCATGTTATGTTCTTTTGTCACCCTTTGAGCTTCGCGTAGTTGCACGACCGTATCTTGTGCTTCCTGAAGCTACCTTTTGAGCCAGGTTACATTACCTTGATGACCTTGTGATGCTGACACCTTAGGGTTCTTTGCCTCCAACTATCATCGTAATTCTCGATTCTCCTGGTAAAGTTCAACTATGGCAAGTTGTGCCTGCTCCAGTTGTTGGTTAGGATCTTGAACGTTAGAACCCTAGGTTTCCATCCTTCTTGTTATTCTCCCGCTTCCCCGACTTGTGGTTTTGACCGGTTCGAGCCAGATAGAACACATTAAGGACTCTTCGGCAGTTGATCATGCACACGATTCAATCGAGTTTTGGTGTTCCCCAACTTCCTTATTTTTCCTAGGATGCCCTCTCCTCTGCAGTATCTACTATTGAGGGAGTGTTCTCTCCAACCTGCGTCCTTCTGGCGTAGTTTCTTCTACCTCGGTCTCCTCATGAAGAGACACTATATCTTATGTGCGAAGTTCAAAATTTTCCTTTGGAACCTCAGGTATACCCTCGGCCAATAAGAACAATTCCCAAGCATGTTGGGGCTCAGGTCTGGCACTCTGATTGCCCCGCAGATCCCGTCTCGCATTTTGAGGAGATCCCATGGCACAAAAACATATTTTCTTAAACGTCGGTGACTAGACAACGGACCAAAACACAGAGTTTAATTGAATTGGACTCACAACATGAGTCGCCACTGGTGCATAAGCTCGACCAATACGTCGAACACATACAAAACATCTAGAATTTATAGTGGAGCGGGGCAGTGAGCCCAAACACTCTAGGGAACACTGAATACCTTGTGACGGGATGTTTTAAAGAATTAATGCATCACATCTGCATGATGGGTATGATCCAGAACATGTAAAACACGACCGATAGGAGTTGTAGAGGATATGTGGTACGATCATCTCGATTTATTTTAATTTCCCTAGCCTGCTTAATGAGCTAATGATGGTTGATGCACTTGCGGATGAGACCTATGTATGAGTAACTTGCCTCGACCTGAAGTATTTAACTACTTCCCTTATGACAGTATCTAACCTTTTTGGAACTTCCTCCCACTTTCAGCACACGTTCAACTCTAGCATCCTTTCCCGACCCCAAGGG
This sequence comes from Picea glauca, assembly GCA_000966675.3. Lineage (NCBI taxonomy): Eukaryota > Viridiplantae > Streptophyta > Pinopsida > Pinales > Pinaceae > Picea > Picea glauca. The sequence continues at coordinate 1,521,360 of JZKD02S1687407.1, forward strand.
GAAACAGACCACTGGCGTGACTTTGACGCTTGTATTTTCCATACCTGATCTACCATGCTATGGCGTGTGGATATAACTCACCCTGACTGAAGAAAAGTGGCGGTGCTTACAGAGACGGTGCAGGCAATTCGAAATGTTGTAGAGATCACGTAAGTATCAAAGAATCAAGAATAACGAGCTTTACAGGTATGCATCCATTTGGTTTTTCTTGCTTACGTTTTCTTATACTTTCCCTGGTAATTAATTTCTAAATGATTTTAATCCCGATTGCAGGAAATATATCTCTGAATATCGAGAAAAATTGTCTCTGCAAATTCACGAAGGAATCTGAGAGACACCAGGTTCGAAAATCAACAAAGCAATGGAGGATATCAGACTCCCCGAGTTTCGCACCCCCGATGACTTCATCGACTTATGCGACATAGTCAAATCGCATGCCAAACAAGATTCACTATGGGCTAAAGAGCTAGCAACGGTGACCGACACAGTGCCAGGCCAAGTGTAACAATTTATGGAATATCCAATTAGATCTCAGATTGTACCACAACAGTTAAACACCAGTCTGGTGAAGTACTGAGTGCATGCGGTGGAGGTCAGAGGAATTTACACGACTCCGATGGAACAACACAGATTTCCTTGGGCCCAAACTTGCGAAGAAATGTTTATCAGCTGGTCAGAGTATGAGAAAAGTCACCCTTTCAAATGATGTCTTGAGTTGATTGTTAAAGAAATTGTTATAAGAGGACGCCACGTGGTGAATTTTGTTTTGGTTAAACTACACTTAGTCGTTATTTTCAGTTGAATTTTATGTTATAAATAAGAACATCGACCAATTAGTAGAGGGTCAATGGTTGTTGCAAGAAACTCTTATGTTTTGGTTTTCTTAAGAATTATTTATGAGCTACCATTAATAGAGAATTCCTTTTAGACTAGATACAAAGTTGTTTTCATCAAATGCATATGTGATTGGGCGTGGAGAGGAATTATTTCCTTTCTTATTCCATGAAGAGATGTTGTAACAAGTAAGAGTTGTTTAGTCTATTGTCAAGTTATCTGGTGCAATGCTTTCTATTCTTTACTTTGATCATGAAGATGAATCGTTGTGTTATCATGTGATGGATGATTAGTGTAGGTGAATTATTTTTCTTGCCATTATTTTATCGCATATGTGTTTTCTTTCTGATAATTAAGTGTCTCAGATAGTCGGATGCTCACATGGTTAATGTATTAGTACTAAGCCATGTGGTATAAAATTTTCATCTACATGCCTGAGTAGCGGGTTATCCCAAGCTCAACCCCTTCCCCAATAGTTAGAACTTAATCATGTTTGTTGCCAAGTTGGTTTATATCGGCTTACATCTCATATCGGTCCCACCCAAGAGAAAGAATACAAAAGAGATAGTCCACACTGAAGGAAGATCCTTCACAAGAAAACCTAAAGCCCATCGATAAATTGGTCGGATCGCAATATCTGGAGAACCATTCCACCATTAAACGCTGCAGATTCTATTGGGCCTCGGTGGCAGGTTTTGATCCTACTGTTGAAATAAGGGATTCAGGACCCATCAATAGAATTGGATCTAGAAGGAGGGTTTGAGAATGAATGGTTGAATACATATTTCACACAATGATTCAAACAACCTATAAATTCATAACAACCCACATGCATGGCTATTAATTCCCAAGACAAACCACACACGTTGAGTACTCCTCAAACGAGTAACTCACCCTAGCCTGAGGAAGAATGATTTTTTCCTGATATACCTTACGATCTTCCTTATGAGGAATTAAATCAGTTTGGAAGAATCACAAGATCTTATGTCCGATAGATCGGTGCATTACCCTTAGCTTTGATACTTCCTCAAAGAAAACAAATAAGCAGACTAGTGGTCAACATCCCCGACCAGGTTTTCGTTCACACCATAGAAGATTTAATATATTTTGAAATGACTGAAATCAAACACCCTCTGAATCTTATCTCTGAAACACCCGTCGACGACGTCTCTGAGCCAGATGATTTTTCGAAAGAAGAGGAGTTTAACTTGGAGTCTAAGGATATGGAATACAATAATGACCATGATGAAGAAAGGGGGAACCCACCTCAGGACAACCAACCTTGGTTTTCCAAAGAGTCTTTGGCTATCCCAGGATGAGTATGTAATCTTCCTCAACATCCAGAGAAGTTACTTCCTAAATTTGACCCCGAAGTCTTGGGATTGTGTGAAGATCATATCAAGAAGTTCATACTAGCAATCAAACATATGAACATCCAACATGAAGATGTAGTATGCAGGATTTTCCCCTATACGTTTTAAAATTCAGCTTCTACGTGGTATTTTAATTTACCTGTAGGATCTATAACTAGCTGGATGAAGTTTCAGAAAGATTTTCTAGACATATTTGTTGAAGAAACCACCACAAGAGATTTGATGGATGAATTGTTCTCCGCCACCATGAGTTTGAAGGAAAGGGTTAAATATTTCAATCAAATATTCACAACCATCTTAAACAAGTTCCAACAAACCAAAGCTAAACCTACTTAGGAGTTGCAAATCAAAGTATATGTGAATGTGCTCCTAGCCTCTATCTCCATGTTTATGGAAAGGGCTTCCAAATGAACCCTAGTTGAGAATTTTGAAGAAGCCAAAATGGTAGAATTCCATATGAAAGGGTGTAAATAAGGCCAATTCTCTTTGGTTAAGAAAGAAGTTCAACCTTCTCCCAGGAGAGGACTCCTTTTGACTAGACCACCGGGGAAACAAGCAGAACATAATCCCAACAAGGGTAACAGAGACATAGAATACCTACAATGCATGGTCAAGAAATTATCAAATGAGATCATAGACATGAAGAGAAATGCAGAGGAAGGAAATCAAGGCCCAAGGCCCTATAAGCCTTTCTTTAAAATAAATTCGTCATTCAAAGAAATTGAACCTCCCCCAACTAACTTAAATATCAATCTGGGAAATGTAGCATCTGATTCTTTCTGTACTTATCACCAGGAAAATCACTCTGAAAGAGACTTCCCTCAATGGGTGCATGCCATGAACCTAATGACCAACTGGTTTCTATATGAAGTTTCCCTGACCGAACCACCAAGAAGTTCAGTCATGAATGTTGTTGATCAGGAAGATATTGATCCCCTAGAAGATACAACCATGTTGATATGGGACCCTGACCTAATCATGCCTTCCGACGACCTGTTTGAGTCTAAAGGACAACCCGCAAAAGTCTCAGTTTTGCAAACATTAAGTAAGGGTCCACCTATCTCAAGAGACATCGTTTCCACCCAAGCTTCGGAGGGTAAGACAATTCCCAATCACCCGAAAACACCTTTTTCCCCCACTAGGAATGATATAAGCATCCATACCCGAGAATCGCCCAAACTGGATTACAACGTAATTGAAGATTTGAAGAGGTTAAAGGCTAATATATTAGTGATGGACATATGCATGATCCCTCAGTAGAAGGACCTTCTCTTACAAGCTTTGAACCTAGTAGAAAACCCTACGACTAGCAATGGTCAGGAAAGAATTTTATTTCCCACAGATTTGGTGATTAAACCAACTATAAACACCTGCTCAGAATATAAGAAGGGAAAACCTTTTTTCTCTCCCTTCCTTTTGACATTTGAAGTTTTCAATAGAAACCTCCGTAATTGTTTGGTCGATTCAGGAGCATCTTCCAATGTTATGCCTCTGTCTATCTATAAAAAGATAAATGTCATCCCTCTCAGGAGTGACAAACATGTAATACAACTAGATTGAACTCAATTCAAATTCATGGGGGAACTCAAAGATGTAATGACTAGAATAGTGACACATCCTAAGTTTTTGCAGGTGATTGACATCATTCTGGTAGATATCCTAGAAGCTTGTGGAATTTTACTGAGCCGAGACTGTTTTGAAAAGTTGAACGGATACATTAGTACAGACTGGGCTCACCTTTGGCTACCACTGAAAGGGCACACAAACATGATTAGAATTGACAAAGAAAGGTATATGAAACATACTGTCATTGACCTGGAGATCTTGAATGAACCCTCATCAAAAAATTTCCCTGTGCTAGTTTATAATTCCTACGACTCCTACTTCAAGAAATTTCCCCTTCTCTTATCCGAGGTCCCTCTCACTCAAAACTCAGAAATGGTGTTTCAAGAGAAATCATTGATACCAACGGAGGAAACCCTCTTTTTTCAAGAACCTATGCTTGAAATCATGAGAAAAAAGATAAGGGAGCAAGGAGGTAATAAGAAAGAAGAATCGGATCACCTACATTCAAAAATGTGGACCATATACTTTGATGGATCTAAGTCACAAGAAGGGTCAGGGACAGGGTGCATCCTCATTGATCCTAAAGGTAAACGTCATTTCCTATCTTGTAGGCTATAACTTGAATGCACCAACAACACCACCGAGTATGAAGCGTTAGTACAAGGGTTGAAGAAATCCATCAACTTAAATGTCAAAGAATTGAAGGTTTTCGAAGACTCTGAAATTATCGTTAGACAACTAAGGAATACTATACATTTCAATTATCGACACCTAAAGAATTATCAAAATGAAGTGCATAGGTTAATGGAGCATTTTGAAGCTTTCAATATTACATCCATCCCCAAAAAAAAGAATATCCTAACTGATTCCTTGGCCACCGTTGCTTCGTGACTATCACCGTTGCTTCTTGTTTCACTATGGAGTTACTCTACAAACCACTGGTGGCCGACAACATCTCTAGTTGGAAAGTCTTTGAAGGGGATGAACAAATCATAATCTTTCTGACTAGCCAAGATAATTTTAATGACCTAGCTATTGATGATGAAGTATTTCAGGAACAATCGACAAAGACTGATCCTTAGATGAATCAATCGATCAACAAATCAAAGTCTCACAGAATAGTGAAAGGCATTGCCAACTTAGAAAACCTCTTTGATCTGAAAGAGTGATTTAAAGGATCCAAAAATGTGAAGACCGGTATTTCCTGTCCCATGCATGAAATCATAAACCTCGTAACCTCGGAAAATCCCAAAAATGTGAACCTCGACAAGACGATATCAAAAGAGGAGAAGAAGGCCTACCTTAGACTCTTCAGACAGTATAAATATGTCTTTGTGTGGTCCTACTGAGACCTAAAAACTTATGACACTCATATCATTCATCACACTATCCCATTAAAACCTAAGGTGAAACCCTTTCAACAGAAGCTCTGAAAGTATCACCCTTCCCTGAAACCTCTCATGTGTCAGGAGTTGAGGAAACTTCTAGATGCCAAAATAATATTTCAAGTCAGACATTCTGCATGGGTAGATAATTTGGTCCGAGTAAGGAATAAGTCTTGGGAGATCCGTTTATGCATAGATTTTAGGAACCTCAACAGAGCTTCAGAGAAGGACAACTACCCAGTTCAATCGATGGAGAAGCTCTTGCAGGCCGTGTTCGACTCTGAATTTTTTTCTCTACTAGACGGTTTCTCAGGTTACAACCAAGTGTTGGTTTCAGAGGAAGACCATTTAAAAACTACCTTCCAAACCAAGTGGGGAAATTTTTCTTATAAACACATGCACTTTAGGCTAATTAATGCAGGAGAGACCTTCCAGAGAGCCATGGATGTAGCATTTCAGGGACTGATCAACAAGTGTGTATTATTTTACTTGGATGATGTGACCATGTATTCGAAGAATAGAGAAGTTCACATCCGACACTTAACTTATATTTTTAAAAGGTGTAGGAAATACGGTATATCTTTAAACCCCAAGAAAAATATTTTTGTCATAGAAGAAGGTAAGTTACTAGGCCACATTATATCCCAGGAAGGCATTTGTATAGACCCCTAAAGAGTTAAGTCTATCGCTCAACTTCCATTACCTCACAACTAAAAGGCTATGCAGTCATTTTTTGGGAAAAATAATTTTGTAAGGATATTCACTCCTGATTTTTCCGAAACTATCAAACCCTTACAAAATATGATATGAAAAGATGTCGAATTTAAGTGGGATGATGAATGAAAGAAATCCTTCAGTGATATTAAGACCGCTATATCCCAAGCCCCCGTCTTGCAGAGCCCCGATTTTAGCAAGGATTTTTCCTCTATACTTTCACCTCCGATCAATCGTTAACTGTAGTTTTGAATCAAAAAGATGATGACAACAATGAGGCCCCGGTGTCATTCATGAGCAATAACCTTCAGGGAGTTGAACTGAATTACCCCGCCATAGATAAATAGGCTTATGCGGTTTATAAGGTAGTAAAACATTTCAGATCTTACATCCTCAATAATCACACCAAAGTAATCGTGCCCCACCCCACAATCCAATATTTATTTACTCAATAGGATATGTGGGAAAGAAGAGGAAACTGGATGGCGGTGGTTCAGGAATTTGATCTAGACATAAAACCTACCAAACTAGTTAAAGGAGAAGGGTTATGCAAACTTGCAGCTGAGGGTCAAGACTAGGCAAATGAGGATCCCGGATGGGAGAATGAGATGGAATTGTGGTGTGGTGAAGAATCATATATTTCCCAAGGACAAGAGTCTTGGTATGAGAAACTTACTTATCTCCTACATTATGGGACTTGCCCAGAAGATTTAAACTCCAAAGAAAGAAGATCCCTTAGGTTAAAGTCTGCACAATATCGCCTCATAAATTTGGTACTTTTCCAGGTTATTTATGATGGGGTACTTTTAATATGCCTCGAACGCAGAGATGCGGATAAAGTCCTAATGGAGATTCATGATGGTCTTGGAGGTGGAAATTTCGTAGGAGACACTACCTCTCATAAGATATTGAGATCTGGTTATTATTGGCCCACATTGTTCAAATATGCTCACACATAGGCTAGAAATTGTAAAGTTTTTCAAATAAGCATCGAGGAGGAAAATAGAGCAACAGTCCCACTCCAACCTGTGACTATTTCTAGGCCTTTTGAGCAATGGGGGTTAAATATCATAGGAGAAATTACACTAATCTCTTCAAAAAAATAGAAGTACATTCTTACTACCACTGATTACTTCACGCAATGGGCAAAGGCCATCTCTCTGACTCATGTAAACGAGAAGGTGGTGATCCAATTTATAGAGCAACATATGATCACAAGGTTCGGTGTCCCTTCTGTCCTAGTTTTTGATAATTCAGTTTATTTTTCTTCCACTTGATTGATAGAGTTTTCTATGGACAAAGGAATCATTATTAGGTACTCTACAAATTATTATCCACGGGGAAATGGGGTGTTCGAATCAACTAATAAGAAAATGGTGAGAATATTAAAGAAGACGGTTGTAGACAACCAGAGAAATTGACATAATCTAATCCATAACGCTCTATGGGTCGATAAGGTCAAACCCAAAGAAGCTATAGGGAATTTCCCATACTTTCTGGTGTATGGGTAGGAAGCTATTCTCCCGAATAGGCTTTACCTCCCTTCACTTAAACTAGCCCAAGATTCCAGAGGGGAGCCTTCATCGGTCATGCAACAAAGAATTGACACTCTGCTCATGCTAGAAGAAGAAACGGAAACGGAAAAGGATAAATCAAAATTCATAGCCCACCAACAGATAGTGAAAATATGGTTTGATAAGCATAAGTCTAAAGAGAAGAATTTTGAAATAGGAGACTTAGTCCTAAAATGGGACAGAGAAAACGAGCCAAAAGGGAAACATTTCAAGTTTCAGTATCTGTGGCTTAGACCTTTCCAGGTGGCTGAGAAGATTTGGGAAGGCACTTATCGATTGCAGAATCTGACGGGAAAACCTGATGCCCTCCTAGTAAATGTCCAAGCCCTAAAACAATATTTCCAACAATTAAAAAAAAAAAAACACTTTTGTTTATGAATATCTTCATGATTGCAAAATACATTTTTGTTTTTTTCTCTTGCTTTCTGGACTTTCGCGTTTTTGAATATTGTGTTCAGTGAGACAATGGTTGACCTTAAATCGCATGACATAGCTGACTCTATTCCTAACTCATCACTCACTTACAAACACAAGAAGCATTAAGGGACTTGTGGTGGCTTTGAGGAGCCCTCTATCTAGCTTGTGCAAACAAACACCTTCAGAGAAATGTTAGAAGGGTTTTCTGAGTGGTTCGGTAATACCGTAAGGGAAATAAGAAAAGTTGGAAAGGACTACATGAACCCTGAAGACAAAGATATCAAAGGATCTAGCTCAACCATCTCACCTTGCAAAATAAACAAACATCATCCTCTCCCACTCACTTAGGAAATTATGCCAAGATAAAATTGTCATTATCATAAGAGTAAATAGTAGGAGAGGGTATGCAGATATCTCCATCAGGGCTATGGACACTCGCTGGCAACAGAGCAAGGTTTGTGATGTCAGGGTGACTTTTCCAGGGCTATGGACGCTCGCTAGCAGCGGAGAAACACCAAAGAAAGTGGGTGAAGGTAACTAAAGGCTCCATGCCAGTGAATTCTTTGCTAGAATTTTTGTAAAAAGGACATGAGTGAGGGTTACAGGAAATGAAGGAGGAATAAACGTTAAAACCCCACAGGAAAACCTAGAAGCATCAACTAGAGAATTTCGAATGCAAAGGTAAATGAATCTCTGATTTAAAATCAATAAGGTTCTCCATTATATTTTTCATCAGATGAGCAATGGAGGAACAAAAATTATGCTTTCACCCAATATGTCATTATTGTTGAGAACTCAACACACCCTAAAAAATCCTTTGCCAACTCTTACTTTTTGGGTACCACTTGATCTGTTGCACTGTCTAATTCGACCTCAGTATAAAAAATGTTGCCTTGATTATCATTTTGTTTTCCATTCTAGATTTTAAAGTTTGCTTGAGCATGCAAAGATCTATCACTTAAAAACTAACATCTAAATTAAAGATTCAGCAGTCAAGACCTTTCCCCAATGTGCTTAAGAAATTTGGCATCGGAAAGGATTAGGCGAGAAAAGTAAAATCACTTGAGAGAGCCAAGGTAGCCAAACATCGATATTTTTCGACATCGACAAACAATTTTTTTCTTTTTTACAAACAGGATTCACCAAGGATAGCATCAATGGCCAATAACGTTCAAAATTGGCAAAAGGTTAAAGGACTAATCTTTTACAAAGAATGAAATAATATCGTCGATCGCCAACTTTCGAAACACTTTTAGTATCGAGATATTTCAAATATGATAATCATAAGGGAAATACACAACGAAACTATCTCTGGAGGTCGATCCCCGATAAGTTTCAACATCAACAAGCTTTTAAAAGGCGTGATAAGTTTATCTCTTCCCCCTGATCATCGATCCCGATACTTTTTGGCATCGGTTGCCCGAGGCTTATGTTAACACATGCATCTTGCTAAGAACCCCGATCCAATTGAGATACATGATCAAACCATCTTCTCCCCATCTATCATGTGTCATTTCCAAAGAGGTTAAACATATGATCGAGATCTCCCTTGATTCGTTAGCAGTTCTCGAGCCCTGAGTTAGTGATGCCATGATAGCGCTATATGATGAGATCAGTCGGCATCATAATTTTTTGTGGAAAGATAAAAATGAAACATACAAAGAAACACTAAGTACAAAATCAAGGCTAAATTACAAGAAACTTAGAGAAAGAACACAGTAGAATTACGTGCCAAGAGGGAAAACGTGCATTCAACTGCTATAACCAGTATCCTTTTGTCAAAATTTTGAGACCTTATATATTAATAGGGATTCAGTTACATACAATAGACACTACCAACACATTTTGGCCAACCAACCCGGTTACATTGAGAATGTGAAAATTTTCAGAGTCAAAAGGGAAAACTATCAAAATTGGACGTCGCGTCTGAGAATTCAAAATGGATTTTGCCAATCATGTCTTTTCTACGCGTGGAATTTCTCCCCCACTGCTCTGCGTTCCATGAGGTTTTTTCATGTTATGTTCTTCCGACACCCTAAGCTTCGCGTAGTTTCACAATCAGATCTTATGATTCCCAAATCTTTCTTTTGAGCCAGGTTACATTACCTTCACAACCTTACGGTGCTGACACCTCAGGGTTCTTTGCTACCAACTGCCATTGTAATTCCCGATTCTCCTGGTAAAGTTTAGCTATGGAAAGTTGTGCCTCCTCCAGCTATTGGTTAGGATCTCGAACGTTAGAACCCCAGTTTTTCGTCCTTCTTTATCTTCTCTCGCTTCCCCGACTTGTGGTTTCTACCGGTTCGATCCAGATAGAATGCATCAAGGAATCTTCAACATCTGATCATGCACATGATTCAATCGGGTTTTGGTGTTCCCCAGCTTCCTTATTTTTCCTAGGCCGCTCTCTCCTCTACAATATCTTCTATTGAGGGAGTGTGCTCTCCAAGATGCATCCTTCCGATGTAGTTTATTCTATCTCGGTCTCTACATAGAGAGACACTATAGCTTCCACGCGAAGGTAATAATTTTCCTTTGGAACCTCAAATATACCTGCGACCAATAAGAACAAATCCTAGGCATGTTGGGGCTTAGTCCTGGCACTCTAATTTCCCCATAGACCCCATCTCACATTTTGAGGAGATCCCATGGCACGACAATGTATTTTCTTAGATGTCCATGACTGGACAAAGGAACAAAACACAAATTTTGATCTAATTAGGCTCACAAGACGAGTCACCACTAGTGCATAAGCTCGGCCAATACGTCAAACACATACAAAACATCAATAATTTATAGTGGAGTGGGGAAATCAGCCCAAACGTTCCAGGGAATACTAAATACCTGGTGACGGGATGTTTTAAAGAATTAATGTGTCACATCCATGCAACCGGTATGATCCAAGACATGTGAAACGTAGACAATAGGAGTTGTAGAGGATATTTGGTACAATCATCTCAATTTATTTTTATTTCCCTAGCCTCCATAATGACCTAATGATGGTTGGTGCACTTGCTGATGTGACTTCTGTATGAGAAAATTGCCTCGACCTGAAGCATTTAACAAATTCCCTTATGACAATATCCAACCTTTTGGGAACTTACTTGCACTTTCAGCACATGTTCAGCTCTAACATCTTCTCCTGACCCCAAGGGGCAACCGACCACTGACATGACTTTGAATCTCATATTTTCCATACCTGATCTACCATGTTATGGCATGCGAATATAACCAACCCTGACTAAGGAAAAGTGGCGGCACTAATAGAGACGATGCAGGCAAGTCGAAAGGTTATAGATATATGTAAGTATCAAACAATCAGGAATAACGATATTTACAAGCATGCATCATTCTGGTTTTTTCCACTTACGTTTTCTTATACTTTGCCTGGTAAGTAATTTCTAAATAATTTTAATCCTGATTGCAGGAAATATCTCTCCGACTATCGAGAAAAATTGGCTTTGTAACTTCACCAAGGAATCTGAGAGACACCAGGTCCGAAAATCAATGAAGCAATGAAGGATATCAGACTCCCCGAGTTTGGCACCCCCGATGACTTCGTCGAATTATGCGACATAGTTGAATCACACACCAAACAAGATTCACTGTCGGCCAAAGAGCTAGTGACGGTTGCCGACACAGTGCCAGTCCAAGTGCAACGATTTATGGAATATCCAATTAGAGCTCGGACTATGCTATAGTAGTTAAACACTAGTCTGGTGAAGTACCGAATGCATTCGGTGGAGGTCAGAGGAATTTACGTGACTCCGATGGAACAACACAGATTTCCTTGGGCCCAAACTTGCGAAGAATTGTTTATCAGCTGGTCAGAGTATGAGAAAAGTCACCCTTTCAAGTGATGTCTTGAGTTTACTACTAAAGAAACTGTTAGAAGAGGACGCCACGTGGCGAATTTTGTTTTGTTTAAAATAAACTTAATCGTTATTTTCAGTTGAATTTTATGTTATAAATAAGAATGTTGACCAATTAGTAGAGGGTCAATGGTTATTGCAAGAAACTTTTCTTTTTTGGTTTTCTTAAGAGTTATTTATGAGCTACCATTAATAGAGAAGTCCTTCTAGACCAGAGACAAAGTTGTTTTCATCAAATGCATATGTGATTGGTGATGTAGCCGCACCCACAGGCACGCCCTCTCACAGGATCTCCTCTTTCCTCGGACGAAGAACACCAAGGTTTTTCTATTTCCCTATCGGGAAATCTGCACCCACATATCTCTTCACACAATCCCCCTCTCTTTACTTATCGGGGAATTGAAACTCGTGACTTCGCGAGTCCAGTGGTCGAGCACTACACTCTCGAATCCCCAAATGCCGATACAGTCAACGCTGACCCTTTATTTTACTCTGTCAGAACTTTCTCTATCGGGATCTCGGCACTCGCAGTGTCGAGCAACTCGGTTCTCCGACTCCCGAGTCCCGATATGTCGAAACTCCGATGAGCTCGCGGTTTTGACTTTTCAACGGTCCCGTCACCTCGTATGGACTTAGGACTTCACGGAATCGTGAATCCTGATGTCAAATGTTCGGGACTTCCCGCTGTGAAACCCCAATAAAAACATACCACCTGTCCACCTACCAACTCTACTGTGGCCCACACAATTCCACTTGCCATTGGGATATCGCGTATCGCAATATCGTGATTCCCGTTGCAAGAATTTGGAGTTTCAATCCACGAAACCCCGATACACGATATATGTGTAGATCTAATGGTCCTCATGACCCTGATCCATGGCTCTTCCCCTTCTAATCTTTGAACCCTCAGAAATACGTCGTGGTATCTCCCCTGCACCTCTCCAAGATCTAACGACTCACGAAATTTCATGAAATCTCCTCAGAGAATTTCGACCATCCGTTCTTCCTTATGCAATCCATGAAATGACTAAGTGTTCTTCCACAAAACTCATCCTCCTGTGCACAACTTGTGACACTTATTGCAAGCCTTCAAGGCACAACTCCTTTGCACTTTCCTTCAACCAATTCAAAGGCCTATCCTTCTTGAGCTTTCCATGACTTTCAAGTCCTCAGAAAGAAACTCTTGCACGCACTCCTTGTGGCAAACCTTCAATCATGTCTAAGTGTTGAAGTCCTTCAACTTTGTGCACACCTGCAATAGAAATCTCTCAATGCTTCACTCAGGTTTGCAACCCTGAGACCTTTACCCGGCCTACGCACTCCTTGCACAACTCCTATGCCCAATTGCACTTCTAGGATGAATGAGAACAAGATCTATCTCTACCTGAACCCTCTGTCAACGCACTCCTTGCGGAAACTTCAACTGCACTCCTTGCAGGAATCTTCTGGCTCAAGTAGAGAAACAATTGAAACTCATTCCTTCACCCTTTCAGACTTCAATTCAAACATGAAATCATATACACAGCATATAAAAGAAAATGTATAACTGGAAGCAAACATTCATGAGCATATCAACATCAATACATAGAGAACAGACACAAAACCATGAATTTGAATCAAACTCTTCTATTAATTCAAATATCTATACATGGGTGTTCTTACACAGCTCTTTGCTTGCTCTTGCTCTAATGCTCCAGAATAATGTTACAATGCACAATGAGGGTGTCTATATCTCGTTTCCCTCTGGTGCTCTAAATCTATCCAATCTAGAATTAAATTTCTATCTACCTGCATTAACTATTTTAAATGTTGTCTATCTACTAAGGATGAGAGCAATCCGCTCAAGGTCCATTTACAATATACAAGTGTGTTTTTTCTTAATGGCTCATTTAATATTTGCGCAACAATTCCAAAGTGATTACAAAATTTTTTCTGGCTTATCCAGTTGTCCTTCGCTTCCGTGATGGCTCGCTTGATGTGTTGGCGATGCTCCTGTATCATACTCCCTCACTTGAAAACTTTCATGGGCTCCTGTCCATGAGCTCTTGCACGGTCTGTCCATGCTTCTGTATCTCTGCTTCAGTCTCCTAGCTGGCATCTTCCACTGGATGATTCTTCCACTTGAACAGATACTCAAAGTATTACTTTCGCCTGGTCCTCTTGCTGACTCTCTTATCCAATATGCATTCCATCTGTGGTTTCTCTGTAACTATCATCTGCTTCATCCACTGGATCACTAGATGCTCAACTCCAACTTTTGCTTCCCCACATATGTATGGGTACAAATCTGAGATATTGAATATCAGAGATATTCTGATCCCATCGGGTAATTCAATCTCATAAGCATTGTCCCCAAATTTCTTCAAGACCTTACATGGTCCGATTTTATTCATCTTCAGCTTGTTGTATGTTCCCCTCGGCAACCTTTCTTTTCTCAAGTGTGCCAGAACCAGATCACCAACTTCAAACTGAAGTTGTCTCCTATGCTGATCGGCTCTGCGCTTATATTCCTGGCTTGATTTCAGCAGTCGCTCCTTCACCTTGCTATGAAGTTCCTTCATCGCCTCTGCGAAATTTTCTGCACTAGCACTCCTAGTAGCAGTCTTCTCTGAATCCCTCAGTTCAAAAATCCCCCTCGGCTGCATCCCATAGACAACCTGAAATGGACTCTTGCGTGTGCTTTGATTCACTGAGTCATTATATGAGAATTCTTCCTGTGGTAATATGTGGTCCCACTGGCTGTGGTGCTCTATCACCAAGCTTCTCAATAAGTCTCCCAGACTTTTGTTGACCACTTCTGTCTGTCCATCCATCTGAGGATGATAAGCTGAACTAAATGCCAAGTTAGTTCCTAGCTTCTTCCATAAGGTCCTCCAAAAATGACCTATGAATTTTGTATCTCTGTCCGAAACTATACTTTTTGGCAACCCATGAAGTCAAATGACCTCTTTGAAAAATAGGTTCACAATGTGAGTTGGGTCACTGGTCTTCTGACATGGAATGAAGTGTGCCATTTTGGAAAATCTATCCCACGACCTTTCTAGTATGGGTAATGGTTGATAGAATCCCACATTCTGTTTCCTTCCCTTAGAATGTGTTGGCAGCCAATTCACATTTTCATTACCTCATAAGCTGCCTACACCAATGTTTCACAAACATTGATTTTCCGTCGCGAATTTCAAATGAACGACGTCCTTATTCTTTGCACCTTTTCGAACGCTTGTCTTCGCTAAGTCTTCACAATTGTAAGCATGAAAATTTCTCCTTTCGAGGTCGCATTTTGATCATTATCTGAACTGCCGATACTGTCATCATGCTTATTGCGCCTATCTTTTATTGATCTTCATATGATCAGCATTATCCTTTGATCGGTTTTCATACTTCGATGGATTGCATAAATCGATCTTATTGAAGATATTTTGCCTTTGGATTCGTATTTTGCAACTTGCCTGAACATTGATTCATTGAACTGCATATCGGTGTTTGAACGATATGGTATAACACTCGCACACATTGGTACATTCATTTGACTTTCTTTGATCGATTGTGTGTGTTGGAGCCGCCCCTGTTTTTTCACCTTACACAAATTTGGAAAAATCTGACACTTCTGTTTTTTCACCTTACACAAATTTGGAAAAATCTGACACTTGTGATCTAGAGCTGTTTTTCTTTTCCTTTCCTTCCAAAAATCATAAGACTCTGAGAGAACTTTCGTTGCCAGAATAGTAATGCTTTATCACTTAC
>JZKD02S1687407.1:1544528-1559298 GCA_000966675.3 Picea glauca
ACCCTAGCTTGGATATTATTGTAACAGAGCGCTGCTCGATTGGAGGTTGCCCCCTCGAAGAGGCCTGTGAACATTGCTATCTGAATCAAGTGCTATTACTGTTCAAGTGTTATTTATGTTGCTATTTCGTATATCATTTCTTTGTATTGTGAAGATTATGTTGTATATTATACTGTTATTCTGTTATTTCTAGCATTTCGTTTCTGTTCTGCATATTTTATATATCTGGTATCTTGCACTCTTGCTCTAATGCTCCAGAATAATGTTACAATGCACAATGAGGGTGTCTATATCCCGTTTCCCTCTGGCGCTCTAAAGCTATCAGATCTAGAATTAAATTTCTATCTACCTACATTAACTATTTTAAATGTCGTCTATCTACTAAGGACGAGAGCAATCTGCTCAAGGTCCATTTACAATATACAAGTGTGTTTTTTATTAATGGCTCATTTAAGATTTGCGCAACAATTCCAAAGTGTTTACAAAATGTGTGCTGGCTTATCCAGCTGTCCTCCGCTTCCACACTGGCTCGCTTGATGTGTTGGCGATGCTCCTGCATCAATTGGGCATGGAGAAGAATTATTTCCTTTCTCATTCCATGAATAGATGTTGTAACAAGTAAGAGTTGTTTAATCTATTGTCAAGTTATCTGGTGCAATGATTGTTGTTATTTACTTTAATGATGAAGATGACTCGTTGTGTTACCATGTGATGGATGATTAGTGTAGATGAATTATTTTACTTTCCATTATCTTATCGCATATGTGTTTTCTTTCTGATAATTAAGTGTTTCAGACAGTAATTAGATGCTCACATGGTTAACATATTAGTACTAGGCTATGTGTTTTAAATCGTTGTTTGCATGCTTAAGTAGCAGGTTATCCCAATCGCATCCCCTTCCCTAGTAGTTAGAACTTAATTATGTTTGTTTCCAAGTTGGTTTATACCGACTTACATATCATGTCGGTCCCACCCAAGAGAAAGAATACAAAAGAGATAGTCCACATTGAAGGAAGAGCTTTCACAAGAAAACATAAAACCCATCAATAAATTGGCCAGATCACAAGATCTAGAGAACCATTCCACCACTACTACATTGGGTGCAAATTACGATGAAATATTACGATGGTTTATAATTTCATCGTATTTTTTTTTCTTTTTTTGTACTAAATATAATTTTTTTTTCAGGGTCCAAATGTTGGTCACTCTAGCGATGAACATTCCAGGTTGGTCGTTTTAACGACAAAAGTTGGTCGCTCTAGAGACTAACCACCAGTTAGGCGCTATAGAGACCAACAATGGCACATGTGAGAATCAAATGGTCATTTATAGCAAATAATTCATATATATATCTCAGTTACGACAAATTTTCTATAGTTACGACAATCATTTTCTATAGTTGCGAAAATCATTCGGGTGTTTTGATGCAATGGTGTTATGGTTTTTTATGAAATATTGATTTCAATTCCCTTTCAAGAAGAGAAACATTGAATTGATCAGACTCTACATACCTGAGATTTTCAAGGTCAATACTTAAAAAAATTCTGTGTGATTTAGTAATTTGGTGTTATTCAACTATTTTATGGTTTATTTTCACTCCTTATAAGGGTTTAGAGGAAGAGTTTATAGGCGCTAATTATGGATAAAAGATATATGTGTTAAGGGTTAATGGTAATACATACAAATATTTAGGGGTTATAGGGGATAATTCTTAGGGTTTATATATGCTAGGGTTTTAGTATTTAAGTGATGAAGACATTATAGGTATTTGGAAATAATGGGTTATAACTATTAAAAGTTAAATGAATTATAAACTAGATAAGAGTTATTCGTTATGGCTTGGAAGGGATCAGTGTTAGGTTTAGTAAAATTTAAGGGTTACAATGGTTATAAGGTTTATGGTTTATAATTTCATGTATTCGTCTCTACTTCGTCGCAAAAACGTTCAAATTTAATAGTGCACCATTAAATGATGCAGAGTCTAATTGGGCCTCGGTGGCGGGTTTGGTTCCTGCTGTTGACCTAAGGGATTCAAGACCCATCAACATAGTCATTGATTTATGTTGTTTTCATTGGGTTGACTCCATAGCCCAAATGTACTATATGTCCTTACTAGCGAAACTAGAAAAAACTTCCTCAAGCATTTAAATCTAGTCGTGAATCCAAACTTTTTATCTATCAGAGACTAAATCTCAAAGAGAGCCCTTTCTAGATTAGAAAGGATATATTCCAATCTTAAATTTGGTTTGTAGGTTACCTTGGTATATCATTCTCTTCAGCCCAATTTTTATCACTGAAATTTTGTTCGCAAATGGTTACAAGAATTCAACATCGTCAAACAGTTATGAGGTCATTCATGGACATTAATTAACACAAAAGCATTCACAAAGGGTCAAAACTATACAACTAGTGCAAAAATTAAAGGGAACTATGAAGACACTGGGCGCACATGCACATGCACAAAACAGGAACGCAGAAATCATGCACATGCGCACGATGCGTGACTGTGGTTGCAAAAATCCGCGCACTTGAGAAATGACACATTTATGAGAGTGGTCGACCTCCCACCCACTTCTGGTTCAGCTTCCAAGTTGATTTGACACTCAAATCTAGACTGGAATTGACTGGGTGGCTGGTCAAAGACCTAGAAATGCCCTAATTAGCCTCTTTACACACTACAAACTAGTTGGACAATAACCCAAAGGAATGCTATAAAAAAGCCATGGATACACTTCATTTTTCAAGGAATTCATAGCAAAGTTATGTTGCCATTATTCTCTTGAGGACTCTTCTATCCTTTCCAAGAGTATACTTGCATCATTGCATTGGGCAATCCATCTCACCCCTTGAATGGATTAGAAAATAATTCTTTCACCATTTTCATTTTCATTTTCAAAGTTGTAAGAAGAGCTTATTTGTGGGGGTCCAAGAGCCCTCCCTTGGAGGAAGAAGGGAATCATAGTCCCCTTGCTTCTCAGTGTTTTCTTTCACTAATATCAGCATTATCATTGGTGACATGGGTCTCATTGTTTATTTTTTCCTTATGTCCCTATGTTTATCAATTTAGTTGTTGTTTTATTTCTTAGTTTAATTCTTAGTTATTGTTTTATATTTCTTTCTCTAACCCTTTTCCTTGCAGTTGTCTTTCTTAGAAAACCCAACTAAGCTTGCAAGCACCTCTATTTTTCTCACTAAGGTGACGAAAGAGGCACAACACCAATAATTTACCAAGTGCTAACATTTTGGCTCTGTTGTCAAGGAAAGATTTGAAAACTTTCCCTTGGAAAAAATGACTAAAGTTGTAGATTTGATTCCCGAGGGTAACAGTGAATCAGACACCTATATTGGCTAGAACTTATTTTACCCTGGTGACTTCATTGAATAATATCAATAGCATAGAGTAGTCCAAATCAGAAATCTTGGCTCCTAAGAAAGTTTACACTAGGGAGAACCCTAATCCAGAGCCTGCAACATCTGTGTCTGATACTGAAAAACTTTTGCACAAAATAAAGGAAAGGATAATGAACCCTGTATGTTACCTGGACAAGAACCCATATTTTCCTAAAGATAGGGTAAAAATCATTGGTGACCTTGAATTCGATTTATTATTTGAAAAAACCCTCTTTAGTTCCATATCAGAATCCTATTTGAATGAAGTCATCTTCGATGAGAAGAATTTCTGATATTTGATGCCAACTGTTAGCGCATAATATTGTCAAGGTCTTTAGAGTTATGTTTCCTGCCTAGGTTTGTAATTTCATCTGTCTTTTCTCCATGTGCAGACCCGATTGTATTTTTCTCTCGGCTTTTGGTTTCCCTTCCGTTTGTCTTCATCTAGTTGATCGACTTGTTTTCCTTTCTAGATCGCCTGAAAATCCATCTACAATAAACCTTTTCATTTTCCCCAGGGTTGATTCTTTTCTCCCTTTGCCTTTATCTCTGATCCTCTTATTCCCCCTTAGTCTCCACTTAGTCACCCAAGTGATCATTCATAGTCTGCAATTAAGACCACCGAGTGCAACACTGGAAGTGGTTTGATGTAAGATGCAAATCAAGTGAGCGAGCAAGTTCAGTCCTCAATGAAGGAAAGAGAGAGTGGGAATCGAGGGTTAAAAATGTTGTAAAACTGTTCATCAAGAATCGCGATGTATAGATTCACTAAAAGGAAAATCTGGTTCGTTCAATCATCAAGAGTCGAGGGTCATTGATCTAACATTTGGTGAATTTCAGGGGTTTGGGAATCGGGAGTTCGGGGTTCTCACCCTAAAGGTGTATCCATAGCCTGAAGTCCCAAGACCTAAAATGCCAATGTGATCATGGTCATCAATCAATCAAGAGAGCTAGACCATTGGATCAGCATTTTGCTGACTCGCAGAAGGGAGCAGTCAACAGGACAAGTTATGGAAACTCACAAAACGCGAGATCGCGAAATGATCAAGATTGGTTGTTCCAAATAGGCATGTGGTGCAGGATCCGAGCAGTCATGAATTGGAAACTTGGAATTTTGAGTAAGTGATGAAGTGAGAACACTCGATATGCGAAGTCTCAAAAATTCAGTTGGTTAAGCGCAAGGTCACGACCTATGATTGTATGGGGCGATGAAGGGGTGTTGCGTAGAGGATAAAAGCGCTCGAGTGTCAACCTCCTTCTTGATCCCAATGCGGGTAGTTAATGGAAATAGGGGGATGTAGTTGAAACTTCATTTTTCCCCATAAAAGGAACACATGGAGGTTCCAGAGCAGTCAGCCTGTGGTACCCCTATGGATGAATTTCCCTGCCATAACCATATTGATCTGAGATCGCGTCTGACAGAAGAATGCATGTGCAGTCTGACAGGAGAAGAAGAAGACACGAAGCCTTGAATACAGTGACCAGAGCACGCTTCTGTAGGGAACAATTTTCTTTGAGTATATATACTCATCTTTTATATTTTTGTAAAGGTCGATGGTAGAGAAAATTTCCCGTATTGTGAAGTTTTAATGAACATTCTGGTTCTCTGGTTATGTATATGCATTTGAGATATCTTGTTTAATGACAATCAACTTCCTTATTCCCTCTTGTTTCCCTTTGATTCTCAAAGAGTTCATGGTTGAATGATTCACTTGAATTATTGTGACTACACTATGATGAAGGTTTGATTATAATGTTGTTATAGTTCCTTCCAGTTTCTGTGAGATTTAAATTCAAGAAGTTCTTATGCTTAAATTGTTCCTCCTTGATCTTTCGAAAGACTTGATGTCCTTGGAGGACCTCCACATTTTCTCACCGAAATATTCCTCCTATGCACCTTGCTATAGCGGGAAAACCCCTCGACGAACTACACCAGGGTTCTAAAATGTAGGCATAGCTAACCGTCTAAAGTCTCCTACTTTTTATCAACTACCCTGGAATTACCCCACAATCATACATAAAAGACAAGGTATAAGGATCTGGTAGGCATACCTTAAACTCCATGTCTGGTGTTGATCCCTTTGCACTTGGTTGTTTCCTGACTGTGAGTCTCCTCCCAAGGTTGACCTACATTCACCAAAAGAAAAACAAGAAACTACAAGCATGCATTCTACATATGGATTAGTGGGTTAGACATCATAAATAAGAAATGTAAACAAATCATTGAAATTTAAGACATCATTTGTTGGGACAAAAAAAATACTTCTTTATATTAATCTCACAATAAATCACTTACAACATGAGACCAACACTACTCCTCGAACTTGGTCCTCGGCTCCTCTTCACAATGAACCAACTTCTTCCACATCTCCTTCTCCTCTTCAATTCTCTCTAAGGAAAGGGAAAGGGTTTGCAATGGAGGAAAAGGGGATTCTGGCTCAAAACTCACAATGTGGTTGCCGAATATTGAGGCAAAGGGGGAATACGAAAATGGGAAGAGTTTCTATGCTATTGTGCTTCTTCTTTCAATGGGACCTGAACCCATTCTTTTATAGGCCAAAAGAGGCAGTAACAGATGGGGTAACTGGCTATGGGTAGTCAAACAATTAGGTAACGGCTTGGAAACCAGTATCCTATGCAATTTTCCTTTTATTTTGATATTCTGTGAGTGTACGCTGGCTGTAGTGGGTCAGCAGGCATGTGTACGCAAGAAGTAGTGGTGCAGGGTGTGTACACCTTCAAAGCAATGATTTTTAGAAGATCTTTTTCAGTGATGTCTGGGCAAAGATAGCAAGTTAGATGGCCTAATGCCAGGTATGCATGTTTGGTGCAGTTTAGGGTTATAACAGATGCCTCCTAATGTGTGAGGTTAGAAGAGCATATGATGGTCGAAATACATTACAAATATTCACCGATGTATGAAGTGAGTGAGCCCAGAGACAAGTGTTTGGGAGGTACCATCTACAAAAATAACAATTTGTCTCACCGAGGCGGGCATACCCATGCTCGGGATGAAATAAAATCATGGCTGCCAATCAAATACACTATAGATCCATGTCATATAACTATATAAAGTGTAGCTGTGAGCAGTACACAATGGATATACATCTCAAAATCAAAATATATACATGTATAGTATCCATTTTCAAGAAGCCAATGATGCCTGATGGCTGGAGATGAGGCCTTTAGAGCTTGAGCAACAACTTCAAAATATTCAAAACTTGGGTAGGAGTTTAATATCAGTGTATAACTTCACTACCCAGAGGTCTTCGATGGCTCGTTGGGAACAAACAAGAGGATCTTGGCAATCAGTGCAGAGAAATTAATTGATTTTGAACAAGGACTTGATTAGTCTTTTGGGATGGTCAGGCATGAGGACAAGAGACAAACTGTAGAAGGGCCAACTCAATTTTACTAAGACTTCCCTTTGACGAAATCATGACAAAAGATGAGACTCAAGAAACATGGAATTGACATAAGTTCGCGATGCAGGAGGCAATGCGAACTCTCCATATGTTTGGAAGGGTAACCAAATGGAGGAGGACACAGCTCTATGTAGCGAGAATAGCATCCTAAGTTCATATTGAATCCTAGGGCTTGACGAACAAACAAAAGGATGTTCTTTTTCCAAGGGCGACTCATTGTGATGTCAACAAAAAGAAAATACTTTTCCCTTCCTCTTTTTGGGGTATATTTGATTTTTTTTGTCTTTTTTAATAATTTTGGGAGGCTTGAAAAAGAATAAAAGAATTCTACGTTACAAAGGAGGATCGAGTGTCACGGACATACTAGTTCCAAGTACAAGGAACACATTGATTCTTAGAGCAAGGGGATATATGCAGGAAAATGACACTCAAGAAAAATCCTCCATGGGTCAAGGTGTCAAGACGTAGAGGCAAAGTGCTACAAGGCTTGCGTATAAGTCATGCTTCGGGTGGTTCAGTTGGGAGCAACATGGAGCTGACATTAGGCCAAATATGTGGGAATGCAAATGTGATTAACAAGACACAATGATAACATCCTTCGATGTAATTTTAATGAGCCTAGAGAAGGTAAGCTCGGTGGTTTTTTCATTTTTAGAGAGTCTGAAAAAAGAATAAAAGAAGACTCCACTGGGGTACATTTTTCGAAGGTAGTCTAGTCGGTTCGAAAAAGGGGTAAACTAGCATCGAATAGATGTCTATTCAAAATCATTTTAACGAGTGTGACAAAGGACAAGATCACTCGACAATATTTTCATATTTAAGGAGTATGAAAAGAGCTTAACTATGGAACTCGTAAGGGATGTTCTTCTGGACCAATTTAACTAGTGTGAAGAAACAAGGTCACTCGGCCATCTTTTCATTTTTAGGGAGTCTGAAAAGAGATTAACTATGGACTCTGTGGGGCTTCCTTTTCCGTAAATTTAGTCCCTCAGGCCCAAAAAAGGGGTAAATCTATACATGAGGATACTCTTCTAGAGAACCAAATCTCCTAGAGTATACCTTTGTTCATACTTTTGACCATATGGACCGAAAAAGGGGTAAACTAACGCCAGACAGATGTGCCTTTAAATTTCAGTTTAGTGAGCATGAAGGGAAACAAGATCGCTCGACAATCTTTTCATGTTTAGAGGGTCTGAAAAGGGCTTAAAAGAAGACCCGTTGTTTTGGGAGTCCCGAGGGTGAGGTCAAAAGCGATAATGAATCATGAAAGTGAGGCTCAAACTCGAAATCAGGACAAGACTAATCAAGGAATCTCGAGCCTATAATCATTAGTGACAGCATGGACACCAAAATGAAACCAGGATCTACCTAGGGAATCCATGTCAAGGTAGGCTCTACCACAAAATTACGACACTTCTAGAGCAGGATTTAGGGTTCCATGTCGCAATTCGGTGGGATCGATCCTATGGAAAAGAGAAAAAGACAACAAGGTGCAACAAGTGGAGGTGGAAAGCTATCTTACATGCACAAAGTTGGAAAATGACTTTTTACCAAAAGACCTTTAAAACTGACCCAACTCTCAAAAACTTCCCAAATACCCAAAGTAACACTTATCATAATCATCCCCTAAGAAACTCAAGAACCATAGTAAATGATTTTCAAGATAGAAAAAATGACAAAAGGGTTCAAAAAATGACAAAAAGGGGCCAAAAAGTCTATAAATAGAAAGATGAAAGCTCATTATCACCATTGTAAGTTGAGAATTGACTGAAATTAAAAAAAAACACCCCTTTCTAAAATAGTTGATTCTGGGAGCTTCAGTGGACGAAACGAACTTTCGTTTAGACCAAGTAAGTACACACTAACCTCTCTTGCATTTCCATCTTTCAATTTTGTATTTGTTTTTTTTTTTTAAGGGGGCGTTGACCTTTAAAGAGATCGGCCCTATGTGTACATAGGTTGTCCAAGCACAACCCATGTGTACACGTGGGCAGAAGATAAGCTTCTCGTGTGCACACGCGACTATCCCCAAGACAGCCTGCATACACCCTCACATAAGTAGAAAAACATGAAAATGAAAGAGTTAACTCTTCATCCATTTTTCATTTGCAGGATGTATGTGCATTGGAGAGAGAGGGAGCATGAGGACATTGAATTTTTTGGTCTCCGAGGACCCTGATGTTGTCGCTGTATTACCATAATGTGGATTGTTAAAGTTCTTCTAGTGTCTGTTTATGAGGTCACAACCCAGGTTGCTAAATGCATTGATAGATTACTCACATTCTGATGTAGAGGCATTCATGCTCGAGGGGAAGTCATTGACTCCAATGAATAAAGATATTTATTTTCTGACTGGTCTCTCGAGGAGAGGGAACCTAGTCAACTTATGTACTTTCCCCCCCGGGCCTCACAACATCGAGGAGTTGATTGGAATCCATTGCGAGGCTGGTACTAAAAAGGTAGGTTCTCAGGTGCCTATACATAAGATCAAAAACCTATCACTGAAAGCAATAGTTCTAATCATTGGGTGGATCATTGGATCCATAGCTTTACATCAAGCTTCCCAGGTGTACATGCATTGTGCGGTTCAGTGCTTAAATGCACAGGTTTTTGACTAGAGCACAACCATGCTGACATGCAAGAAGAGACATCTGATAGATTGTTGTATGCGGGAACATAGAAACTTTGGGTTCGAGACCATTTTGTGCTCATTCTTCTTCGAGAGGACACCCAGTCTCAGTCCTCGAGAGACGATGTGAGGTCATGTGGCCTTATCTCTAGTGCTATGCATATGGGCGACGTTGTTGTCATGACAAGAGGGAGGAAGGACCATCGAGGCATTCGATGACAAATTTTTCGATTGGTGATCTCGACAGATTCCAGCTATAGAGGACTACCCTTATGCCGGGATCAAATTCTCTAGGGATCTTGATGTGCTCGTACCTCTCGGAGTGGAGTGAGGAGAGCTGGGTAAGTTTTTATTTTTCAAAGTTATTTAATTTTTATTTATTTATATATATATATAATTTTTATGTGTATTAGAGTATCTGAAAACTATGTATTTGTTATGTACAGATGTGGGACCAATGCATCCAGCAAAATTTGTGAGGATTAGGTGGCATCCTCGACCAGAGGCAAGACTAGCTGTGGCCGGTGGACCAGCAGCAGTAGGGGGAACTCCAACCAGAGAGGCCAAGCAAGTTTTGAGGTGTGTGGAGCGGAATCTTACTGCGCTCACTCGCACAGTGCCAATGGAAAAGATCAAGGATCTTCCACCATCGATGCAACCTCATGTAGTTGGGGTGCCACGGACCTGGGTCCAGCTCTTCCGGCGTTTGGAAAACATCATTTTTCAATACAGCAGGGCTAACATGCCTCGCCCTTAGCTAGGCTGGACTACTTACGTGCTGAGAGAACTTTTGTATATTTTTTAGGGCATAAGCCCCATGACTCTTACTGGACATATTTTTGAGGCGCTTGTGCCCACCCTTGTACTCTGATATTTTTTGATATATATATGGATATTTTACATATTTTTACATTTTATGGATTACATCTATTTTACAAATGTATTTACATGTGCGTGTGTGTACTTTTTCTTACATGTGTGCAATATGCCAATCTAATACATGATTAGCTAGAGTATACGTGACTTGATTCAATCTCCTAGGAGCATGGATATACGTAATGTAATCAAAACTTCATTCTAAGAGATGTACCCTAAGGAACCGTCGGTGTAGTGTATGATCATGAACGCAGTAAACCCCATTTAACTAAGACACAACCAGTTGAGCATCTAAGTAGATCCAGAGGTGAGAGATACCATGCAACAAAGTGTCATGAAGAAACTCTACGACTGCACTGTATTCGATGACAATGTTTGTGGTGTCACCTAAACAGATACCTCCTAAAGATAGCAACTGGCCTTGAGGTGTAAAAATCAACCAAGATGCGGAAGAAAGCCTCTGAGTGTGTCGGCTAGCGCTATCTGCAAACCCAACAAATACCTCTGATTCACTTGACATATGCCACAGTAAAAAATTTGACATAAAAAATGACACGTTCCATAAAACCAAAAAGAAAAAAAATGAAAAGAACCAATTGTACAAGAACTATACATATGTTACAAGAAGCCACCCAAGGCGACTGACCTACGAGTAATACTTCTTGAGGTAGAGCCCATTTCTAGGCTCCACCAGAGAATTTCCCTCAAATTCCACCAGATGATAAGCGCCCTTCTTTAGAACCTCCTTCACGATGAAAGGTCTGAATCACATGGGTTTGAACTTGCCTTCCCCCAGGGGGTCCTTATCTTGGTCATAGACTAGGACAAGGTCACCTTCAGAGAAAATACGAGGATGAACAGACCAATCATACTGACACTTGACTTTTTGTTTGTGAGAGTCATTAGCCAAGGTTTCATCTCGACGCTCCTCATTGATCGACTCAAGATATAGTAAACGCTCTTCAAGCAGTGAAGTGTTTGGCAATAACTGTACTACCAATTTTAGAGATGGGATCTGGCACTCTATTGGAAAAAATGCTTCTAGCCCATAAATGAGTTGAAAAGGTGAGAAACTAGTTGCAGTATTAACAAACTTTCGGTAGGCCCATAATGTCGAGTACAACATCAAATGTCAATTTGACTTGGCCGAATTGATCGTTCGCTGGAGAATAGTCTTAAGATATTTATTCACAACTTCCACCTGACCATTCTCTTATGGGTAGTAGGGTGACGAATGTTCCTACCTCAACCCAAGATTTTTCATTAACTCAGTCATCATTTTATTCTGAAAGTGACTTCCATGGTCAGTGAAAATCTCTCTCGGGACATCGAACCTTATTATTATCTGGTTGAACAGAAAGAGAGTTGTTGTCTTGCCATCATCTTTAAACATTCACATAACTTCAACCCACTTCATGAATTTGTCTACTACTACGATGATATAATGGTGCCCCCTTGTTGAAGGGGGGTTGAATGTAGTGTAATCAATCCCCCGCTTGGTGAAGGGACCAACTGTGATGACGGGAAACATGGGAGCGGGGTGTGCCCTCATCTTCCGAGAGAAGATATGACATGGGTGGCACTTCTTGACAGATTCAACACAATATTTGATTAATGTCGGCCAAAAGTAACTGGCTCGTAGAATATTTTAGGTTGTTGCCAACCCAGAAAAATGACCACTGCATGCTTTGTTGTGGAAATCGTTAAGCATGATTTCCACTTCTTCATGAGTGAGACATCGATGAAGGATGAAATGTACACCTCGACAATACAAAGTGTCCTCGAGTATGAGATAGTTCTTGGCCTGAAGGTGTATATGACGACGCTCATCATGAGAAGTAGAGGTGGGGCACTTCAAAGTCTGGAGATATTATATCTCCATACCAGGGGTCCAAAGATGCGATCAAAAACATGTCTCCTTCAATGGGCGACTCCTTGGGTATAACATCACCTGATTCGACTGAAATTTTTGTGATCAGTTCCATGAAGACCAGTGACTTTTTGGATTTCACCAAAACAAAATCTAAGTCAAATTCCTGGTGGATAACTATCCATCTACTGATCTTTCTGTCGATTACCCATCATGTCAACATGTATTGAAATAGATTCACAATGACAATGACGGTGGTCGTGTGAAACTAGATGTAATGACAGAACCGTTGGACAACATGAACTGCTGCCAATGCAAGTTTTTCAACATGGGAATAAATGAGTTCCGGTCCAACCAAGCCTCGACTCAGGTAATAAATCACATCTTCTTGGAGAAAATCATTCTACTGAACTAAGACCATACCAATGGTCGACTCTACAGCGGCCAAGTACAATAAGAAATCTTTATTATAATTGGGTGGTCGAAGCAGAGGGGCATATGTGAGGGTGCGTTTCAACGCTTCGAAAGAGTGTTGAGTAGCTTCACCCCAATGAAAAGGAATGTCCTTCTTCAGTAAACACATGAAACCCTTTATGATCTCAGCACAGTTTGCGATGAAACACCGTAAAAAGTTTTATTTTCCCTGTAAACTTTGAAGCTGAGGAATTGTTTATGGGGGAGGCAACTGAACTATCACCTCAACCTTTAGAGGATCGACCATGATCCCTATTGTTGAAACTATGAAACCTAGCAGATGACCCGATGTTATGCAAAAAATTCACTTGTTTGGATTCAAGAAGATCTGGTAGTAGCGACATCGCTCAAAGATGAGTCAGAGGTGTGCGGGATGATCAGATCTCTTACGAGATCGTGATGCTAAATCATCAAGATAAGCCTTGACTATGTGTTTGAGATCGTGGAACGCAAAAGAAATGGCCTGCTAAAACGTATCTCCAACATTTTTCAGAACAAAAGGCATATTCTGATAAGAGAATGTACCCCATGGACAAATGAAAGTGGTTTTATGTTGGTCTTCAGGTTTGATTTGTATCTTATTGTATCCCAAAAAACCATCCATGAAATAAAAGGTCTTGCAACATGCGCATTCATCGACTATCTGGTCAATAAATGGTGTAGTGAAATTATCCTTTGAACAGGCTTTGTTCAAATCACGGAAATTTGTACATATGCAAATCATACCCTATTTTTTGTCGACTGGAATGGGATTTGACACCCATTGAGTCAATTGGACAGGGTAGATGAACCCATCTTTGAGAAGTTTCTCTACTTCATCCTTAATAGTTGTTTCCTTCCTCATATTGACCAGATGAAGCTTCTTCCCTACCAGTTTATCTTCAGGATACGTCGTGATTTCGTGTTCGATGATTCTTGGGTCTATGCCTGGCATTTCCTCATAAGACCAAGAAAACACGTCGCAGAATTCTTTAAATAAATCCTTGTAGATTCGAATCTCCTCAGGGGAGCAGTCACTCCGATGAAGACATTCTCCACGACACCAAGGGTTCTAGAGATATCAATAGGTGTATTTTTAGTGATGGTTTCCATATTTATTTCAGCGTAAACAACGTGCTTAACCCAAGGATTGATAGGACAACCCTCATTTCCAATCATAGTCAAAGTGAATTCACCTGCTTCAATTCTTCTTAACTCTGGGAGGAAGTAAGATCTATGATGAAGATCATCCCAGGGTCTCTCTGGACTATTCATTGCCTCAATAATCACCTCATCTGAGGGTAAGACTAAGTCTAAAGAATCAATATCGGAAAGGGAACCTTGAGCCCATGTAGGCTCGGGAACTAGATCTAACTCTTGTGTGGGAATCGGATCGGGGTTGGAGGAAACTTGTTGGACTATAAAGTACACAAATTCTACTGCAGACAAAGGCATGCCCATGCCATGGTTCCCTGTCCCTTCCATCGTGGCTGATGGGGAAGGAAGAGTCCATAGATCGTTAAAGTAAGTCATGCAAAATGACGAGATTTGAAATATTTCGTCCTTATGCTGATCGAGGACAGCCGATATGTACTAGACTTTTCCAGTCGGAGGCGAGTAATCGAAAGTACCCATCAAAGGTGGGCACAAACCAACCCCTACGTTGATGATGTCGGGCTGAGGGTTATCAATCATCGAGACTGTGGATACCCCCGATGAAGAGTCAGGGTGGGAGAAGGATAATTGATCAATGGACATGATCTGATCCGGATTATTTTCGGCACGAAATGAGATCGGAGATATAATAAAGAAATGCACAGAGATATCACATATATTCAATAATATAACATAAATGTATCAAAGATGAAACCATAAACACAGATATACAGTAATACTCGATTTCTATTAATGAAATAAATGTACAGAGACTGTAAAAATACAGAGTGAAAGACTCGCTAGAATGGTGGTAGCTTATCTCTGAGAAGAGATGTGATGGATACTCACATCCATGAGAAGATGATTACAATGAGGCTCTAAAGGAATTTTTACAATAAACGGGAATGCCAAAATTCCTATACATCCAAAAACCTAACCCTAGGAGATGAAGAGACAAAAGTCATGTGGGCC
>JZKD02S1687407.1:1559340-1569397 GCA_000966675.3 Picea glauca
ACGATCTCTGTTTTAGGCGTGTGATAGCTCGTTGGAAAGGTATCGTTGAGGAGATTCATTTTGGGGGCACAATAATTCCTTTGGATATCATTGCGAACCTAAATATTGAAAAACCTTCATTTGGACCCTCAAAATGGCCCCGAAAGTTAAAACCTGCTAAGAATAGTAAATTGCCAAAATTGCCAGAAAGCCATTTTGAGCCATTTGGAAAAGGTGGGTGGCCACCAATATCCACCTGGATCATGATATGACCCTCATGTGGGAACAACAAGACCCGAAAAACTTTTGTGACCACTGCTTTCATAACATAGGTCCAACTCCTTCCTAACAATAGATTGTAGTCAAGAGATGCATCAACCACTTAAACCTCGACGCACATGGTATTCCCCCCTAACTATACAGGAAAAGAGGTGATGATTCCATGTGGTCAGAACAAATGAATTTCTAAAGTAGTAAGAAGAGTAGGTGACAGAGACAAAATGGGTTGGCCAATGGCCTTCCAACATGCCAAAGACATCACGCATGTCCAGGCACCCTCATCAACCACCGTGTAGAAAATGTTCTGAGTAAAAGTTTTTGTGGTGTATGCCACTATAATCTAAAATGCCACATGGTAAGGAAGACGAGGTTTTAAGTCGATTGTATCAAGCATGATCGTTCCTATATTACAAGTCTTAGCAGATCCTAAGGCAGCTAACAGAGCCTTTCTCTATGAAGGGCAGCTCTGGAGGACTGCCAAAGACGACATCGCGCAAGGGGTTTGTGACAAATCCTCTAGCACAGAGTAGTTCTGGGTGGCCCTTTCATTTGGGTTGTGGGAATCTTTCTTGAACACACCTTTGGGGATGTGTGTCATCATTTCTCCCAATGTATTCTCAATCTGGAGAGGAAGAGGTGGGTTTTTGGCTTCTTTACCCTTCTAAGAGGTGTTCGGCATTCTGTAGTCATGTGTCCTAGTTATTATGTCAAAACTACCTTTCATCATGTACATATTCGCAGATGAAGGATTACTCATAGATGGAGGGGGTCCTTGATTGCCCCTATCCATGCTCGAAGAGGCTTGAGTCAAATGTTTCCCATGATGAAATGGGTCTATTAACACGAAAGGTTGTTGTTGTGCCAATAACTTCTGGGCCTCCACAAGATGAGGGCATTGGTGAGTCAGATGGTCTTCCTTGCAAATATTACACGAATACTTTGACTTCTTCTTTTCTATGTTTCCCCTACCAGCATTATCAGTGGGTTTCTTATCCCCCCTACCCTTTTTTCGTTGTTTTTTCTATTCATCTGGTTGTTGGGCAGCCTTCGGGTTTGTTGATTGCACACTGTGTACATACAACGTTTGAGTAGGGGGAGTAGCCAAAACGGTGGCCTGGCTGGCTGTTGTCTACTGTATCGACAATTGTTGTAATTGATTTGACAGTTGATTAGCGAGATTAGTTTGCACTTAACCAATAATATCATCGGCATGTGGTCTAGATCTCTATCTGGTCTTGTCAAGTATCGACCATGGTGAATCTAGAAAGATTTCAAAAAGTAAACCAGACTGAGAGTAAATCAGGTCTAGTTGTTGATCTCTCATTATCGCTTCTTCTTCTTAAAAGACCCTTGACGTTGTGACGTCTTTGGATAACTGAGGTACCAAAGACTTAAGGAACTACTCAAGTAGGAATGTTGGTGGGACTGGTACTTTTATCAAACTCTTCTGGCATCTCCACTCTCAGATATGATCTGAGATATGGTCCACCTTTGTCTGCTCAAAATTGGTCAGCAATTCAGTGTCGGCGTCGTATCTCACAGGTAATTGAAAATGTTTTAAGAAAGCTATAGGAAATTCTCCAAAGGAAGAGTATATCGAGCGGTCAAGCTCAATGTACCATTTCGAAACACTCCTGATGAGAGTGCATTTAAACAAACGTAATTGTACAAAGTCATCTCTCAATGAGTTGGACGAGAACCATAGATGGAAAGTAGTCACATGATCGTCTGGATATTCATTAGGCTTGGCCTCAAACTTTGGAATTCCCAAAGGAAACTTGGTTGGCATAGGAGGCCAATGTGGATCATGAAAGATGGGGTCATTTAATAACCTTGTCAATTCTACCAAGTGAAGAGTTGCCACAAACGGTAATTTGGGTTGTTGGTTATAACCAGGGAAAAAGGAGCCCGAAGTTTAGTTGGCACCAGGTTGCCAAGAAAAGTTAGGTTGTTGGCCATGGTTTTTGTAAAAACCATGGCCATGACCAGCATAAGGATTATGCATTTGTTGATATGTCATCGGCTGACTCCCGTAATAGGACGTAAAGGGCTGGGCTTGTGTCAAATTCCAAGAATTTTGGGAAGGGTTTCCCCCTGTTGATATGATGGGCATAGGTCCTGAGACTTTCCCAGGGTTTCATTGGCCATGGAAGGGGTTGCCCCTGGTTGACATCCCTGACAAGGGAACTGATCCTTCCCATGAATTCCAAGGTCCTTGTGATGAAGGAATTCCTAAGTTTTCCCCCTATGTAGGGATAGTACCCTGTACAGGATGTTGTTTTCCATAACCGGGGTTGCCCCTGACTGAAACGACAACTGACAAGAAAGCATTGTTACCAAATGTGTTGAACAAAGAGAACGTTGTCAAACCTACCAAAATTTTATAATAAGGAAGTCCTTTACTACCTACTCCAAATGAACTATTGTTTACGTTCGGCCCGACAGAGTGTTGGTGAGCACCGTCGAGCAAAGGGGACGAAGGAGGTATATGACCCCCGCCACAAGGGAAAGCATTATAGGGAGCTAAAGTGCCCCCCATGGATCCTTATAGAGGAGTGTTGGAGCTCCCTGCCCCAAGAACTAAAGTCTCTAGAGTGGAGTATAAAAGTATAGTGATCGTACCGAACCAGGCATCTCGTATGAGAACAGAGAGCCTGTCACACTCCGGGTGAACGGAGAAGTGATCACTACCATAGACGGAATCAAACCATTTCCAAGGTAGAAGCAGTCGAGACCATAGTGGCCCGGACCAAAGACAATTGGTTAGGAGGTGGAACACCCCCTATAGTGACAATCATAGAGGGAATATGAGTATTCCCTGAAGAAATATAAGAATTTGTTTCCATTTCTTCTTGCAACACTACCTAACGCTCGTAAGGTTGGACCTGTACGATGATGGGCACTGATGGTTCAATGATCGGAGGATTATATGGACCAAGAGCTTGCACTCTGAGGTTGAAAATGGTTGGTTCCTCTAGAATCAAATGTTCTCCTCTTGGAAATGGGTCAATCATAGTTTCTTGTGGGCCAGTTACCTCAAAAGACCCTTGCTGGTCGATTTTTCACTTTAGCAGTGGCAGGGGTGGCTCCAGAGTAACCAGGGGCAGGCCAAGAAGCCTTCGCGACCAGTGGAGCTCCTGATCCTCCACTGTGTGAGAAGATCAATGACACACTAGATATTTCTATTATTGTTTATAGAAACAACACATGCTAGAAAAATCTCCTATGAGATAAGACAAGTAGATCACTAGCTAGTTGGAAGAATAGTTACACTAGTCAACACTAGAGAAACTTATCGGTGCAAGTGTAACTCGAATATGGAAGCACCCTATAGGTATACTCTACAAATCGTGGCCCTATGTATGCCCTAGGTACCATGGTATACCCCCATAATCACCTGTGTAAGTCACTAAGATAAAGGAAACTAGTTTTCCAACGCACGAACAGTCACTAGGAGGGTACAGTCGACAGTCGGGTGGACCACAATGAGTAGGGTATCAAGCCCAAAACCTATCAAGGGTATCAAAATAAAGTGTTACAAAATATGACTGAGGACCTAGAATGGATTCAATACCCATGAAGTTTCATGGCAAATGCGATCAACAGAATCCCAAGATAAGTCCTGTATATGTGTTCCCCACTACGCTTGGTCCAGCTTTGGAGGGGTTATCTCCACTACCTTTCCACTCGTTACCTCATTTTTATCCCCTGTGTTAGAGGCGGGTCTCGGATAACTTTCACAGTTACTATAATTTCAAGCACTCCCTAGCACAAACTCTTATGTTTGTTTTTGTAGCCTTGAAGAGTTTCCTCTCCAATCCTAAATCAAGGCTCTAGCCTAGACTAAGTTGATGGACCCTACAAACACAAAGTCTAATAACTTTTAATTTAACGTTAATTTTAGTGGTTTTATTAAGTCAAAAGGAATATAAGTGAAACCAATGATGTTATTTAAGAGACGGAAGAGAAGAGCATAATATGATACTAAAAACAAAATCACTCCTTCTTCACAAATAAAGATTTTCCAAATTAGACTTGTTCACCAAACTCTTCGTAACTACTTTTCTCAGATCTTTGAAAAGAAATACTTGAAAAAAGATTTCGCTCGACTACGAGGTACTTAATTTCCTAAGAATTCAAGTAAAGAACTTAAGAAAGCTTTCTTTTTCCTTGGTAAATAAAGCAACTAACCTAAACTACTTTACCAAACAAAGTAATGAAAGGTTTTTTTTTATTGTTTTATGCTTCAAAACAAGAAATTTGAAAATGAATTCTTTTCTTTTCTTCCAAAGCAAAAAAAAAGGAAAAATGATGACAAGACAAGACCAATAAATGGCTTTTGGCCCAATTGCAGATCACAGGGAGTCACTGACGACACCAAATAGGCAGATCAAAGCAGACTCACCAACTTGTCTAAAAACCCTATTAAAGAAAACACAAGAAATATTTAGTCAAAAGAAATCTATATTGAAGTAAAACCTAGGCTATAGACTACTATAATAGAGACCTAGACTAGATCAAGAAAACCCCTGGGAAGTGTGACTCCTGACAGGGAAGAGGATGACGACCTCTCCTTTTTTTTTTTTTTAAATTTCCATAACAGGCATGCTACTGACACTTCAACAGCCAGTGTATGCATGTGGGATGTCCAAGGATAGGGCATGTATGCATGCATGCAGGCCCACTACAGGCCGCGTACACCTCTATAACTCCTCAAAAAAAATGAAAACCAATAGTCCAACACAGGTAGAGAGTACTGGTATGGAAGAATAGAATCCCTTAAAGACACAAAAGATTATAGAAACTCAGAAAACAATGAATAAACTGATTCAAAGCACCCAAAAATAAATATCCCCAAAGACCCTAGAGGCCTCCCCAGTATGGTCACCAATTCTACTATAGTGGGAAAACCCCTCTACGGACTACACCAGGGTTCTAAAATGTAGGAAGAGCTAACCTTCTAAATTCTCCTACTTTTTATCAACTACCCTGACATTACCCCACAATCATACATAAAAGATAAGGTATAAGGATCCGGTAGTCATACCTTAAACTCCATGTCTGGTGTCAATCCCTTCATGCTTAGTTGTTTTCTGAATGCAAGTCTCCTCCCAAGGCTGACCTACATTAACCAAAAGAAAAACAAGAAACTACCAGCATGCATTCTTCATATGGATTAGTGGGTTAGACATCATAAATAATAAATGTAAACAAATCGTTGAAATTTAAGACGTCATTTGGCGGGACAGAAAAAGTACTTCTTTATATTAATCTCAAAATAAATCACTTACAACATGAGACTGGCACTTCTCCTCGAACTTGGTCCTGGGCTCCTCTTCACAATGCACCAACTGCTTCCAAGTCTCCTTCTCCTCTTCAGTTCTCTCGAGGGAGAGGGCAAGGGTTTGCAATGGAGGAAAAGAGGACTCTGGCTCAAAACTCACAACGTGGTTGCTGAATATTGAGGCAAAGGGGGAATATGAAAATGGGCAAAGGTTTTATGCTCTTGTGCTTCTTCTTACAATGGGACCCCAAATCCTTCTTTTATATGCCAAAAGAGGCAGTAACGGATTAGGTAACTAGCTATGGGCAGTCAAACAGTTAAGTAGCGGCCTGGAAACCAATATCCTATAAAATTTTCATTTTTTTCCGATATTTTTTTAGTGTACACGGGCTATAGTGGGTAAACAAGCATGTGTACGGGGGTAGTAGTGGTGCAGGGAGTGTACAATTTCAAAACAATGATTTTTAGAAGAGCTTGTTCAATGATAGCTTGGAAAATATAGAAAGTTAGATAGCTTAATGCCAGGTATGCATGTCTGGTGTAGTTTAGAGTTATAACACACCCTTACTACAACTTACAGTCTGAAGTTAAATCAAGACATCACCTACTAGTGCATATTAGTCCAGTTTTCCGAGTTAAGACTATATTTTCCTGAGACTGCACCCATTTGACCCTTTATAACCAAGCTGTGACATAAACTCTAATGGGTATCAGGATTACCTCTGCCACAATTCAGAGGTGACTTCTGGTGCTAACATTTCTGGCACCATTGTCGGGGATGAAATTGAAGATTTTCCCTAGGATTGAATGACAAAGCTTACTAGTTCTGAAGGTGCATCAGAACTTAGTACATCAAAAATTGCAACTGTGCACCTGGCAACTCGACTGTGGTGACTCCATTGAGGTGAATCCACTAGTGACTCCATTATTTAAGTTGTGGCTTCTAGAAGCAGACACGTGAGGTCTACTCCACAACTACCTTTAGAAACACCTAAAGATGACCTAGAGAAAATTGTTAAAAATAGAAGGGCCCTCCAATAAGGTACTTCTACTGTTGATCTAGGTATTTCTGATAATTCTCATTGTCCTTCTTTAGAAACTCCAGTTTTTTCTTCTCATTCCCATGTTATACCTTTTGTTGGAGTTCCCCGAACTTTAAATTTTGGGAGTGTTCCTTTTGAGTTTTCCCCTCCTAGTCTAGGGTTGAAGGGAGAAATCCTTGTCACTCCTCTCTCCCATGAAATTGTGTCGTGGTTTAGACCCAATGCCTCAGAATATTTTCCTACCCCGATATTTACCACCCCTCCTCCTATTATTGTTGTTGCTACCACAGAGAGGGAAACCTCTTTTCTTTCAAGCCCTTTATCCTTTTCTTTGAATCCTCTATTGTTTCTCTTTCCTCCCAGAGGCTTAGTTCCAGTCTCCCCAATTCGAACCCCTTCTCCTAATTCTCCTCCACCTCATATCCCTATGGCAGGTGCTAATCCCCCAGGAAGAAGAATGGATGCCATAGTGGCTACAAGATATTCCCCTCTAGTCTTACCTCATCCAATGAATGCTCTCCTTATTGGAGATTACCTAAAGTATATGCCCAAATTCACTGGAGAGGAAGACATCACTATTGAATAACACCTTGTTTATTTCTACAATTATGCAGACAACCTGAACATTGAAAATGAAGATGTCTGGAAGAGAGTTTTTGTCAAGAGCCTTGATGGAGAGGTTATGAAATGGTTTAGGGGATTGACCCCCGGATCTGTTGTTGGGATTGAATCTCTAGATGATGTTTTCTTGAGGCGGTGGGGGGATAAAAAAGATTTTATGTATTATATCACAGAGTTTGGGTCCCTAAAGAGAAAAGAGGGGGAATCTATCTTTGATTTCTCCAAAATATTCAACAAGATGTTTTTACAGAAGCCTCTGCCAAAATCACTTATGCTAGTGATTTTGACCCCGATTTATGCCTCCTGCTCAGAGAGAGAAGAGACAATTCCTTGGATAACATGCAAGATGCATCCCTAGAAGTAGAGTCCAATGTGTTGGCAGTTGACAAGCTCAGAAGAAAATTTGACAGAGACAAGGGAAGAGGAAGATATAAGGCCTCAACCTCTGGTTCTTCTACGTCTCAACCTCAAGTAGATGAATTAACCAAGATGGTGAAGTCCCTATCTGCAAAAATGGAGAAGATGAAATTTGAGGGGAAGCAAGGTTACAAGAATGTCTCAAATTTTGATAACAGAGGAAACTTCAAGAGATCAAATAACAATGATCCTTAGGTTATGCCAAGGGAACAAAGGGATAGAGATAGGAATGATCATAAAATTCAAACCCCTCTCCAAAATAACCTGGTTGATGATCATGAAGGGAAGGAGAAGAGCATGACCCTAAAATTCATTGTATTGGAGGCACCTCCCCTTTCCCCCATTTGACTCAATCTGCATACGATGAATCCATCATGAATAGTCAAATAAATTAGATGAGTAAGGGTGAGAAGACAAATAATGGCCCCAAAAAATACAACCTCTGGTCTAAGGAGAGAGAAGGGAAGTCTGACCTCCCTGATCAGCCCTCCAGTGCAGAAAATCCTGCTAGAGACATAATGAAAAGTAGCAAAGAAAAGAAATTTCAGAATCCCCCATCCATAGCCAAAGATCCTATTCCAGAGGTGAGAGAAATTATGAAGCTTCCTTTCCCTTTTAACTTTGAGCATGAAATTCAGAAGATTAAAATCCATGTTCCCCTTTCAGAGCTAGTCAAGAACGAAGACTTCAAAAGGTCCCTATCAAAACTTTTCCAATCCGAGCCACCCCATCATTCCATAGACTCAGTAAACCTCCAAGATGAAAATCCAATAGTCATACTAGGTCCTATGGTAGAAGATAGAGATGATTCATCCCCTCCCTTCTACACATCATTGAATATACACGATAAGGTGTTGCATAATTGTTTGATGGATTATGGGGTGTCTCATAATCTCATGCCCAAGACTGTCATGGAAGAACTTGGATTAGAAATCAAAAAAGATTATCATGATTTATATTCCTTTGTCTCAAGGAGGGTGAAATGTCTTGGAGTCATCAAAGACCTAGTGGTGACATTGTTCCAGCTACCAATGAAGAGTGTGGTCATGGATATTTTGGTGGCTGATGTTCCTCCCAAGTTCGGCATGCTATGGATATTGTTCCAGCTACCAATGAAGAGTGTGGTCATGGATATTTTGGTGGCTGACGTTCCTCCCAAGTTCGGCATGCTTAGGTACAATGTTGAAGTTAGATATAGGTCCTCTATACCTCATAATGTCAAGCATTGGAAGGTGTTTGAGGATGATCTTGAGATCAAAAGATTTCTTGAGTCAGTTGATGATTTTTCAACATTACACATTGATCAAGACCCCAATTCTGAAATGGAGCCTCATGCCCATGTATTTTGGAACAAAATGGTTGATCATCACATTGTCCAATTGCCCAACAATCACATCCCAAAGGGACTGGTTCCTTTGGAAACACTATTTGACAAAACTAATGTAGTAGTAAAGGGTAAAATCTCAAATGATGATGTTGATGTGGCTGAGTGCAATAATGGCACAGAGCAGGATCCAAAGTTTGTCAAGATGTCGAGCAGCCTATCAAGGGAGTAGAGGTCCAAGTATGCTGAGATACTAAAGGAATTCTCTGATGTGTTTACTTGGACCTATGAAGAACTTAGAACATATGACAGAGGCGTTATCGAGCACAAGATTCCACTGAAGGATGAGGCCAAACCATTTAGGCAGAAATTGAGACAAATAAATCCTATGTTACTTCCTATCATGGACAGAGAGTTAAAGAAGCTATTGGATGCCTAGATCATCGTGCCTTTGAGATATTCAGAATGGGTGGCCAACCTTATCCCGGTGAGAAAGAAAAGTGGGGAAATCAGACTTTGCGTCGATTTCAGGAACCTGAATAGGAGCTCAAAGAAATACAAATACCCCTTGCAAAAAATGGAACACATATTACAAAGGGTAATTGGCTCATCAAGGATATCCAAGATTGACATATTTTTTGGATACAATTAGATCTTGGTACTACCTGAAGACAGAGAAAATACATCCTTCACCACTCCTTGGGGCACATTCATGTATGCCAAAATTCCCGTTGGGTTGATGAACACGGGAGCTGTTTTAGGATAAATTCGTGAGTGCGGACACAGACCAATCTCCCTAGATCCACCTGGATCTAGAACAAAATAGGACAGAATACTACTCTTTCCCTAGATCTATACTATTGAATGAACTACGAGAAGTGGATGGTGAACATACCTTATGAACTCTCTCCTTAAATATTTGTTGTTCCTCGCTCTGCTTCGATGCTCTTGCGCCGTCCAATCACAATAGAACAAACCAATCGAAGTACAAGCATATTAATGTATTCAATATCTAGTCTATACATGTGATCAAGGAATCATGTAATAAGATGACATCATCATTATGGGAAAGGGACATATTCATGTATTGAATTAACTGAAAGAGAAATA